>AP026127.1:1202500-1535812 GCA_030295235.1 Fistulifera solaris | reverse complement strand
CCTAACCCTAACCCTAACCCTAACTCCTAACCCTAACCCTCAACCCTCAACCCTAACCCTCAACCCTAACCCCTAACCCCTAACCCTAACCCTAACCCTAACCCTAACCCTAACCCTAACCCTAACCCCAACCCTAACCCTAACCCTAACCCTAACCCTAACCCTAACCCTAACCCTAACCCCAACCCCTAACCCTAACCCTAACCCTAACCCTAACCCTAACCCTAACCCTAACCCTAACCCTAACCCTAACCCTAACCCTAACCCTAACCCTAACCCTAACCCTAACCCTCAACCCCTAACCCCAACCCTAACCCTAACCCTAACCCTAACCCTAACCCTAACCCTAACCCTAACCCTAACCCTAACCCTAACCCTAACCCTAACCCTAACCCTAACCCTAACCCTAACCCTAACCCTAACGTGAGGCATTTCAGGAGGCATTGATGCAAGCCCCTGCTGGTATCTTTCGCTGTAATGGCAACCCGCGGCGCCATTACCGCCAAGTTCTACTTTCCACGTCCGAAGCACCACTTCATGGTCAGGCCCGCTGGAGAACCATGGCCTTTGAAAAGCAATGCCCCAAAGTTTGTCACGATGCTCCCCGACATTGACAATTGGCGCTAAGCTTGTTTTGGATGCACTACAAGGAATCGCCTTCCATAATGATGCTTCGGGTGGTCCAACTCACTACAACAAAGCTCTACCATCACACCCAGCAAATCTACAAAGAGGACACCGCTCATATTGGTACAACATTGATCAAAGTCTGCTTTAAATGGACCCGAACGCACTCCACGAGAGCTGCAATTGTCTCTGTTGCACCACAAAATAAAAAAAGATAGTTTGATTTGCATTTTCCGGCCACCTTTTATATTTTCCCTTATTTTCATCATTTCCTTCACTTCCATCTTCCTTACTCCCCTCGCTTACTGGTTCCAGCTTCCTATTTACCTAGTTCTAAGTTCCTTTTTCCATGTTCCAAGTTCCGTGATCCCAATTTCCAAATTCCTAACTTTAACCCTAACCCTAACCCTAACCTCTTCGCATGTGCTGGACGCGGAGCCAACAAAACACATCGGGTCGAGGGAAGGTACTGAGGAGTTCGAAAAGACATCATGTGCCTTCGCTGCTTTGGAACCGTGGAGGAACAGCGCCGCTTGCAAGCTGCGGTATGCGGATCCGCTCGGATTTGGTTTTGTGCGAAGTTCCCGCAGCTTAACAGCCATCCCAGTCGCTGGCCTCAGTTTCTAACCGGGCGCCGCAGATAATGCGGATCCGGAAGCTTATGTCTGGGGAAGCAATGAGGCCCCGGTACCGTGTGGTCCGCAAGAACTGACGGCTTTAATCAGGAGGAGGAGGACGATCCGATGATGTCGCCGGCGTTGGAGAACCCGCTCGCTTGGTCCTCTCCTCCGAGGCCGATGGCTAACCCAGACAGGCGAACAACGTTGCTGCTCCTGCTGCCGTTGTTCCTGCACCGGCCCACCGCTGTTCCCGCCCGGTTGTCCCTGTTCTCGGCCCGCTGTCGCTGTTCCCGCCTCCTGGTTCGCTTGCCGCTAGCGCCTTCGGGGGGTGATACCAGCTGGGGGGTAGCTCCTCTGATGATAGTTCCCCGGTAAGGCCGGTACTTAAGAAATGCTCGCTAATCTGGGTCTTTTTGATGATCACGACATACAATGGAGAACAAAATACAGTTTGCTGCTGGACTACATTGTTGAGTATAAACTGTTGAACCCTCTAGCAATACACGTGAAGCTACCAGAAAAATTCAACATTAACACACAAGAAGTATAGTGGACTCTACACTTGGATTCAAACGCAACGCAGAGAAATGAGGAAGGGCAAGATGAAAGCACACAGAGCCCATCTGCTAAATGAAGCTGGTTTACTTGGAACAGAAAAGAAAAAGAGCAAAAAGAATGGGAGGGACATTATAAGGATCTTGAAAGTTTCAAGAAATGCTTTGGTCACTGTCAAGTTGAAAAATCCTATCCAGACAAAATTCTGGTTAATTGGGTCAGAATGCAAAGGGAACATTACTGTTCTGGGACTCTAACAGAATCTCTCAAGAGATGCTGGAAAAATTGGGCTTCAAATTTATTCCTTATAATGCCTTAGCAAGTGGCTTTGCTGAGTGGATGAAGAACTACAGTATCTACACAGAGTTCAAGAACATCTACAAAGATAAGTGCAAAACTGGGTTAAGATGCAACAACTTCAGAAGCACACTATGGTCAAATGGAAATAGCGACTAGATGATGTCAAATTTTATTGGGGAACATCAGAGATGGATGTGTTTGAGCGAGTTCCGGAAGAGGTTTGTGTGGAAAATCGATGGTATGATGAAGATGTTGATATTTATGCAAAAGTCCCAGAAAGTGACAGTAGTATGGAAGTGGAAGCAGATTGTACTGTTGGCGTAAGTCCCAGAAAGTGACAGCTGGAGAGATAAGAAGTTTGAGTCTGAAGCAGAAGCAGAGAACAGTGTCAATGTGGAAGCAGAAACAGACAGCCATGCCTTGCTGAAGTTTTACAAGGAGACAGCAATGTACAGCCTAATAGGATGGATGTGTGTAAATTTTACATTAAGCTGCTATAGAGCTTTCAAGACTTAGCACTCAACTAACTAACTACTAACTACTGCATATTTTCTACCCATAGGCTTTCATTTATAGCTTGGATGAAATAATTGTCATGTTGGATGATGCATTGCTCAGGCGCATCAAAAAGCCTAATGACATCAGGGTATACAGCAAACAAATGACCAAAGGAAAGCCAAAGCCAACTAAAGGCTCAGTACAGGTGCTTGCTGACTGATGCAACCATTTTTCTTTGTCAAGTTCTTGGTCTGTCTCAAGTTGATGTTTTGGCTGATGTTGGGCGGGAAACGGAAATGTTCCAGCACGAAAGCAGCACACACTCATGGCTATTGAAGCCGTGGTCTTAAATTTATTCAGGTTGGACATGAGGAGGCCACAAAAATAGTAGAAAACATAAAACTGCAGACACAAGATGACAATTAAGCAAATAAAGTTGGAAGAAATACCTCACAGGGTAGACTGGAAGAGCTAAGTAATGTTGACTTTCTAAGCAACCCACAACTGTTGACAGATAGTGTTGAGGTGCTTTACATGGAATATCTATGGACCCAACAAGTGGATGTTCTAAGGCTTCTGTCAACAACTAAGATTGGAAGTTTGCAGCACGCTCTTTGGAAGAAACCTTGGGGTACACTCTTGACAACAGCATTTCAGCCTTATTAGCCAAAATGCCAAGTGGTTCAATTTTGGTCACCCTTTATCCCTTGTATGACCTCCCATATTCATTATCTGATACCAATCACAAACACCAGGTGGCATTTGTTTCTGGTGTGCATCTTTGACCAAGTTGTGCCTAGGAGTTGGTGCTCCTATTGGGTACCTTGCATTTTGCTGTAGCATGGTCTGTCCATCACACCCACTTACATTTTGAAAAAATTCAGCAGTCTGTCCTCCCACCTAACCCTAACCTAAGGAAAGGAAATTTACTGTGGGTTAAAGTGTACTTTTGGTTATTAAAATTTTATCACCTTCAAATAAAATTTAGGGCCCAAGGAAGGACCAAAAACTTTTATAAAATTTTCCGACTTTTCTCCGCTTTCCGCGCTGCGACACACACACAAAATAATATGCTTCAAACAACAATGAACAAGACCACCATTACAATGCAAACGGGGTGCCGTAGCCAATAAAGTAGTCATTTTCTATTATCTTTCTAATATTCTTCTTTAATATTCAATCCCGAGTCCTCAGAGGGACCCAGCGGGATTGCTCCTAGGTGCTACAGCTGGTGTTCGTCCGTCATTACACCATGTACACCTCGTGAGAAAATGTACCAGACTGTCCACAAAAATTTTTACTGTATAATTTTACGCATAAATTTCCCATTTTCATGATCATTTTTATCTTTCATGAATACTTCGAGTGAAAAGGGAACCTTTAAATATCCTTCATCGCTTCGTCCTCCGCCAGTCCATATTAAGGCCATCGTGATGTCATACATTCCACGTGTAAGAAACTTTTTTCTGCTCTAATTTCGGAATGCAGTGTCACAGTTTACGCTTTTAAGATAGACCTATACCGCACAAGATAACTGTCGGTAGACACCTTGGCGATTTTTTTTCCAAGTCGGAGGATTGTAGTCCAAGAGTTGTAGTCCACTTGTTGTTTTTTAGGACAAGAACAATGTCAATTCAACCAAACAAGCTATCATATTATCCTTCTCTTGTAGTTTTGCTCTCAAAGAGACCAATAGACAGTCCTTTGCACTATACCAGTTAGTTATTGACTTTGACTTAATCGATTGCAGTCCCAGTACTATCAACAAAGGAAAGTTGATTCCAACGTAATGAGCTATCTTATTGATAAAGACAATATTTTTATGGATCCATTTGCTCAAAAGGACCGATAGAAAGTCCATTGAACTATGTCTTTTGGACTAAGCAAATGATTTCAAGAACTTAATTGATTGCAGTCTAGGTACCAGGTAAGATCTATCAATAAGGAAAATTTGATTGTCGCCATAACGAGCAATCTTATTAATAGAGATGGTACTTTTACAATTCCTATTGGTCAAATAGATATATGTAAAGACTATGAAACCAAAGTTACTGAGAAAATCATTTCTAAAAATATCTTTTTGGCTAAGAAAAAGTTCACGACTCACGACACAAATGGTTGCAGTCCCAGTAATATCTATCAATAAAGGAGATTTGATTTCAGCCAAAACGAGCAATCTTATCAATAAAGATGATACTTTTATAATTCTGTTCTCTCAAATAGATATCAATAAAGTCTATTAAACCAAAGTTACTGAGAAAATCATTTCTAAACATATCTTTTTGGCTAAGAAAAAAGTTCACGACTCATGACACAAATGGTTGCAGTCCCGGTAATATCTATCAAAAAGGAAATTTGATTTCTCGCGATAACAAGCAATCTTATTAATAAAGATGATACTTTTATAATTCGGTTTGCTCAAATAGATATCGATAAAGACTATTAAACCAAAGTTACTGAGAAAATTGTCTTTTTGCTATGAGGTGAGCTCACGATAAAAGAGATAGCAGTCCCGGTACAGATAAGAAACAAAAGCAGAATTGACCCAAAACCGGACCGGCTACTTTATGAACAACCAAAGCAATATGATACTTCCATTTGCTACAAGGCTAGATTGACAGTCCATTGACAATTATTTATCAAAGAATTCACTTCTAGACATGTCTTTATTGGCACATGAACTTACCCAATTTTATGGAGTCACCGGGCGGCTCAGATGACTTGGTGAGATGTCTTTTGACGTCAACTAAGGACCGCCTCATGCATGCATTTACATGATGAACTAAATATATCAAAAAGCTTTCATAATTGTGGCTCCTAATGCTTTTGCTGGAATGATTGTTTCTTATATTTTAAATAAATGAACATTATTTTTTCTTCTCTGTGGAGGGCAAAATCCTCCGACTTGGACAAAAAAGCAAGGTCTTTATGTACGCCCATTGAACTGGTCACTGGTCAGGCCGGGCGCAGAGAGAGCTTATGACGGAAAAACGGCTTTTACCTGGTGATGGACAGACAGTCAACTGATGGAGGACAGGTGATGAGGTGATGAGGGATATTTTTAAGACCCATGACCACAAAAAACCAGCACCAAATAATAGTGTCCCATCCCACGTCACCATATTTAGCGCTTTCTGTCGCGCAAATATAAATAACATATCAATGAAAAGCGCTTAAAGAGACAAATTGATCTATAAAATTAGACTTATCATATCTCTTCTAGAAAAAAATTAAATTACATTTTAAGCAATGTCAAAAATCAGTTGACGGTCAGTACCGCTCACAAATTATTAACAGTACAAAGGAGTACCGGTCAGCCGCATTGGCAATCATCGCTCTTCACTAAATTGCTTTTTTTAGTTTGTTGCTCTAAGATCTTTAATTTGTTGAGAAAAGTATACATATCGTCCAATTCCTTATGATAAAATGAATTTAAACTGAAGAAAATTGTGTGATTTATTTTTAAACCGCAACAATCTGGTTTTCAAGAACACGTTTTGGGCACTCGTGAGGCCTATTTTTGTAGGGTTTTTTGTGGTCATGGGTCTTCAAAAATTCCCATACCAACCCTAACCCTAGAGTTTTTTGATCCGCGAACTAGGCCTTATTAAACAAAGAAAATGGATATTTTTGTAGTACGCAAAGTAAGGCCCAGTTTGCGGATCGAAAATTTTATTTTGTAGCTCTCGAAATTCTGAATCTATCTATATATTTATCTTTTTCATTCAAAGTTTTCATGAAAGATAAAAATGATCATGAAAATGGGAAATTTGTACGTAAAATTATACAGTAAAAATTTTTGTGGACAGTCTGGTACATTTTCTACGAGGTGTACATGGTGTATTGCGGACGAACACAAGCTGTACACAATGTATCTATGTCACATCGGTGTCATACGGTATTCATTACATAAAGCACCAAAATACATTTGTTTAACTACACGGGCCTCTCGTCTATTACACCTTACAGGGCTTCCGTAAAATCTTTGTTTCTCCACCTTTTTAGAAGCGAGTATGTTCATTGGATCACAATTCTTGTGTGAAGGGGCGTCTGTATCAGTTACACAGACGTTAAAAGTGGTTGTTTTGCAATTGCTCCAAAAGCTGTAAGTAGAGATGTCACCTCAAAGTTCTTGTTCATTCTGTGTGTTCCAATTGTCAGTGCTGTAAGTGTGAATTGCCGGTTTGTTGCATACTGCTTTTGGGCCATCGCCTAAGCACAAAAAAGACATAGTTTTATGCTTATATCAATGTCTATTTTTTATGTCGGATAAAGAGTCCCTATGTCGGATCTGTTTTATTTTATTTTATTTCAATAACATCATGATTTTAACACCATGCCATGTGTCATGGTTCTGGATTCCAGTCGAGAGTTAGGAGAGATGGGGTTAAACCTCTATAGAATATTGATACAAAACAGACATAAACAAATGTAAGTCGTGCACTAAAACTAAGATTCTGTTGGTATGGCATGTTGTAGGCCAACACATGCAACGGACAGTCAGTCGCATAACGGAAATAAACAAGACTAGAAATAAAGCCTTGTGTTGTATGGCAATCACCTGGGTGAGAGTGTAACTAAGAGCATTCACTATCTACAATTACAGAAGGCAAAAATGCCAGTGAAAACCGATCGTCACTCACTAAGTCCAATTTTTTTACGCTGGCTCGATAAAATCTTTACACAACCTCCGTTTTTTGCACAACTTTCAAAGTTGTACAAAAAAAGGAGTTCTATAAAAATTTACACTAGGTTCAATCACGGTTCACGACAAATCTAATGCACCCAGTGTACCAACTAATCTCTTTATCAGTCACGGGCTGCATTGCACCAATAACTTTCTTCAGAGACTTTCGCATAATCGCTACGACGACAATGGCCAGTTGATTGATATGATTTCAATTGATTCAATATTGCTCTGCCTCGGCTAAAAACTTGATATTTGATTCTCATTAATATATTGAGATGATTTGCAAAGGAGGCGCTTTGTTTGATCGAAAGTTGGTGGAAGTACGCCACTTCAAAGTATGGCAGTATTTTGGCAAGTGGTGACAAAAACTGAAAACCCCCGTAAAATAATAACTTGGCGACTGTCGATAAATTGTTATTATAGAATCATTACCTGTTATTCTTATGAAGCTAGTGGCTTATTATTGTTGACGAAACGACGGCTTTATGCCCTCTTTCGCAGGTTCAAAAGTGTGGTCGATGGTGAAGCCTCCCTCCATTCAGCCCATAACTTTGGAATTCGAGCGAATACGCCAACAAAAAAGTAGACCATCAGATCGGCAATGATTATAGCTATCGATTAAGCATATGAACATCAATATTCATGATGAAATGAGCGCGTTTATCGATTTCCATGGTGGTTTGTCCGCAGCAACAAAATGAAAAGAAGGTGACAATTTGGGCTTTCCAGTGAAAAACATTTTTTTGGTGAATGAAGCATCGAAAGGGTTATGGGTCCAAAAAATTTTCACTGGAAAACGCTGAGTACCGGTCGTAATTCTGTAGATAGTGAATGCTCTAAGATACATTGGGAACCAAACAAGACTAAAGCTTGGACTTCCGAAAGTAGGAGTTCCTATGTGTGAGACAGATTCTATAGAGAAGACTTTTAGGAGTTCTTTTCTGCGGAGGAACAAATAAATAATGACTGAAGGTTATGACTCAGCAGTTTTTCTCTTTTAACCAGTCAAACAGGATAATCAATTACTCGTCACAATTTTGCATTAGCCAATTTCATTGTCAATCTACTTACATCTATCTTTACATTTTTATCCCATTGTTCCATTCACCATGGGCAAACATAAGACACCATGCGTGTGCGGTGTGCGCTAGACATATGGCTTTTTCACTGTAACTTGCAACTTCACTTGAGCACCTGAAGTTTACTTTACTTTCACTTTACTTGAGACTTCGGTGAGTTCACTTGAAGTACCCAACCTACGTAAATGTACGTAGGACTGCGTAGATTAGGGATGAGAGGGAAAGGGCTAACTTTCATAAGCTCAGTGCGACACCGTTTCTTACACAAAACACCATAGTAATTCATTACCGCTTAGTTCACTGTTCACTGCAAACTTTACTTGAAGGCCACTGACTTTACTTTCACTTGACTTTCACGAAAATTTTGAAAAGTCACATGTCTAGTGTGCGCTGTGCGCAGCTGTATGGTCAAGAACCATTGCATTAGGGTTTGAGATGTTAAGATGATTGGATGGCGTACGTCACACACGTTTTGCGTTCTTCTTTTCTCGAACACCGATGCACGATGCAAGACAATGAGCCGATGACTCACTCTCCCAATGTTTTTTTTTTTTTTTTCATCGTTTCCTTTCACAAGCACATCACTCATCAAAAAACTATCTTACCCGTACTACGTTCATTACGCAAACAGCAAGTCACCATGAAGCTTTCATCTTCTATCGCCTTTCTCTTCGCTGCTTCGGCATCGGCATTTGCTCCTGCTGAGCGAATGATGGCTTCGTCGACGGCGTTGAATCTTGCCGTCGGAGAAACTGCCCCTGATTTCGCCCTCGTCGATCAGAACGGCAAAACGGTGAAGCGATCTAGCTTCAAAAAGCCTCTAGTTGTTTACTTCTATCCAGCTGACTCGACGCCTGGCTGCACTGTGCAAGCTAATTCCTTCAATGATGCGGTCAAGGATATTCGCAAGACGTACAACGCTGACGTCGTCGGAATCTCCGGACAAGGCGTTGCATCAAAGCAAGCCTTTGCGAAAGAGTTGGGTTTATGCTTTTCCATTTTGGCGGATGAAGGCGACGCGGTCCGAAAGGCTTTCGGAGTCCCAAAAGCCGCATTTGGTCTTTTCCCAGGACGTGTCACTTATGTTTTGGATAAAAATGGTGTTTGCCTAAACGTTTTTGACGACTTGGCGAACGCCGCCAAGCACGTCGAAGTCGCCAAGGAAACTCTGGCTGCGGCTACTCCTGCCAAAAAAGTCTATTTTCGGTTAAATAAATGATAGCTGAACAATAAATGATAAAGTTCTACCTACAATTCTTATTGCAACTTTATCATTTGCTCCCAATCTAGGCCACGTGTTTGATCTAACAAGCAGCGAATTACAATCGCAGCATCCGGACCTCCGTGAGCCTTTGCCTCTCTCCAGTCGAATTCAATATTTACGCGACGCGATTGTGCGGAACCGAGTGACAAGGATGCATGACCAAGCAAAATGTGGTTTTCGAAACTTCCAACTAACAACTTCACACCCCATGGTTCGGTGCCTCTTTTTGTCGGCGAAACGTTCAAGTCCAAATCCAGGCACAGGTTTCCCGTTGTAGTTCCGGTCGCTTTGTCCGTAGTGGGAGAAATGGAGATATTGGATGCGGTTACAAGCGGCAAAGCATACAGTGCACTCAACAATCGATCAGTCTTTTGTTTCGGAAAAAGCGATTGCGCCTCTTCGCGCTTCATGCACCTTAGCTCGAACAAGGACATCGACAAATTTTCAGCCCCATTTCCCAGCTGCGACATCGGACTCTGATTCGGCATGCACACCGCATTTATTAATTGTCGTGTCTTTGTGAAGTGAGTCACTACTTCAAAAGATCCGGGGATGCCAACATCTTCGTTGAGAGCTAGATACTCCATGGCGGCAAGTAGGCGAGGGAGGTTATCAAAAACAGTTTTGGTATCGTTGACATAGTCGCTGATGGGAAGCTTTGACTTCGCCAAGAAGGCTTGGATCAACAAGAAGGCTTTTGTGTGCGGATCTAGGAACACTTCTTCGTTGTGATGAATGTACGCCCCAGGGCTTAAAAGAGAAGCTGTGTCAGGACCCCAAGGCAAGCTTTCACTTAGCTCCTTATTTAAAAATTCCTCGTTGTGACGTACAGGAAGCTCATCGAATTCATGGGTGGCACACAGCGAATACAAAATCCAGGCGGAGGATACTTCCTCCATTCTTTCGGTCCGCAGGAGAGGAATCACACCATGATAAAAAGATAAATTGCTTTTGATATTTTCGTTCGTCCATTTAATGGACTCGCGAATACCAATTTGCATCTGCCGAGGCGTTTCGTGTTTCAGGTAATAGTTGCAGGCGCATTTGCCCAACGATGTTGATGACAAATTTTCCTTGTCGTCCTGTAACAGACAGCCATTCGTGCGAAGTAACAATAAGGCGGATTCAACGACGTTTTCAATAGCGTCTAGAACATCTTCGTCTGCAGATTCTGAAGACCGAACACTAACACCATAGTAAGATGGATTCACCTTCATTCGTCGGCCGAAAAAAGTCCACGACATGTATCCAAAAGCTTCGTTTAGCGACTGAATCGTATCGCCAGCAATTTCAGCATTCAATACTTCCGGTAAACGTTCGCGCAAGCATGATTCAACGGGAAATGGAGAATAGAGGAACTGCGAACGGCGCACATTAGCGAAAAGGTCAAAGCACCAAAAAGGCATTCAGCACTTACTTTCGAATAAAACGTCTTTTTCTCCTCTTGCACCATGACGACCGCTTTTGCTTCCGTATCAAATCCAGGACGTCCAGCTCGTCCAATCATCTGCAGTACGTCTGTAAGTGGATAGTCGACATACCCATGCTTCTTCCCGTCGAAATACTCGGTGCCCTTCACGATGACGAGATGTGCAGGTAAATTAACTCCCCAAGCAAGCGTTGCTGTTGCCACCAAAATCTGAATGTCACCCGACAAAAACATGCGCTCAACTACGTCGCGATCCGAAGTTGACAATCCGGCATGGTGGAGGCCGACTCCAAACTGCATTGTATGGCGGAGCGAAGCGTCGGAGAGTTGCGAGGCTACATCTTCCATGTAACGGTCCTCCGTATGAAGGAACCTTCGAGGAAGCTCATCGGCGGCGGCATAACTTATCAGATCAAGTGCAGTAAGGCGCGTCTGACGTCGCGAGGCTACAAAAATTAGAACTGGTTTCGCAGAAGAATGTTCTTTGATTGCCGCGTAGCAAGGTTTGTTCATGGTTGCCATTCGGGGACAATAATGCCTACCGGCGTACCCTTGCACCCAGACAGTGACAGGGACGGGACGCACGCTTGGTCGAAAATTGTACAATCCTCTCAGCTTCTGTGACCCGAAGCTCGTCGTATCAATCCCCATCCAGTCGGCTAGATCTGTTGGATTCGCAATCGCTGTGCTAAGTCCAATGATGCGCGTTGGCTCTTTGTTGTCAGTGAATTGGTCTGCACCGCCTTTGTCCAAAAGATGTCGCGAGATGAATCGTGTCCTGCTTACAATCGCCTCCAAAACAGCTCCGCGTTCTTCCCCGAGTAAATGAACTTCATCCAACACAAGTAGACGCACACGTTGAACGAAACTTTTCGATACCCACGAACGACTCACAAGGTCCCATTTTTCGGGAGTGCACACCAATATATCGGCTCTCTGCAAAGCTGATTGATCATGGTGCGTATCGCCCGAAAGTTCTAGCACTGTCCAGTCCACTAATCGTTTTTGCCATTCTTTGAGGCGCTCTCGGGCTAAAGCTTTCAAAGGCGCTATATAGACGCAAATTCCGTCCGCGTGGACGTTTTTCATGCGCAAAAACGCTAGCTCTGCTATGATCGTCTTCCCGGACCCTGTGGGGGCGCCTAAAAAGACTGGAAAGTCGGTGTGGTACAGCACATGAAATAGCTGTGTTTGGATCTGAACGAGCAACGTGAGAAAAGAGGAAGCATAAGGAAGACCAAGCAATGCTGACTTACCGGGTTGAATGTTTCAAATTTGGTATAAAGTCTCTCGTATCGATTATTTTGGAGAGCGGAAATCGGAAGAGGGGTAAGGTCAAGTACGTCTGTTTTTAAATCTTGAGATGCCGGAAATTGCACGTCTGGGGGAAATAGTAAGTATCTGTTTCGGGTACCAGGTGCCATTTCCATATAATCTTTTCGGCTTACCATGCAAAAGGACTGGTAAAATCTGCTCAACCCCGACCCATGAATCCGATATAGCTCGTACAGTGTATTGGTCAGGAAGTTTGTCGAATGCGGGAATCCAAATTTCAAGCTGTATCGGATCCTGGTATGTGCGAAACTGCAAAGTGATTAGCTCAGCATGGTACGTGCGGTCCGCATCAGGATCTTCAACCATGATCCAAAACGACTCCGTTGCACCATGCCATCGTTTAGACCAATTAAAATCAGCTTCTATCGTGACGTGCATACGCAAAACCGCTCTCGTGACCGGATGAATGTTGCACGTCAATTCAAGCCGAGGAAGCATTGATATCAATCGCTGAACTTTTCCTCCAATATTCCGCGATTTGCAAATCTGTCCAACTTCGCTCGCCTGCAGCTCCATCAAGGAAAGGGTCGCCTCGAAGGCATCATAAGAACGGTTGCTGATGTAATTCTCCAACGCCGAGAATACATGAGCCTGAATTTCGTCTTCGAACACGCGCAGAGGAGTTTGGAACCACCAGAGTTGTTTTTCAATGCTCTTCGCAATTCGCAGCATCTTTACTGTCGTCGTTGCCCGGCTTTCACGCTTCGACATTTCAAACAAAGCTCTAGCGATCCGAGCTGCGTTGGATTCGATGTAATTCATGTCTGAGATGAGCGTAAATGACTTGATTCTTTCCCGCGTGATGAAAGCTTGTAGCAGCACAAAAGCCTTATCCGCTGCATCAACAATCAAACTCCTCCCTATTTCGTCCGCTCCAGGTGCAATTATCTTCAATGGTATTTTCTGAGCGACCGCTTGTAACTCTTCAACCTCTTCCGGGCGTAACTTTAAATTGTTAAATTCATTCGCGAGGCAAATGGTGCGGCATAAATCACTGTCAGTAGGAACCATCGATCGCGAGAACCGCTCGTTAAAAACCTCGATGCTTTCAGCCTGAATGTAATAGTGCGCAGCAACATGGCCTTTATCTTTCACTGAAAGATTGCCGCTCATAGCATGAAAGGAGATCATTTTATTGGCTTCGAGAAGCTTGGCGGCCTCTGTAACAAGGGAAAGGCAATGTTCTCGAATGGCAAGCGGATCGCTGCCATCGTCAGGCCGCATTCCGTATTGTAGAGGATTTTTTCCCATTCGTACGTACATATACGTGTAGGTGAGCCATGTAGCTGCTTCCGTAATCGTTGTGACTGTCCTTCCAGCGATCTCTGCGTTCAGATGATCAGCGAGCTGCTTGCTGAAATTCGATTCAATCGGAATGGGCCGTACTAGTTTATCCATATAACGAGGAAAGGCGTCGAGAGAAGTGATCAGAATAGCTTCACCAGAACTATCGAATTGCGGACGACCGGCGCGACCAAAGATCTGCTGGACGTCTAAGATACTCAGATCAACATTTCCACCTTTTTCCGGATTGTAAACATCCGTTCCCTTGATTACAACAGTATGCGCAGGCAAGTTAACACCCCACGCCAAAGTTGCAGTGCAACACAAAACCTGAATTGCGCCGTCGAAGAACATTTGTTCCGTCAGTTTGCGATCACCTCGAAGCATACCGGCGTGATGAATTCCTAAGCCCTGTTCAAAAAACTGTGTCACTTGTCTGTTGCGAGATTTTTGAACTCTTGCCGCATAATGCTTGGCCTTCTCTTCGTTCACAAAATATTTATCCAGTAGCCCTTCACTGCTGGCTTGCTCTGCCAAGGCACGGGCTGTATCTCCAGTCCCTTTACGAGAATGCACAAACACCATGACTTGATACCCGCGCTTCAGAGAATCGAGAACAGCGTCGAAGCATAATTCATTCATTTTCTGCTCGCGGACATCTCGCGGCATCTTCTTCGTACCGACACCGATAAACTGCTGCTGTAATGGAACAGGGCGATGTTCGGGTCCAAAGAAGAATACTCCACTGGAAGGAACTTGTAGAAAGTCGGCCACGTCCCCATAATTTGGTAGCGTCGCTGACAACGCGACAATTCTGACTTGTTTTTGTCGACTTTCTACTAAACGGTGTAAACGCGCCACGACCGATTCAACCACAGCCCCACGTTCGTCGGCTAACAAATGGACTTCGTCGATGATCAAGAGGCCGCACTGATTCCCTAACGATGACTCATCCGTTCCACTCTTTCGTGTCACAACATCCCATTTTTCCGGAGTTGTCACAATGACCTGTGCCGAGTCTGCTTCTGCTCTGGTTAACTGCATATCACCCGTCAATTCACGTACAATGAACGGTTTCAGCTTAGAAGAGAACTTTTCGACGACTTCTTGCGCCAGAGCTTTCATTGGAGCAATGTAAACGACTTTGTGTCCCGTGTCCATGCGCCCAGGAGCATTCAGCAAACCAACGTCTCTAAAATGCGCCACTACGGTCAAAAGTGCGACATTTGTCTTTCCAGCTCCTGTTGGAGCACATATGAGCAGATTGTCACGACTGTGAAACGCGCGTTCAAAGACGGTCGACTGCATTGGATTTAACGACGTCGTTCCATAAAACGGCGCCGCTTCTCGAGGATCCGTTATTACATCCACAATTTTGAGCCGCGAACGAAGTTTCGCCGTGTCTCTAGGAATAGCTGGAATCAAGACACGTTTCATATTGTCGTCTTCGAAGTATTCAGCATCGGCCGGCAAACCTTTCATTTCGTAGTATTCTTTGGTCCCTTCGGGAAGTAGTGACTGCTGAAATGCTATGAGAGAAGCTGCATCCTGGTTAACCAAACCGCCCTCTCCCCATCCAGTACTCGAGACAGCGAGCCAATCGTCTTCGTCCAAAATCGCCCCCGCATCTTTCGCTTGTTGTAAAGCCGCAGCTGCTTGCTTTTGTGCCTTTTCCGCGAACTTCCTCGCTTGTTTTTCCTGTTTCTTGGATATTGCTGCATGTGTAGCTCCTGAAGTGACAGTCATAAGTGCCTCCAGTTCCGCCTTTGCCAGTGATGCCGTTCGTGCGGCTTGCGCCGCTTGTTCTCGTAAATAGATACGTCTCTCTTCTTCTACGTCAACAAAGACCTCTGGATCGGAAGGAGTAGTAGGAGCAGCGGAATTGACGGCTGCTTCTATCGAATGTCGCGCTATTTTAGCGATTTGTGGTAACTGTGGTGTCAGTTCCAGCAGAAGATCGAAATTTTGCTCGCCCAACAATTGAAAGAGTGCCTCCTGCTGTTGCATCTCATTCTCTAAATGCGCTGTTTCCCAAATTGACATTGCAAGTTGCTGCGGAGTTAAAAAGGAATCTTGTAAAGTACATTTTTGAAGCAGCCAATCTGCTGTAATAGCGTCACGTTGTGTAGGAAAAGACGGTGAAGAGGACGAGACGGATGCGATTGTTAGTGCTGCTTCGAGAGCATGAGACAGCGCTTGCAAAGCGGCCGTTACATCAGCCGATACGTCAGCATACGTCTCATCCTTCTGAGATGGAGGAGAAAACGAAGCAAGAAAGCCTTCCATGATGCATGAAGTTGATCGTAAGGTGTTATTCAAGACAATGAATGAATACAAAGGAGACGCTGCACAGCTGCAGCGGAATGAAAGAATCGAATACCAGTACCTGTAATCATCGTCGATGATCGCGTGATCGTCGTGGATCGCGGATCGCGGTGATAGGAGATCAGACGGACGACGGACGATAGATCTACTGGAGCGAAACCGAAGCGACACCAAGACGAGTACCAGATAGCGCCACGAGACAACACATCAACTGATACTCCGTCTATTTTTGCGATCTCCCACCAAAAAGAAATCGATAACGAAAACAAAAAATTGTGAATGCAACAAACGTTCATGCTCATCTTGTTTGCAACACTACAATAATCGTGGGTGCATTACATCTATTTGCTAACATCTCTCTTCGTTATGGTATTCTTAGGAGGAAAATGGAGAACCAATCACAATCTTTACAATCAAAATTATCATGATGCGAAGTATTCGAGAGACAAGGAAGAGCGAGTACACAAAAACGGCGAACAACGTCCTTTACTAAACGACAACAATACGCAACAAAAGACCAATGGAAGTCTCTCTCCGGTCTATGAAAGCATGAGGCAGCAAGCGTCTGACCAAGCTCTTCCGCCGCCGCCGCCGCCTCCTGACGATGATTCTTCCTATTCAAACGATGATAATCACCACCACCATCATCACCGTAGCTATATTCAATCGGTTCTTTTTGGTGGTTTGTGGACCCGCAATAGAGTCTATGAGGACCCTGTTCATCAGACAGGAGGAGGAGACGAAGAAGAAGACCGACCATCTTTGACGTCGAACTTTGAAGTCGATAGCGATTTGGCTGTCTTACGATTGTGTGGTGTGTATGCGGCTTTGTATGTGCTCATGGCTGTGATCGCTTTTTCATTTGTCTTTGAACACTGGACGATCATTGACTCTATGTACTTTGCGGTCGCGACCTTTACTACAGTTGGGGTACGTACGTTGCAGAATCATAGCATCGTTATGGAGAAAGTTTTGCACTCTTACGACTTTTGGTCGATGGATCTAGTACGGGGATCAACAACCATCTACTGTTGTTGGTCAGCTGTTTACCATTGCATTTTCGGTCTACGGGGTCATCATATTGGGCATATTTATCGGTATTTTTGGGCATGCTATTAGCATGGGACAGCAACGAGCGATTCAGCGATTGAATAAGGGTCGACAGCATCAATTATTGAAACTTTTGTTTCACGTGGAGCAAAATTCACATGCGGCCAGAATCATCCGGCGAAAAAGTTTTCTGAGCGATCATGTATCATTGCTACAGGATTGTGTCGATGTCGTTCGACTGGAATTCCTGGAAATACTGGCTGTCGTTATCTTTGCCATGATATTGGGCGTTCGAGAAGGATGGACGTTTACATCGACGCTTTATTTCGCCGTCATGTCGGCGAGCACGGTACGTTTACGAAGACTTGTATACGTCATGCAATACTTTGTGTTTCTAATCGTTCCATTTATTCACTTATTCATTGCCAGACGGGCTACGGCGATTATACTCCACAATCACAAATCGACAAATTGTATTGCGTCTTCTTTTTTCCATTTTCGGTAGCAGTCTTTGGAGAAGTCTTGGGACGAATTGCCAGCATCTATATTCAAAGGAGGACACGAGAAGCGGAAACGAAACATTTGCAGCGCGCTCTCACGCGTTGCGATCTACGCAATATGGATGCAGACGAAGATGGTATGGTGAGCAGGGAAGAATGGATGATGTTCATGTTGGTCATGCTTCAGAAAGTGGATCGCGAGTCAATCGATCAACTCAAAGATATTTTTCACTCCATGGATCGAAACGGCAATGGATACATCGACAAAGAGGATCTCGTGCACCTTCAAGAGACACCTCAATGGGAATCTATCAGAAAAGTAGCTGCTGAAGTCGACCAATAAGTAACTGTAATAGAACTAGGTTTCAACACTTTACTTTTGCTATTAAATCCTTTTAGACTAGGCCACCTCGCTAAGATCGGATCGCGGCGTTTAGGCACCGCAGTTCAAGCACTCCTCTTCGTCGCTAACGGTGGTCAAGCCTGCTGCCCCTTGGAATCCATTGACTGGTTTTGCACCGGCCTGCGCTTTCTTTTGCTTGTCCGCATTAATAAGTTCTTGATCGACCGTGAACTTGATAGCGTCTGCCTTGGGACGAGTGCGCAAATAGTACATTCCGGTCTTCAATCCTTTCTTCCATGCGTAAAAGTGCATACTGGTCAACTTCTTCGAGTCGGGTTCGGCCAAGTGCACATTCAAAGACTGGCTCTGGCAAATGTAAGGAGCGCGTTCGGCCGCCATGTCCAAAATGGAACGCTGAGGAATCTCCCACACTGTCTTGTACACTTCCCGAATGGACTCGGGGATAGATTTGACGTTTTGAATAGATCCGTTGTCGGCAATGATACGGTTGCGAACATCTTCATTCCACAAACCACGGGCAGTTAACTCTCGAAGCAAGTGTTTGTTGACGACCGTAAACTCTCCGGCTAAAACGCGACGGTTGTACATGTTGCTGGTGAACGGTTCAGTGCTCTCGTTGTTACCAAGAATCTGTGCGGTAGACGCCGTGGGCATAGGAGCTAGCAACAACGAGTTTCGGAGACCATGTTGAGCGATACGTTCTTTCAATGCCGCCCAATCCCATCGATCCGATGGAGTAACACCCCAAAGATCAAACTGCAACTGTCCCTGACTAGCGGGAGAACCCTCATACGTCGAGTACGGACCATCGATCTCGGCCAATTCGCAACTGGCGCAGCAAGCACCGTAGTAAATGGTTTCGAAAATGTCCTTGTTGAGCTGACGAGCCTGGGGCGAGTCAAAAGGAAGACGTAACATTTGGAAAGCATCGGCCAGACCCTGTACTCCGATACCAATGGGACGGTGGCGCATATTGGAGCTGTTGGAAAGAGAGCGCAGCCGGTCAGGTGACTTTTCGACGTCCATTCATTGAACAAGACACAGCAGAAAAGAACTTACTTGCGAGCCTCTTCAATTGGGTAATAATTGCGATCGATGATCTTGTTCAAGTTACGGGTCACCACTTGCGAGATTTCGTTCAAACGATCAAAGTCAAAGCTACCTTCTTCCGCATCGGTGGTGGGCGTGACAAGCTTCGACAAGGAAATACTGGCCAAGTTGCAGACGGCGGTTTCATCCGGTGCGGTGTACTCGACGATTTCCGTGCACAAGTTGGAGCAACGAATGGTGCCCAAGTTTTTCTGGTTCGACTTTTCATTGCAGGCGTCCTTGTAGAGAATGTAAGGCGTTCCAGTTTCCACTTGCGAGTCCAAAATGGCGAACCACAACGTCTGTGCCTTTATAGTCTGACGAGCGCGTCCTTCCTGTTCATACTTTTCGTACAACGCCTCGAATTCGGCTCCGTAGCAATCGGCAAGTCCGGGCGCCTCATTGGGGCAGAACAAACTCCAAGTGGAGTTTTCCTTGACTCGCTTCATGAACAAATCGGGCACCCAAAGCGCGTAAAATAGATCACGCGCACGATCGCTTTCATTGCCGTGATTTTTGCGCAAATCCAGGAACTCAAAGACATCGGCATGCCACGGCTCCAAATAGCAGGCAATACTGCCTTTGCGCTTGCCACCACCCTGATCCACGTAACGCGCCGTGTTGTTGAAAACGCGAAGCATGGGCACAATACCGTTCGACGTTCCGTTGGTTCCGCGAATGTAGGATTTGCTGGCTCGAATGTTGTGAATGGCGAGACCGATACCTCCAGCATACTTGGAGATGATGGCGCAGTTCTTAAGCGTATCGTAGATACCTTCAATAGAGTCCTGCTTCATGGTGAGCAAGAAGCACGACGACATTTGCGGCATGTTGGTTCCGGCATTGAAGAGCGTGGGCGTAGCGTGCGTAAAGTACCGATTCGAAAGGTCGTTGTAGGTCTCAATGACTTTGGGGATGTCATCTCCGTGAATTCCAACAGCAACACGCATCAATAGCAACTGGGGACGTTCAGCAATCTGTCCGTGCATCTTGAGAAGGTAACTCTTTTCGAGTGTTTTGAAGCCAAAGTAATCGTACTCAAAGTCACGCGCATGAACGATAGCTCCGTCCAGTTCTCCCGCGTACTTTTGACTGATATCGTAGACTTCTTGCGAGATGAGAGGAGCGGGTTCTCCCGTTTGCGGATGCTTGTAATCATGAAAGAGTTGACAGAGTTCCGAGAAACGTGCGACCGTCATCTTGTGAAGATTGGATACGGAAATGCGAGCGGCGAGGATCGAGTAATCCGGATGTTGCGTCGCCATGGCGGCCGCCGTTTGCGCAGCGAGTCTGTTATGAAGGAAAAGAAGGATTGTGTGAGTGAGTGAAGGAAGGAAGAAGCAAATATTTACTATAGTTTCTGTTTGCTGCACTTACTCATCCAATTCACAAGTCGTAACGCCCGGATAAACTCCTTGAATGACCTTTTGCGAAATGACGACCGGATCGACGTGCTATGAATAGTACAAAGAGAGACGAAGCGAGTGCGTTAAGAAGATGAAACACTACAAATGGGTTTCCTTTCGTCGTAGACAACTTACCTTTGCATCCAAGCCGTAACAAAGCTTACTGACGCGGCTCGTAATCTTATCAAAGTGAACAGATTCACGTTTGCCGTTGCGTTTCAGTACATACATGGACATGATAGTGCCTGTTTCGTTTTATCAAAGAGAATGAATGAATAAATTACTCGAAAGAGAGAAGAGAAAACAATGAGTCGTTGCGCGCAAACGAAAAAACGAAAATGACACGGCACAAGCACGCGAGGGAAAAAAAGAGGAGGGAAGTTTTGCGCCGGCATAAGAGCGGTGCGCCGGCTTGCTTCTATCTACACTGTATTGCTGCGCAATTCCTAAATCAGTCGAGCGCGAAGAGAGTGACGGGCGTTTTCACAGTTTCGAACGGATGTTTTCAAATTTATTTAGCGCTAAATTTATAAACATGGTGGCGGCGAGCGGCGAGCGGCAAGACGCAATGTATTCTTTACGCACGCAGTGCTATAAGAACAACTGCAGATGGAGAGAGGGTTACATAGACCTAGTCTAGTCTAGAGTGATTGGAATTTTCCATGCGTGACTGGTTAATGGTAAGCATTAATGTCAAGCCAAAAAGCGGCAAATGAATGTTTAAAACAAGGTCCAAGTAGTGGTCTTAGTTTCATTTTCATTTTCGGGACTGAGATCCAAGTGAGTCGTTATTGCCGTAAACTATCTCTTTGCGCTATAGTAAAAATTGATGCGGTTTTCACAAAACGAAAGAAGCGCTCATTTCTCATTCCATTGCATCGACAAGCAAGAACGTAACAAAGCTATCTTCAATATCAGCGGCATTACGATAGATTATTTACGCGAATTGTGCATTCTTTTAATGACTCATCAAAGGATCTATTTGCTTTAGAAAGCTGCCTCATTTACATGCCACACAGGATGTGTAGGAGAGACCGCCACACCACGACACGAAGCATTTACTGTTGTCTCATTATTGCGTTAACTTGGGCGGCAGATACAAGAACAGCAAACGCACAGGCGCAGGCGCAAAGAACTATACACACCTATTTCGGCGAAAATGACGAATACAGTCAGGAACTGCTGAAATACTGGGAACAGTCTTGGCAAGCTGTGGGCTGGGAGACTGCCGTTCTCAATACAACTCACATTCAAGCGACGATTCTGCTGCAACAGTACGTTTCGCTTCCATCGCTACAGAAGTGGATAGCGATGGCAACACGAGGAGGACATTATTGTCATTGGGATGTATTTCCCTTGCCTCACTACAAGAAACAAGACAATCCGACGGCTGATGCCTACTTTCAGTTTTCTTACAAATTCAGCAACAAGGCCAATGCAACGATTCCAGTACAATCTCTATCCGACACATTGGTCGTACATGAAGTCATTGCACCCACTTGCATGTCAGGGTCGCAAAAGGCATGGCAAGACATGACAAACGCACTGTATAAGCATGCACAGAATGAGACTGGTTTTTGGACAGATGCTTTGGCATTACTTGATCTTCGTGATCGGGTTTCGTTCCAACGAGGTGTTTTACAACTGGATGATTCGCTAATGTTTTTCTCTTCGAACCATCATTATTATTCACGACAACAAGATCCGTGTCGCAATTTACAAAAACACATTCAGCGCAAACGCAAATGGGCCGTTCAATTTAACCCAGCGACATTGCAGCGCTCTAGATATATACCCGAAGAATGGAGACATCCGCAACATCAACTTGACGTGGCCCGATCCTGGTTTAAAGATTACAAGGAAAAATGTAGTTTCAACGATCTTTTGTTTAAATGATATATGCCATTTCAATATTCTTTTCAGTACCATCGCTATCCCGTGATATTAGGTTGACCTCTCGCTACCCACTATTAAGACCAGGGAAGAGAAAGCTAATTATTGATGCCTGGGGAGGTTATACTTGTTTCCTAGATTATGTAAAAAGTACACAGCATTTCTGTATGGGGAATTGCATTGTCTCCAGAAATTCTGGAACATCCACAGAATTTCTGTATGATCATATAGTTAACGTTTCCAGAAATTCTGGAAAGTCCACAGAATTTTGTAAGTTGAAACAATCACCTTTTCCAGAATTTCTGGAAATACTCAGAATTTCTGTATGATGAAAAAACCTTCACCAGAATTTCAGGAAGAATTTCTTGAACCGGCACAGAAAATGTGTTTTATCGCAAAGACGGATTCCAGAATTTCTGTAACAACCACCGAAAGCTGTATGATCGCAAACACCGATTCATTCCAGAATTTCTGGAACAACCACAGAAAAGTGTATGATCGCAAACACTTATTCCCGAATTTTTGGAGCGACCTCAGTGTCTCCAGAGATTCTGGAACTGCCACAAAATGACTGTATGATCGCATATACCGATTTCAAAAAATTCGGGATCAACCACGAACTGCGCGATCGCAATCACCGATTCCAGAATTTCTGGAACTGCCGCAAAAATTTCTGTATAATCGCAAACAAAGATCCAGAATATCTGGACTCGAACACTAATTCCAGAATTTCTGGAACACCCACAGAAAATTTGTGTGATCGCAAAGACCAATTCCAGAATTTCTGGAACATCACAGAAAATCTGTATGGTTGCATCTGTGTGGTTGCATCTGTATGGTCGCAGACATCGATTCCAGAAATTCAGGATCGGCCAGACTTGCTGTGTGATCGCAATCACCTTTCCAGAATTTCTGAATGATGAATGATGAAAGACATCGCTTCCAGAGCAGAAATTCTGGAAAGCCGTCTGTAAGACGTTCCGGTTTCACTATATTTTCGTCATTTTCGCCATTCATTTCTTTCTCTTTCTTTCTTCCTCCCCTTTCGCACAAAATAAACACTATCGTAAGAGATGGACGAATACAAAGTGCCTTTAGAAACTCCTTGTGTCTATCACGATGCGAATTTCTTGCCTTTCGAAGAAGCTGATCTTTTTTATCAGCAATTACTGAACGACACGCCGTGGGAGAAAACCGCGAAAATCAATCGCTGGGTCGCTCTTTACGAAGAGCCGGAGAATGATTTAGCAAGCGATAGTACGAACAGCAACGCATATAAGTATCGCGACAATCCACAAGCTCATCATCAGCAGCAACAGCAAAGCAAACCTTTTACCGAGACGATTAAAGCCATCTCACATAAAGCAGAAACTTGGTACAAAGAAAAGAATAACGCAAATGTCCACTTCAACGTATGTTTATTGAATTTCTATCAAGACGGACAGCAGCGAATCGGCTGGCACTGCGATCGAGAAGAAATCGGTCGTTTGACGCCGATTGCGAGTATCAGTTTGGGTGCGACACGGTCGTTTGGCATTCGCGCGAAGCAGGGGCTCGAGAAGCACACACTCGAATTGCAACACGGTTCTTTAGTGATTATGGAACCCATTTGTCAAGAGCAGTACGTGCACAGTATTCCCAGACAAGCGAACGTTACCGAAGGACGCATCAATCTCACCTTTCGCTGTAAACAATACGGTCAAGATACCCTGGGTGAACAAGAGCATGAACGCCGTGACAAGTGGTTGCAACGCATGACAGATCTGCCGGTAGGGAATCTTCCTAGTGTTTATCAGCCAGATGATGATCAGGACGGTAACGGAGGTTGCTTGGTTGTGTTTGGGGATGCATTATCGACTACATCGCAATTCGAGGAGGAATCCTCTCTGAATCGTGTGGTCTACACCGTGCGGACTAACATTGGGGCGGAACAATATACTGTCTCGGAGATCTGGGAGTGTATATCTTCCGAAAGTGAATTGCGTGATCGTTGGGTGGCTATTCCTCGACCATGGGATGCTGCGGGCTACGTTGCGATTTGTCGCACTGAGCGACCTGGAAACGACGAAGTATCTGACTTGTGTGAATCGGACTCGTCGGCATCAACCGCAATTGTCTCTAAATTGCTGCAGCTGCGATCGGCACATCATTTGATGCAATACCACGATCATTTTGACTTGCATGAAATCCAGGAAGACGTTGCTACCATCGATGGTGAACAATTGTATCAGTTCTACAAGCACCGGCTTGTCAAAGGCGACGTTCGAATTCCAAATCTACAGGGTCCTAACAAACGCAGTTTTCGTGTTACATGCGACCGAATTGGTGGACCTCATGCATTTCGAGCACCGCAAGTCGAATTTGAAATCGGTGGTGCTTTATCGGAATATTACAAGGACACGTGTCATCCTCAGATGGAAGACTATGACGTTCAGATTCGTGTCGATGTCGTGGGGAACGTTGTCATGGTAGGAACACAACTGAATGTGGAAGAAATGGCTCGCCGCCACTTTACTCGATTTCGAAATGGTGTCACTATCAAATGCAATTTAGCGTACGTCATGTTGCGCTGTGCCAATGTTCAGCCCGGGCATCTTGTGGTGGATCCATTTTGTGGAGGCGGAACTATTTTGTTGGAAGCAATGGAGATGACGGGGAAGCAAGTCAAGTGTATTGGCATGGATGTATCGGGTAAAAGCGCCCGTGGAGCGCGAGAGAACGCTCGGGCTGAAAATTGTCCCCCAGGATCTTGTGAAATCCATTGCACGGATGCTCGTGCGTTACGCAAACACTTACAAGATGAATCTGTGGACTCTATTGTGTCTAACTTGCCATGGGGTGTCATGACAGGGTCAAAGAATGTAAACGACTTGCAATCCTTGTACGAGATTTTCCTCCGAACAGCTTGGTATGTGCTGAAAGACAAAGGACGTATTGTAATGTTGGTTTTGCGAGGGCTGCAATTGACGCGAATTGTTCGTAAGTTGAGTGGTCGCTATCGGCTACTACGCTGCAACGTCGTTCGTACGACCAATAACTTGCCTTGCATTGTAGTAATTGAAAAGATTGGCGTGGATACATTGAACGACGCGATTAAAGGTCAGCTGGCCTACATGTCGCAGTACGTAAATGTGAGTAGCGAAATGTATCACGCCATCCACATGGAAGATATTGCCGGCGGATCCGAAGTTCCTGACCGTGACGATATGCCATAATGTTAAAACTATTTGAGCATTTTGACACGTTGCATTTGTTACAAACATAAGACTATTACATTATTCCAAGTAGACTACGCTTCGCTTCTTATTTCTGAGGCAAATGGATTGCAACATTACGGACCGCTGAACCGGTACAAAGATTGGATCTCTCATGAAAAGCTGCGGTGATTTTGATCCATGGCTTGTCGCTTCCCAAGTCTAGTTTTCGAAACAAACCGAAAGTATGAGACGTATCAAGCACGAAATGTAGGTGACCATTGGCCTCGTACAAGGAAACTGTAGTGTGTGGTTCGTGAACAGCAGATTCTCTGGGAGGCACCTGCAGCTGAAGTTGCGGACTCCCCATGAGAGGATCTAGAGCGCGGTGGGAGTCAGCTTGAGTATTTGACTCTGCCATTCGCACAATGAGTTCACGGTATAGTTCATCCGCCGAATAAGAGTCTGTTCGATCTGCTAGCTTGGCACACACCGTCTTTAGGATTTTTTGAATTTCGAAAAAGCTCGAACAGTAGCAGCCGGGTCCGAGAGGAACACCGTTGATGTCAAAGCGCATTCGGCATACTTCTTCTTCCAACATATTCCATGCGTATTCACTGGAAGGCGATGCCGGTTTGGAAGGCAGTGTTACCAGCTTGAGTACGCCACATTCGTTCAGCGTTTTCAAGACATTCTTCCGATCACTAGCTCGAGTATAACGTGACATTTTGTCGAAAAAGTCCCGACTTTGTTGCAGCTGAGGTGCGCTCTTGACACTGGCAGTATTGCGTCGCGGAGAGGTCGCCACATCTGCGATTTGTGAATGATAACGAAATAGATTGTTCATGATCACCATGGTTCTGCTGTTTGTCGCGACTGACTTGAATCGGTATATCTCAACTTTTCTATGATGTGCTGTCGCCAAACGCTCCAAGGGGAATTTGTCTTGTGTCTTGGCGTTCGTTGCTTGTTGCTCCGCTTCGGAAAAAAGTGAGAAGGCGAGATGCGAGCAACTAACCTTGCGAAATTGGCGATGGAGATTTAACAATCTGTATATAAGAAGTGTCCGTTTAACAAATCGTGAATCTTATAAACATCTATTCACTTGTGCACTATTTTTTGGTTACGGTACTCAATTTATCCGTTCACCTATCAAGGTAGCGTTAAAAGCCGTTTCATGGATTCGCAAAGGACGAGAACAGAAACGACACCACAACCAAAAAAATTTCCGTATTTTGGAGCATGTCAGGCGGTCTTTATCTGTAAAACACGATGTGTTGAGGTTCATTGCATCGCTAAAGAAAGCTCAAGAGACATCATTAGTATCAGTGAAGATTGCCGACATCCGGCGATCACTTGTAATTTCCCGTCATACTTCTGGTGATTTTGTATTGTGATCATGGAAAGGGAAGGACCGTCGTGTCAATTTCCGACCCACAAGAGCTTTCGGCGTCGCATGGAAGAGAAATCAGAGTGGCTCAAGCAAAAAGAGGAACACCAAAAGCTGAGGATAAAGCTCCAAAGGAACGGACAACTTTTGAAACCGTGGGGGCATTGAACGATTTGCAGCAAAAGTGGAAGACGGAACAGTTTCATTTCGACAATCGAGAAGCGACAATCGAACAAAGGGATGAGGAAACTAGCCTGAGAGGACTTGTAAACGACACGAATCGCTGGGTTGGAACGTCCCTTCAGTCCAGGTCAATGGCGTCGAGACATCGCCGGAGAATGAGAGAGTCAAACTCGAGCACGACGAAGGCTTTCAACGATCAGTACGCGGATGCTGCGATTTCAAACCGTGAAAACGAATCGAAAAGTCCTGCAAAAGACTCAATATTGTCGAGTATGTGGAAGGAGAAACATTTAGATGCATACTTGGAAAACATGATTCAAAAGTTACAGAAACAAAGCGACAACAAAAAAACAGGCAGGAAGCTCGACAAGCAAAAGGAACAAAAGCGCGAGAAACTTCTTTGTTTGTTACTGCAGATCAAAGAGAAAATGTCAAAAATACCAACTTCTGTCGTTAGCCCGAAGAGAACTGAGCGGACTACGCCGTTAAACGCTCGATGCAATCATGCGGTTCCAGCGCAACGTGAATCCAATTCACTTCACCATTTCGAAACGAAAGGACAGTCAGAGCAGCCAAGACCGGAGCCGTCGGCTCCAGTCCTCGAAAAAGAGAGCGAAGCCAGCGACACTGACGAGTATGCCGTGATTCCGAAAGAGATTATTGCTGAAATGCAAAAACTATTGAGTGCACACAAACACACGGACCAAACACGAGCAGTCTCAAGCCGGAAGGTTGCGAGACGAGTGTCGACTACATCAATACTTGATGTCATTCCCGAAAATGAAACAATTGTATTCGACGATTTTTTTGATAGTACAAAAGAGGGTGCAAAAGAGGATGCAAAACACTTGTTTAGGGAAGACAAAAGGAAGGGATGAGCGTTTGCGAAGGGCCGACAAGCAACGACATGATGTTCTAGAGAGCATTGGTATGGTTGATCGGGCAGTGGACTTCATTGTTTGTGGTAAGATTTGCTGAAAGAATGGAAGAATGAGAAATGAGTTTCAGCCAACGGGCACCCGCAATAACATTATTTAATCGTTACATAAGACAGCTTCCATGAATGACGACTTCGACAGCCATAACGAAACATTTGGTTTCTTTTCGAAAGGTGATTATTATTTTACGACACTACTAGTCTATCTTACACTCGGAAAGACAGGATGCTGAAGAGAGACTTAGTTTTTTTTAAAAAAAATCCAAGCTTGAAAAAATGCAGTGCAATACTATGGAGTACGGAGTACTTTTTATTTAAGAAGACCATGTGCGCGAGGCGACTTCCAGACTACTCTCTAGAGCAGTGTTGACGGTACTCGTAAATAGACGTTGGCGAGGAAAATGCCCTAAATAAAGCATCAACGGATTCGCAATGAATGTATCTCCTATCGCACATCAATTCTCCATCACAATTTTGCAGCATCGTCTTCGGTCTTGAAACGAAGCGCACCGTGACGATCATCATCTTCCAAAGGTAAAAAAGTCTTTGCCGCAAAGAGACTTTAAGATCAAAGAAAATGAAACCGGAAGTCCTTCCTGAAGAAATAGACATTCCGAGCCACAACGGATCTGTTGAACATTCTGCCCAAACGAAGCATTTTCCAAAGAAGCATGTTCCGTTAGTTTCCGCGCAGTCTTCTATATCAATGCGATATGACCCTTACAAATCTGGAAAAGCCACTGTGATTGATTCTTGTTGTGCTACTCGAACGTATAGCCACCGTCCTGAGTCAAGATTCGTAGAGGAAACCGCCGCGGAAAAGCGTGATGCTCCAGAAAAATCCACACGGCAAGATAACTTGTATCAAGACAGAGACGATTCACAATATACAAGACAGCCACGGCGAAAAACTCTAGTGTCATCGCAAAACAATCCGCTTCCGCTTCCGCTTGCGCCAGCTCGGTCTTCGATTTCTATAAAAGGTCGTCCTTCGCGGCCTGACTTCGTGCACGTCGTCGATTCTTTTTCTCCTACCGATATCAATCAGGTTTCCCCCCTTTCGGACGCTGTCGGTAGTATCTCATCAGTAGTGTCCGTCAAAGGATATGCAGAATATGTAGACGTCGGATCCATTGTTGTGTTCCCCGAACGAAGAGTGAAAATGAGATCGAAGCGAAGGCATCCTCCTCTGACTTCCCAAAACTCCCTGACATCTATTCAAACTGCTCCGTCGGTGATTCAAAGATTCGCCGTCAACAAATTCAATACATTTCGTGAGACTAAGTTTCGAAAGCATCTAAATGGGTGCACAACTAAAAGAGATCGTACGTCGGAGAAACAATATATGCTAAGTGGTGATGAAAATCTGCCAAAGAGCGATTCACGTTTTACAACCCAAACGCAATCCAGCTACGTACAAAGTAACGCCAGAAATCACGCCGTTCAGTCTCAGCGCTCTCGATACCCAAAGAGTGACGATTGTTTTTCGCCCGCCTCGACGCCTTTTCGTCGGCAGCATATTTGCCCAGCCGACTATGTCGAATTAGGCCGATCAAGAGTTGCAAAGCAAGTGACAGAGACCCGGGAACACGAATGCTTTTTAGAACAAAACAGTGTTTCCCCACGCCAATTGCGAACTTTAAGTGACCAGTCTCTTCGGGGAGTGAGCACAATAGCAAGCGATTTTGAAGTCGAAGTTTGTGCTTATAAAGGAACAAATAAAGGAAATGATGATTGTGATGACGTCTGCTCAGTGACGACTTTTAACTCCATCAGAAGCAAGAGTCTCAACGGAGTCAAGGCAAACAAAATGCTGGGAAGATTGGTTCCTAAAAAGATTAAGGAGAAGATATCACAACACAGGTCAGGAGCTCAATCCGTTTTCAGTTTGCCAGAGCGAGGGCTACCCTTAATATCCGAATACACGACGGTTGAGCATAAGCACAATCAACGCATGTCCACTGGGCCGACTATCGCATTTACTTCGAATGTGATTGAAAACGTTACATCTGAGTTGACTGACATGAATTTCTCAGAGGATCAAAGCACCACTTCCATTTCGGATAATTATGCAGTAAAGCAAAGTCCAGCTTTAATGAAGACAGCTCGACGTAGGACGGCAATGAGAGTAGCAAGAAGAAAGGTTGCTGGAAAACATACTGCTGCTACGCACGATAATTTGTCAGTATGTTCGAGCAATTCCACAAACGAAACTTGTCAGGATGTTGGCGACATGCTATCCCCTGCTACCTCCAATCCGGAGTCCTTTGAAAATCGATGTGGCAGAATACCGAATAGAAATAGCGAAATCAACTCAGTTGCTACCAAGGCAAGCTTGTTCTCGAGGTGCAAACAAAAAGCTAGGAAGTCTCTGATGGCTCCACAGTCAACCAATATCATTTCCAGCCACGTTCGTAAAGAAGAATGCAGCTCTCATAGTTCCTCTATTAGTCCTTCGAAAAGAGTGTCTACCGATGTAACCGCGGCAACGGAGGACAAAATAACAACAATATACGATCGAAGTGCTTCGAAAAAGTATCCTCTTTCGACAAGAGTCAAAACTGACTTTTCTGGCGAAAACAGTTTTGCCTTAGAGCTTCAGCCATATCCCTCCGGAACCGAAGAACAATTAATATCGGGATACAGAAGAAAGATCGATAATCATGTGCACCTGGGTGACTTTACTAGTCCGCGGCTTCCAACAATTCGTCCCGCAAAGGCTTTATTTGGCTTATCATTTGGAGGTGAAGAAGAAGCTTCGTTCACAGGTCTAGATCGTCATCGATCCGAATCCAAAAATGCTGAGTTGACAATGCTACCTAGTGAGGATACCGGAGTTGTAGAAGATACGCTTCCTGACCCCTCCCCCTGAGTATCTCAAGTCAACACTCGACGATACAGCCATGAATCCATTTCTTGCCAGTTTGAATTCACTTTGTGCACAATATTGCATAACGAAGACATAGGATCAATGAGTAAACCAAAATAATAGAGACCAAAGCTTTGAAGCGTGTTTTTTCGATAGTACGTGGTACCAGCGTTCAACTCTATAGGCTTCGTAGACCCACGACTGCATTTCAGTCATGAATCACAATTCATTTCGAGCCGAACTGCGGTCAACCTCGTACTCAATTCATTCGGCAATTTTGGCGAATAAAACTTATGACTTGTGCAAAAACATTTTGGGCAATAAAAAATATAAAAAAAAGCTGGTTTGATTGTGCAAAAATATCTTCAAAGCATTCTTCTAAGGCAAAAACACACAATATGCGGGTACCCCTACAGAGATAAATTTCCTACGGCGGCTACGTCGAATACGCGTAGACATTGGAAGCGTTGTATCTTTCTAGTGTTTCATGTGTCACTGTCAAATTAAAGTCCTTTATTGTCTGATTACGTACAATTGCGATAGCGGGCAAAGTATGGTTGACATTGGCGTCCAAATGATGCAAACAATTGGTGTCATTAAAATTAGCAATATCCGGGTTCGCCCTCTGCCGATATATTTCCCTACGAGAGCTACGTGAAAGCTACGCAGCCATTCGAATCGCAAATTTTCCATGCGTTTTACAAAAAAAAATATTTTCACGAAGGTACCAGGTAATAGACTAGCGTTGATTGCCAAAGAAAGGCTATCTTGCGAATGGGATTAAAAAACATTCCGCCGCGTCAGCGACAATGTCATTAGTCCTGAGTCCTGAGTCCTGAGGAGGAGTCCTGAGTCCCTTAGGCGGTCATCGTTTACTTGTACAGGATAGACTAAAGTCCAAGTTGACTATCGATGATGGTGTTTTAATGTGACATTCTGCGGTAGAAAGATTTAAGACGTTGGCGAAAATTGGTCTCATTTTGGACGACTGTCCTAACACAACGGTATCGCTCTGAAGAATTACTTAGGGCCATCACTTTCCACACTTATTATACGTACTTTCGCGCTTTACTGGACCACTTGCCGAACTGAACAAACTTTTCGGTGTTCCCAAAGCAATCGAAAAGACGGGCAAGATGGTGATCAAGGCCGAAGATGCAGAGTATTTGGCTCCTTTCATAGAGAACAAAGCTGCCGTGTTTTCCAGTGAGAAATCGTTGGCGGCTGACGAGGAAGCGAAGGAAAGTCGAAACCATCAAAATTTGCGAATCGAGTCGCGAACAGAGCTCGAAGACCAAGATGATTCTTGTTCGAGAAAAATGCATCAGGATGAAACATCGAAAGGATTTTCGGTTATAAGCAGCGTAGACGATACCAGGGAGGCACTCATAACAGAAGAAACAGACGAAGGCAGCAATCAGCGGTCAGCAAAGCCGATCTTTCGTTGATACCTAACAAGGCTACACACCGAAAGAATAAGGGACTGCTTCATCGGATTCGTCCTAGGTCAAGCAAAGCAAACTATGCGAGAAGCAATTTTAGTGGCTCTGTCGTGACAAGTCTTTCAAATAACGACAGTTTTGTGACTGAAATTGTCAAATCAAAATCACTCGACCAAATGACGAAAAACCTTACGATCCCGATGAATGAATTTGACGATAAAAATAAGCCGTCATTCGAAAGACCACCACTGTATCAAAGAACTGATGTTTCTTCAAGGTGCGTCTCCATTGATGATCCAGCTTCTATAGCAAGAAACGAGAATCTATCAGTTGACGATGGCAATACAAGTATTTCGATTATGGCAAGTGTGAGTGATTGCGAGGTTGCGATAGAAAATTGCGAAGGACCTCAAAACGACGAAAGATCGAAGAACGCAAGCCTAGTTGATTGTGATTCGGGGAGGTCCACTGTGGTGACGAAAAGACATGGACTATTTGGGCAAAAGCATCGTTCGAATAAAAGCATGATCAGAAACGAAGAACCAGACACACACTCCAAACCGCCTTTGTCGACAACCATGCTAGTAAAGGAACCCACAAATAAAATTCAAAACTACGATGAAAAGGAACGCACGCATCAAAAGGACAACGCCAATTATAAATCACAGCACAAGAGCGACCACGATGTAAAGGACGTGAGTCTGATGGATTGTGCAACGGAGAGCTCGTCTGTGGCGTCAAGAAAGCGCGGTATATTCAGGCGGAATCGGAACTGTCGTTCAATAGAGACAAATGAAGGAATTGATGCACAGCGTGTACCGGCTTCGTCACGCGGCCTGAGTCTCGTAGATTGCGCCACAGGTAACTCGTCGGTAGCGACAGAAAAGTGCAGCGTATTGGGGCGAAATCATCAAATGAAAAAGAAATTCGAAAGCTCAGATGTGCAATCTTTACCACCTTCGTCACAGGGCGGTAGGCTCGTGGACTGTGCTACGGACAACTCTTCTGTGGTGACAGAAAAGGGCGGACTATTCGGGCACTATCGTCGTCCGAGAAAAGTAGCGACCGAAAACGGCAATTCATGCGCACACTCTGTGCCACCTTTGTCCACAAACATGTCATCGAAAGACGGGCTTATGCTGCAAAAGAAATACGACCATGACGAGAAGAGTGTGAGCCTTGCGGATGATCTGACAGAAAGCTCGTCTGTTGTGGCGGGAAAGAGGATGGCATACAGGCAATTTTATCCCATTGTGCCCACGAAGCTATTGGAAAGTCATGATCCGTTGCAACGAAGTAGACAGGAGTCGAACACTAGAAATGAGTCTGGGCAGGAATTTCCGGCCAATCCAGCACTGCAACTTAAATCTGATGATGCTTCTGATTTACAAAAAGGCACCCCTGATATCCGCTTTCCTCCTAATCAGTCGAAACACTTGACGTCAGAGGCGGCGTCCAGTAACCAGGCCGCTGCGGTTCAAGGTGTCGAAGGAGCTTCATATAGCTTTGCTAAAACAATTGATCATGAACACGACCCGAAACGGAGTTCTGTCTCACCTGTCTCCGAAGCTTTCAAGTACGCAACAAGCCAGGCCGGCGTACTGAAAGCGAAGTTTGAAGAGAAAGAACGGAACATTATGGATTTGGCGTGTGATCGTAAAGACCAAGATGTTCCATCCGAAAGTTTGAACGACAAATTACAATCAAATAAAATGCCGATGGCGGGCGGCGTTAGTGGTCTGACGAGCTCTGTGGGTCTAGAATGGGTAGAATGTGATGAGTTTGGTAAAGGCAAGCGCCACTATCAACCTACTGGATACAGAATTTACGACGCAATTCAGTTGCTTCGAACTCGATTCGCGTGCGAGAGTTACAGTGACAACACTATCAATAAAGAGAAAAGATATTTTCAGGATGAGTATGCTGCGGAACAGAAAAACCAATGGCTTGTTTCGGGAAATCAAACTCAAAAGCAATGTCATCAAGACCCTGCGAAAGATACGGTTGCTGCACTTCGATCTTTAAGACACCAGCTCACCTGCAATATTGACGAAGAAGTTCCAGCAATTGATGAATATTTTGAGCGAAAAGGATACCATAGCGTGAGTAGCAACAGTAACCGGAATATGATGCACTCTGGTGGTAGCTTAATTGATTTTGAGCATTCAACGAAAACGGGAAGCGACCGCCACATCACAGACAACTCGGAAGAGAGTAAGTTTTTGAACCTGTCACCGAGGTCGAAATTCGTAACATTACATCTTCGTCAAAGCAAGCAACAAGGAATGTAATCTCAGCAAGTCAGGCGAGCGAAGATAGTGGCATTGTCAATGAAGAAAGAATCAGCACTGTATCGAGGAGATCTAGCTTTGAAATACCGATGGTTCGTGATTCGGCGTCGTGTGCATCGGGTAAACGGGGCTACGCTATAGGCGCATTGAATGGGTTACGGAGGAAAAGAAGGGCAATCACAGCGATGAGGCGTCGCAAATGATGTCCTCCTTTTTCTCGGGCGATACGCCAGTAATAAATAATCACGCGAAGACACGAAGCCGTCTACATTCAGCGCAGGGCTTAAGGGGAAATTTGGACAAACAATCCCGAAATTGGAAAGGGGATGCACAGTCTGCACGAGTATTCACGGGAGAAGGAATTAAAATTGTAGATGAAGGAGGGTATCTACGAAGGCTAATAGAACAGCCACTGGAAGAGGAAGAGGAAGTAAGCGAGGAAGAAGACGACGACGAGAATGAGATAGAAGAGCAATCCGTTTGGACTGCGGCTCCGAAATTGTCACGAGGCAATAAAACACCCACTTTCAACACTGGTCCGAAGCAGCTCAGGGATGTTCAACTCGTGCTCTCAGCAAGCTCAACGCTAGAACTACCGAAGCACAAGAGGAACACAGTAATCCGGCTTGCTACGGTTCCTGGCAATATAAGCTACCAAAAGGTGACGGACACACTCCACAAGCATCAAAGTGACTTTGAAAGAAAGCAGACTCAGAAGCAGCTGCAACTAGCGAAGAGGGCGGTGATTTCCGGCCAATACATGGACAGTTTAGATCCATGTTTTCGGGTTTTCGACCCAGCCCTCGACGCTTGCGATAACTTTTGTACGCAGAATCGTTCCGAGGAAAGTGACGATGAGTGTAGTATCGCATCAATATCTGTGAGTGATGAGAAGCCCCGTGGCGATTTCCAACAGGCGGGTAAGGAAACAAGATTTTGGCCGTTCAAAAGTCGCTCTCGAGTAATCAAGGCACCGACTCGATTGTAATGCTTTTTAATTAAATATATTACTTGCACATTTTATTCATTTGTTGTACCTTATAACTAGGCCAACAGCGGCAATTCGAAGTAATACCGTCAGACTCCCTACACCAGCGTCAACAATGTTTAACATTTCCATCTGTTGCCGCAATTCATACAAAGAACAAAGACAGTCATCGGCTCATCCGCACTCCGCGTTTGCTTCTGAGTTGAAGTAGTTTTGGTCGATTTACATCGACCGCATGTAAATAAACTCGCTTTCAGTAGATCACCTTTGATACCACACATTTCGTTGATTTTTGCCTCGTTCGCTACTTCCCAATCCAATCTTCGCGAGTCGGTGAGCTTTTTGGCCTGTTCTTCTCGCGCTTGGCGTTGATCTGCGCTTGCCAGCTGTTCTGGAGACATGTGTACGAGCTCGTCCGGAGATGTCGACCCAAAAATGAGATCCACAGCCAGTTGCTGATTCTTTTCAAGTTAAAGGCAATCGAACGAGCTTTATCGGAATAGGCTTTACGGTCCTTATCGTTATTGTCGTGAATAGCAGCTTCTACGTCGACGGCAGTGTGCGCTAGAGCCTCTTGCATGGCTTCGGCTGACATTCCATCTAAATGCGATTTGGCGAGTTCGAGCAGTTCGAAAAGCTTTTGACAGATACTTTGTCGATTTGGAGGTAGATCGGACCACTTTTCTGTAATTTCTTTAGTCGCTGCATCTGTGAGACTATTTGTGCTCTCACGTCGAATTGCCTTTCCCTTTTCTTTCGCTTTTGCCGCTGCTGGTTGTGTTGCTTCCGACTTTTTGGCTACTTCTTTCCATTTTGCGATCAGTTTCTTGGCCGCATCGCCTAGCTGAGGATGATTTTTAAATTTGGCGACAGAAGCACCTATCAACGTATCTGTTAGTAACGCGAGTGTCATGTCAACTCCATCTAATCTGTCGAGGCAGTCTTTGCAAGAGTCTACGATCGCATCGTCCTCCCATTCATCTTTCTTTTGATCTATTACTTTCTGTAAGCGCTGTTTTAGCAATTGTATGGTGCTCAAGTCGGTCATTTTATTCATATATATAATAAGATTGTTACAAGCGATGATGATGATTTGAAAATGGTAGGATGGTTCAATTAAGGACGTATAACATTTTAGGTTCAATAGCTCATGCAAGCAAACAACACGCCGAATACGCAACAAAAAAAAACTGCATGCGGAATGCGGACGAACCGTTTTGGGACTGAAAGTAAGTTCGGATACTCACTCGGATCAGTCGGGCTGTGACAACACTCTACGTTATAGTAAATGCCGTTGTGGTGCTTGGAACCCATTAAGCCTTATCGTAATTCCTTCCGGCTCATACATTGACTAGTCTAATGCTTTGGTACGGAGGGAGCAACTATAGTTTATTGATGAGTGCTCTCACAAGCCCGTTGCTCATTGCAATCATGCCTGCTCTAACCTCTAACATTTTCGTCGTTTAATTTTTCGCAGTAAGGTTACCGTTAAATCTGGTCTGTCATCCGTCGAGTAAAATTGATATTATCTTGCTTCACAACACAAAAAAAACATAAAATATCATATTATTATAATTACGCTTAAATATGAACACAATATTGAATATTTCCAAAACGAAGCAAAATAAATAAACATTTTTATTTTGAGAAGTTACAAATCTGCAAGTGCTGAGCCCGACCCGTACGCATGACTGACAAGGTCGCTCCATTCTAGCTAGGCTAGAGTACATGACGCAGCTCGTCGAAAACATGGGTTTTGCCCATAACTTTTTTGAGAGAATTCAGCCAAATTCATCGTGAAACTTACATCATACAGCCTGCATTAATTTTCTGTAAAAATTACGGAGTAATTCTATAAAGTTGTTCGTACCAGGTCCGCAACAAGAATGGTTGCTTTTTTGTTTATAAGCGCAGAATTTTATTCATCGACGGATGGTAAAAATACACACAAAAAGCTGTAGAAAAGGTTCAGTTTTACGGTTCAATCTGTTGTAGTTTTCAAATACATTTCTTCGACAACAGTTAGCATGTTGTCGCAATAGCTCAGTTGGGAGAGCGTCAGACTGAAGAAATTAGTACTCTTCAAACTACAGTCCATCTGAAGGTCGTGTGTTCGATTCACACTTGCGACACAATTTTTGGCTATTTTGCTAAGCTTAGCAACTTTTTGAACGTCCAGTAGACTAGGTCTTCTACTTCTAGTTAGCTCCGTAGTCTACTCTATGTTGCATCTGCACATTATATTTGCTTGTCAAATATTGCTGCTAAAAAGCTCGAATTAGGTTTAGGTAGACTATAGGTTCTAGGTTATTGACGCTTTTTCAAAATCCGTAGTAAAAAAATCCAATAGTATCCGGGTCGTGGGCCTTCCTCTTGCCTGGGCACCCGTGTTTGGATAATTTTCCTTACGAAGGCTACGTGGAAAAAGCGTAGATTTCGAAGTGTTGAATATTTGATTTTTATAGGAAATTTTTGTCATTTTCAGTTCGTTTATTTATCTTGTTGTGAGGTGGATGTTTACTTTTAGCACATAATGGATCCTCGATTTGGTGTGATCTCAATTTTATATCCGGGTACCCCCTTTAGACCCTAGTTAGTCTACTGAATGAAACTGAAACGGCGTTAAAATTCTGCCAGGTCGTAGATCCTAGTAGGTAGAGTTTTGTACTAAAGGTGGAATTTTATTTTTTTTAAAAAAATAAAAAAAGTGAAAAGATTTTAATGACGCGTACGGGTGGAAAGACCGACGGACCCCCGCACCCCCGCCGGAAGGACGTTAAAATTCTGCCTCTCAGTACAAGTTTCTACGTAGAGCCTACGGCGAGGCAGAATTTTAACGTCGTTTTCGCCCGCCCGCCCGCCTGCACTGTGATCGTGCGGGCGGCGTGCGGTGCGTGAACGCCATACTGGTAAACATCATCGAATGAATATTGCGACGAGCAGACCTACCTGGTACCTGGTACCAGCAGGTATTTTCTTTTTCTCGTCACTTATCACCATTACCATAGAAATCTCATCGCAACAAAGCAGCAAGCTATAAAACTACTCCGTAATTGTTTGTCGTTGTGTCGTGTTGAACGAATTCGGTAGCCTTTTATAAAGTTCCCTGATATACAATAAGGATGAAAAGAGTCCATTCAAAAGACTGATAAAACTGCTTCTGCGACAGCAACTTGTTGTCGTTCTACTCGCAGAATTTGCTTGTGTGGAGTCTTTTCTAGAAAGGCCGTTGACGACACACTTTCGCAACAGCAATATAAGCACGAAACGACGATTCAATTTTGCTATAGATGGGTGGGTACAAGATCAAGACGGCGAATGGGAATGGGAAGAAGACGACCCGAATTATCAGGCATCGACATCTGTCGTGATACAAGCATCGGCAACACCTCAACTTCCCTCGGGAACATACCGACCCAAGCAATCACTCGGACAAAATTACTTGAAAGATCCGAATACTGTCGCTAAAATTGTTCGCGCCTTTCATCAAGACGCCAGTCGCTACCAACCAACTGTGGAAGAAATTGTCGAGCTAGGACCGGGCGCTGGCGCATTAACTGACAAACTCGTCGAAGTCTACGGCGCAAGTCGTCTACATTGCATAGAAATTGATGAACGATCGATTCAGTTACTAGAACAGAAGCATCCGACTTTAAAAATCACGCACGCCGATGTATTACAAGTCGATTATTCCGATATGGCGATCGAGCGACCACTGGTCGTTATTGGCAATTTACCGTACTACATTACATCCCAGATTTTGTTTGCCTTGGCGGATGCAGCACATGTCGGAGCTGTCTCAAGTGCAACTGTTACAATGCAATGGGAAGTCGGTCAGCGTATGGTCGCCAAACCGAAGACGAAAGATTATGGCATTCTGTCGGTGGTCTTCCAACTTTATGCAGATGTTGTCTGCCACTTCAAAATACCACCTACTGTTTTTTTATCCGAAACCAGCGGTCGATTCGGCATTGATTGGCTTGCATTTTTATTCACCATCTCTTTTGCGTGAAAGATTACAAGGAGTCGCTCCCGTGCAATTGCGCCGAGTAGTTACGACAGCATTTCAACAACGGCGAAAAACGTTACGGAATAGTTTGAAGAAACTGTGTCAACAGGAAGGAGTAGAATTATCCGAAGAATGGGCAGTGCAGCGACCCGAGGAACTGACACCGGAGGACTTTGTTGCCTTGACGAAGTCTATCTTCGGTACGCAATCCGAGATGCAATTAGGAAAGAAAGTGTGGAGGAAACTCAAGCATGGTAGCAATAATTAGATGTCGAAAAGTGGGTTTTAGTTACGATGACCGCTCCTTTCTCTTTTCATCCAGTTGCATCCGAAAGCTATTACGGAGTATTTTTTTTATTTTTTTATAAAAAAAAAATAAAAAAACGAGTGTGACCTTGAGTCTGACAGTCTGGTGGCAGTGCCGTCTTTATTGACTCAACACGATTGCAGTCCCGTAAACTTCAACGGACGGAGAAGTGCCGGTGCGTCTTTTTCTTCTCGTTTTTCAACCGACAAACCGACACGCAAAGAAGTCAATCAACGGACAGACGAAAATGACCCTTCACCCTTCACACGAAGTGACGGAGTACTTTTGATGATACAGTCATTTGACGCCTTTTCTCGCTGCCGCGGTGCCGCAACGCGCTATTATCGATCTATTCATTCACCGCCTCCCGAATGCAGCAAGCACGCCAGAGATCATTATTAATGCACTTTATCATTTTTAAAAGGAAGAATAGAGCTGAAACGACGAAAGCTTGTTAGTGGGACGATTATCTCGGTCGTTAATTGGTCGGGCACCAATCGCGTCATTTATAATTTTCTTCTGAGGAGAGTGAAACGAACGGTTGAGTAGCTTTCTACTTGTTTCTTCGAGTAAATAGAAACAACAACTAATCGAACTGAAATATGTCAACGAAAGCAAGGCCTAGTTTAAGCAGTTTTCGAAAGAGACTTTCTGGGAGGAAAAGCAAAGATGATGAGGCGACTCAGAACGAGCCCATCTCACCGGAATCTGCTAGCAAACGACGAGGACACAGTTTGATGCCACCGAAAAGCCCTAAGGGAAATTCGAATCGTCGCGCTCATTCTGTAGAAGCAAACGTCCCAAAAATAAATGACAATGGGGACGCTAATAAGTCTCCGCGAACACAATCACCTCCGCCAGCGCGCCGGAATGTCTTTCAAAAACTGCGCGATAGGTCACGATCACGCTCCCGTTCGCGTCCTAGATTAAGTGCTATCGATGATAAAGGGGAAAGGCGCAAAGAAATGTTAGTTGCGGTGACTTCATGTCGCAGTGACGGCTATTACAACGACAAAGCACCGGGTTCAACGAGCAAATTACCCAGAAAAGCACCCACCAACTTGAAACTTTTTCATGAGTTGGCAGTAGGAGTCAAAGATGCGTACGTAGCTGTAGGAGCAAGACCGCAAAAGCCGTCTGACAGTGATAAAGCAACTATGGATTCGAGAGAATTCGAAGCTCGCCTCATATTGTGGAACTTTGTTGGGAATCTGGACTTTGTAAGTGCAGAAAAATCGTTCTCCGTTTGTAATTCTTTGCGATCTTTCCTTTGTAACTCATTCAACGTTGCTATCTCTTGACAGCTTCTTGCCCTTGTCGATGAAGTGTCGGTCGATACAGTCACGAGAGGCGCTTTGAAAGACGACGCTACTTTTAAGGGATTGAGAGATGTCATTAAAAAAGGAAATCGAGTGTTAGAGACGATGCTAGTTCGAAGAGAGCGGAAATACACCTTGTTCTTTCGTTTAGCGCAGCCGTTTGACACCGATTTGATCGACCGCATTGGTGCATGGAATGCAAAAGTCGAAAAGGCGGTCGGGCAAGTCACGGATATTCCACGAGAAAGTGGCACGGAAGATTCTTCTGATACTTCGGCGAACACCATGGGTTCTCCATCTGGGAGCGTGAGTAGCCGCGTGGGCGTTTTTAGTCGAGGCAGGCAGCTGATACCGACAGCTGGACGTGTGCGCTCGCGACGTGCTACGCCGACACCTAGACTTCGAAAGCATTTCAAAGATGGCGAGGGTGATGCTGATCACGACGCTGGTGAAGATGGATTTTCATCCGGATCGGCGTCTCCTAGTCCGTCGTCTCGGCATCATGATGATACTGATCTTCTTCCTAGCGGATTAATGAGAGGCCCAAGTCACAATCCACTCAAGGAAATTCAACCGGTGGAAGCTAAGGACGAGCTGGTGGATGTTATTCGTGGACTTCGAGTAGAAAAACTAAAAAATCACGACGCCAATGCAGATGCCGATCTCGCTGCATTGAAACCTAGTTGGCGTCCTAAAGCAGACATTCCATCTGCGGTACCGAAGCTGCCGCTCGAGTATGTTCACAGACACCGCTTAATGAAACAGGTCGTCGGTTGCTTGTTAGACGAATCAGAGTTCCAGGAGAACGAAAATGGGCAGATTATGAACACCGCGATCACCTGTGTGACATCCAGACATGGGGATAAGGCTGGTAACGGCAAGTCCATTCTGGCCGTTGCTGTTATTCAAACAGTAGAAGTAAGGGAGCGTTTTTCTGACGGCATTGCGTGGTTGAAATTAGGACCTGCGCCGTTGGGCGATCGTGATGTGAGAAGGCTCTACGAAGACTTATACAGGCAAATCATTGCAAAAGAGGAGGACCTGGAAGCATCCGTAACCGACCCTGTCAGTGAGGGTAAAATGGAAGACTCGTTCAGCTCTGTTCTCTCCGAAAGCAGGATTGATCGAATGGTGGACCGCGCAGATAGTTCACGTCGATTTGCTGGCGGCGACCTGGAAGGAATCAAAGAAGATTTGGCACGAATGATTGTTCGGCGAAATATTTTGATTTGCTTGGACGATGTCTGGCGCGTGGAAGATGCGAAGTGGTTTATTTTTGAGACGCCCTCTTACGCAGTTCCTCCGCGAGATAGTCCTTACAAAATATTAATCACGACGCGTATGCCAGCCCTTCTTGGTAGTGGTACAGTTCAGGAGGTTTTTGTTCGAATCTTCTCAGAACACGAAGCGGTGAAACTTTTACTTTCAACGGCAGGAAGAAGACCCTACGGGGGTCGAAGCTCGGCGGTTTTCAATCAGTCCAAAATGATTGTAAAGGGCTGTGGAAACTCTCCACTTGGCATTTTGCTGATCGGAAGTATGCTTCGACACTGGAGCCGTAATTGGAATTTAAATTCCCCCGTGTGGATGGGCGTCTACAATCAATGCAGTCTCAACCTCGAGGAAGCAGCCAATCTTAGAAGTTTCAAGAACGCTTTCCTTCGAATTGTCGATTTGAGCTTTTTTACAATTGATGACAGTTATGTCCGAATTGGACTACGACGCTGTTTCGTCTTGTTTGCCATGGCGTTCAGGTCAAATGACTGGGTTCTCTCCGGACGCGGAATTCCTCATTCAGTGCTGCTTAAGTTTTTGGGACAGTCATTGAGTGCGGAGTTGTTGGAGGCAAGAAATTAGATCCGAAAAAGGTAGTGAAAGACTTGGAGAGTTTGAAGCTGATTTCTCGGGCAATGCATGCAGTTACCCGAACGACCTCGAAAGCCGGACAAGACAGTTTTAGCGCCACGGACTCACAAGCGAACATCGACATATCCGAGAAATCCGAAGAAGAAGGGGATTGGGATGATTTCGAAGATATGCCAACGAGGAAAATTCAGCACTTTTACACAATGCATGACTCGCTGAAAACTGTTGCCGAGCAAATGGCTGAACGAGAGATGCCTTGTTTCACTCCGGAAGCCGATACGTACACGTACTTTGCGGAAGCTGTCGCCGAGGAGAAGATGATTGCGAAAGAGAACATGACACCAATAGAACTTCCACTCCGATTTATCTTCAATACACCCTCCCGCGATAAAGAGCAAGACACTACGCATCTTACGGATGAATTCACTCACGAACTTGTTGCAATAACCTTGCTCGGTGGTGGTGATGGAAGGTCGCTAATGAAAAGAAATTTGAAGGAGGTACTTCAAGCCAACCAGCTTTCGATGCAGTTAATCGAAGGAGGCGATAAATTCGAAGAGTATACGACGTCATTCCTCCCGGAACACCTCATGTTTGCCAATGCTCATACAACGGCTGCCGAATTACTGACCAATCCAGACTTTGTCCGGCGTAGGGTGTTCGGACTTGGAATCATGGAGTCGACAGGAAGGCAAGTCGCCGATATTTTGGACGGGCGTAACTTTTCTGCCAAGGCGGCAAAAAATAAAAAGATTGTTATGGGCCAAAGACGACGACGCTCTTCCCTCTCCGGGCAAGCTATCGAAAGTGCCCCTTTCTCCACCTCGGTCCCCTGGCAAGCTTCCCAAAGTGCCTCTGTCACCGCCGCGATCTCCGGGTAAGGAATCAAAACCAAGCGACGGCGCAGCTACTGCCTCCACCTCTCCGTTCGAATCAGATACAATTGTCTGCGAGGCGGGCCGTATGATTATAGAGGAAGTCCACAAGGCAACCAACAGCATGGGATCGTCTGATTCCCTTGGAATGGCTACGTGTCTCGTCACAGTCGGCGAGACTCTGCTTCGATGCCGACAGCCGCGAGACGCCATGCTTCGTCTGGAGGAGGGTGTCAGCATTTTCCGTGGTCTCCTGGGACCATATCATGTGTATGTAGCACATGCTCTTCATTCGGTAGCGAAGGCTTTAGTGAAGCTGGGTGAAACCCGTGTAGCGTTGCTGAAATTTGCCGAAGCCGCTCGAATTTACGAAACTTGCAATGCTACACTTCATTATGATTCTATCGCCAATGCTCAGTCTCTGGCTTCGTTGCTCGTGGATATTGGGGACGTTAGAAAGGCGGAAGCTATGTTTGAAGAAGTGATTGCAATGAAGCGAAGTGTGTACGGGGAGAATTCTGTACCAGTGGCAAAAACAATCAACAGTTACGCGATTCTTTTGGCGAAACACGGTCGGATGAACGACGCTTTGCGGCAGTATGAAGTTGCCAGGGACACGTATCTCAAGTCTCCACCGTCGCTTATTATTGATCCAGAGTTTGAAGCAAAGTGTAGCTACGACATGACCTTGATCACCCTAAACATCGCTTCCATTTATTCCAAAAGAACGATCTACAACGTGCCTTGCAATCTTACGAAGAAGGCGTGAAAGGTCTGGCCGAATACGACGAAGCCATGGAAAAGATCCGAGAGATCAATGGATCCGTTTTGACGGCCGCAAAACACTCATCGCACAAACACGTGATTGCTGCTCTTGGGCGTATCGGGTCGCTTAAAATCAAGTTGGGTGATCAGGAAGGTGCATTGGAAGCGTATTTGTATTTGATTGACCAAGTCGACGATGACAGTCCCATAGCATCACATATTGAAAAGGCGAAGGCGCATATTAAGTGTGCGACTATGTTTCGCAAACGCGAGGGAGCTGAGAATCAAGAGACAGCGATTTCGCATTTGAAGGAAGCTCATCGCATGTACAAGGCTTTGTACGCATCTGGTCACAAGGACACAGTGGCCATTCAGACGACTATCAAGCAATGGCTCGCGGAAGATAAGGAAAAAGAAACGAAATAAATGGTTTTAAAACGTTCACCGACTTGTTTGTTGTCGTCCCTATAATTACTATGGTGCGAACTGTAGATTACTTTTTACACGACTGCATGAATTAGTTCAATCACGAAGAGCACAGCAGCAAAGGGTGAGAGGCGCGTTCATTGCTTGTTGCAACGCTCGTCTCATGAAATAAACAACCATATTTACATGACCATGGTGCAAGGACTCAAATTTCTGTCGAAAAAATCGTTTCATCCGCAAAATCGCAGCAACCAAAAGCGTGTATGGGAAAGAGAACAAGAGAAACATCAAGAACAGACGCGAATACGCGAACGTGAAGCGCAACTTCGAAGAGAGCGCGAAGATGAAGAACTAGCAATAGCCAGAGGCGATACGAAACTGCAATTTCTCTACAAGCCTCCTCCTGGGCTAATACAAACAGATAGTAAAGAGGCGAACCTTAACGCAAAGGTGCCCGCGGATACACAATCAACACAACAAGTCGACAATTCGTTATTTGAACGACAGCCCGGGGATGACGACGCTGCCGCTGCTTTTCGACGACTATTAGCAGGCCAGACTACCGAATCAACTCAAAAAACCGATGAAGTAGACGCCAACTCTTTGACAGCTTCTACCGCAACTACATTCGGGACGGTGTTACAGGGCAGCAACATGGATCGATCGGATGCACCCAAGCCGGTCCTAAGTGCTCTCGAACAATCGGTGGGACGGAAAAAGCATCAAAATCTTACTTTTGATGAGCAAATACAACGATTTCCTGCTTTAGCGAACGCACCTCGAGCTAAAGGTGTCTCTGCCACCGATGTCGGTGTTACATTTCAACCTTTGGGGACACAGATTCGCAACGTGCGGTGCTTAGCTTGTGGGATTTGGGGACACAGTCGAGGCGATAGGGAGTGCAGTAAAACAGGTTGGGATCCTTTCGCAACAACGACAACGAGTAGTTTGGGTTTGGCGAAAGAGGTGAAAGAGTATCCTTCTGTAGCACAAAAGAAAACAATGAAACGAGCAAAGCGTCGAAAGGATAACTCCAGTTCAAGTTCAAGCGATGACTCCTACTCATCAACTTCATCAGACGAAGAACGAAGACGCCGACACAAACGGTATCGAAATTTACGTGATCGATCACCCTCACGAAAGAAACGGAAGGAGAAAAAGAAGAGCAAGACGTCGAGGAAACAATATTGAATGTGCATCACAATTTCAAACTTTTTTATTTTTTATGGAAAGCTTAATAAAGGTTATGCATCTTCAAAGATAGTTTTTACTTTGTAGTTAGCTATCGATAGTCATAGCTCGCAACCACCAGGATTCATGATTCTTCGTTATGATGATGTTTCATGTTCGTCAATGATGCTGGTCAAATTTTTCGTAGAGGCCTTTCGCGGTTTCCATTATGCGTTGCTTCTACACTAAGATCGATACAGGCACGTTTACTTAGGGTTCGAAAGTTGTTCAAGTCATGGCGCGGACGAATTTATCAGTAGCAATCGGCCCCAGTTTTCCGTTGAAGACTGCAATGACTTTGAATCTAGTACCGGTTGGAAAGTCATTTAGCAAAACAAGACATCAACGAAAAACTCTTGGGTCTTTTCGAAAGACGCGTAACGTCGTGCCGGCTAAAAATACTCATCCAACACTTGAAAGACTTCTTCATCATTATTTGTGAGCATCAATAAAACCTGAGTAGCTCATTGATTGTTTTATTCGAAAATGAGTCTCTTAAACGACTCCTTAGCAGCTGAAATAGCGCGCCTGGAAGCCGAAGTCGAGCGGAAAAGGCTTCAGCAACAAATTCAGGCAATGGAGAATGAGATTGCTCAAGAAATGGTCGACAACAACGACGACGACGAAGAGGAATTAATCGTACTCACGGCACCCAAGAGCAACTGGAAGAATGTGTCTGATCAGTCGTTTTCAGCTTCGAATGAAATGAGATCACCGAGATCGGTGCAGTCGGGAACGACGATAAAAAGTCCTTTGAGTACGCCTGGGAAATCACCCGTTCGAAGATCTCTTTTCTGAAATCGGTAGTTCAAGCCGCATCAGAAAGAAGTGAGCAATCGGAAAGGAATGTGACTGAAGCGCATCAGTATCAAACTGAGACTGAAGCAGAGACAGTAGAGAAGAACCTTGTCTCTCCCAACTGGAAGAATAAATCACCTGTGCGCCGTTCGGTCTTTCTCCAGTCCGTCGTTGCTGCTAGCGAATTGAGAGCGTCTGCGACACATGACACTTCCTCCTCCAGTCATCTTTCAGAGAATGATCCGATAGCAGAGAATCGTGTAAACGCTCAACGAAGCGACGTTATCAATTTGCAACAACAGCGAGGACACGACGGTGAGACGACACACCGAAGTGAGGACGAGGGACTGGATTGTCAACAACTGGAAGCCGAAATTCGAGCGCTAGAAGAGTCGGCCGCGCGGACGAAACGGGCAATTGAAGAAGAACTGGAAAAGCGACGTCGTCAAGAGGAGGGTACTTGGCAGGTCGACGAAGATGAATACAATTATTTACAAAATGGTGCAGACCATCAAGCACAGCATGCACCGAATCGTGAAGAAGCAGAGTCGTATCATACGATCGCCGCAGTAGAAAAGGTGAGGGAAGCTGCTACTGGACATTTGAAATTAAACGTCCATAGAGCAACTGCAGAGCCCGATACTACAGCAAATTACACGACGAAGAAGAAATCCAAAGCAGAATTGCAACGTGCGCAGCTTGAGGAAGAGATACGACGAGTTGAAGCTGCTGCTGCAGAAACACTGAGAAAGAAGAATGAGGCTTTGGAGCGCCAAAGGTTGGAGGATGAAGCTAGGGAAGCGGAAATCGCAGTTGAACAAGCTAGACAGAAACGCGATGAAGAGCTTTTCAACCATCCAAACTCAGTCGATGAAAATGGGGATATTGATTTGAATCAGCCTCGTCCTGGTGCATTTTTCGAGGATGTCGAGGATGAAGCATCACGCGCTCTGGCCGAAACCACGAAAAAGCTCGAACAAGAACGATTACAAGCAGAAATCAGAGAAATGGAACTTGAGCTTCGAAAGAGGCGTGCTGCAGCGTCAAGCGGTGCATCGGTAACTTCGAAATCATCTCTGTCTTCTAAAACTTCGAAGAAGGGCAAACAACGTAAAGTTGTGAGTAAGAAAAGTCTCGAACGGCAGAAGCTCGAAGAGGAAATCGCGAGAATGGAAGCGGAAATAGGCAATGCAACATCCAACAAAGCTCATGTCAATTCTCCTTTGGCTGAAATAGTGGAGGCGGGAGCATCTCTAGAGGTGCCCAAAGACATACTATCCGATGCAGTCAACGAGAATCAAGATGACTGGACGTCAATGATGAGGCCAATGTCGAATGACGGACCACCGGCTCGTCCAGCTTTCTTGGCTGGAATCGCTGGGGCTGCAGCAGCTGTAGAGCAGCGCTCAAATATAGAAAACGTTTCAAAACCGATGTCGAATAAAGTAGCACCGGCTCGTCCAGCGTTCTCGTCTGGAATCGCCGAGGCGGCAGCAGCTCGAGAAGAACGTACACAAACTGCCGAAGACACGACTGAGCTCGAGACGATCTCGAACAGTGTAAGATCAGCATGTCCGGCTTTCTTGTCCGGAATCGCTGGGGCAGCCAGGGCTAGAGACAATCGCGTAGCAGAGGACGAAACAGCAATCACCACTGATGGAATACTTTCGGCTCGCCCATCTACGGAAACGGAATCATCGCCTAAAGTCAGCGCTATGCCAATGCGCCCGAACTTACTGGCTGCAATCTCAGGCGCCGCGACTGAACGTCAGGAGCGCCTCGAGGCAACTGGAGGTGAATTGCAAATGCGAGAAGTGGTACCTGAAGTAGAAGATTCACGCCAAAACACACCCCAGCCGTCTTTTGCGTTGGCAGAAATGGTTTCGAAGAAAGCAAAGGATCGCGAGAAGAGATTGGAAGCCGGAGGCGAAAAGAGGATGACGAAAATAAAAGAGAAAGCAGAGTACAAGAGTGTTTTCTCGAACGTTGCCATAGAAGCTGCTAATATGGGCCGTCTTACCCGGCTCAACGAACACACTGTAGAAGCTGTAGCTCAAGAAAAGACTCCGCAGCAAGAATGGAAAAGCAAAGGACTTCTGGCGATTGATTGGCGATCAACGCACATGGCAATCATTCATCAAGCAGCAGCTCGTGGAAATGAGACAAAGATGCGCGAGTACGTGGTGTCTAACAAATCCGTGGAGGAAGAGGAAGAATGGGAGGCCAAAGAGGTGGACAGGAACGTGAGCCGCTTGAACCAACTGCTGGAGCTCAACAAAAAGTCGGTACTGGAACAGCAAAGGTTGACGAGCTGGTAATGGGGTTGAGAGAAGAAAACCAGAGCGGAGAAAGCATGCTCATTCGCCCCATGTATGCCTACAACAACATTGAGGAAGTCAAACTTCCGAAGCCTCTACCTCCATCGATTGACGTCAACAAAGCTAAGCAAAAAGCTGCAAAGCTGGAGGAAGAAGCCGCTCGCCAGCATCGCCAGCATCTCCCCATGGCGAATATAAGTGCTCACGTTGCCGAAGTAGTGTGGGAGCGACGGGCACGCTTGAACCGACCCGGCAGTATGCCCAAAGTTCGTCAGGCCTGTGACTGTCCTTATTGTGGAACCGCTAGTCCGTACCAAACCTTTGCTTACCGTGAAGCAGAGAAGCGACATAAAGACGAGATGAAACATAGGAAAGAAAGACAGCAACATATCGAGGAAGAACTGGCTGCAAATCCAATTAAAAACACAACAATCGATACTGTCAAGGAAAGCGCTCATGAGGCACCTCTAACTCCAGTGGCTGTAGCGAGTTCGGCTGGAGACAAGCTTCGGAAAAAGCTGGAAGCAAAGAAAGCGCCAAACTTACCAGCGTCCAAACCGTCACCAGCTCCAAAAAATGCAACGGCAAAACCGCCCGTTGCAGCCAGTGCAGCAACCAGCGCTTCCAGCACTACCACACGAGTGGGCAATCCACCAAAAGCCCAGCAGCCCGAGCCATTGGCTGCCAACCAAGGTTGCGCTTGTGTCATTCTATAACCTTTTTTACATCTAGCATTTTACATTAGCGGCATTTTAAATATAAGTGGAAGATCGTAACGCCTTAGTATTCTTCCCGGTCTACTCGCCCGACATTGTGTGTCTAGAAAGTTGTCTTCTCTCTTGTTGCTTTTTCGCGAGCATCCTTTAACCGAATGTAACAGTGCGATCAACGTTTTCTCCATTTGTCAACGACATTAGCTGATTTCTGATGATTCAAAATTAAAACAAAAGAACCAGTGCAGATCAACTCCTCTAACATCGGTTGCCCGACACAGAATCATGTATTCTTTTCGTGTGTTACATCATGGACTCATTGTAAGAATTGACCGTTTGTTGAATTTGTTGATCAAATCGATTCGAAGAAATAGGTGCGTTGAGAGGACTAAACGGATTCAAAATGTGTCCGACATAAATGGCGTGAATCTTAGCAAATAGTTTTTGAATATCTTCATGATATCCATCTCGAACCGTCAAAAGAAATTTAATTTGTGTCGTTGTCATGTATCCTGCAATGAAAGAAAGGAATGACGTTTAAGGGTGCGAGTAAAGATCCTAATCAATTCAGAAAGAACCTACCGTATACGCGCATATCATCTACTGGGCAAAGGAAACCGACTAACATAGCATCCGTTCCGGTAACTCCGGGAGCTCGCCATGCACACGCCGGAGGAGGACCCGCCAGCTGCTCGAATTTGTCAAGAGCTGCGTGAAGAATGAATTGTTGTCTCACCGAACATGCTTGCTTTACAGTTGATGTTGTCGAAAGCGAAAGCCCAAACAATTCCGCTTCATCGATTGCATCGACATTGTCGAACTCGCGAAGATAAATCGGCGTATTGTTTTTACCCACAATAGCTAAACTCACGACCGACATTTCTTTTTACAAACAAAGATTACTGAAGACAAAAGTAAAAATGCAATGAAAAGGACGAATGCGAATATTTTAATGAATGCATCGCGTTTTTAAGTCAAATAATGGAAACGAGCGTCACAATACTCGCATGCTTGAATAAGGTATTTTACGTTTACAGAAAATGTGGAAGAGGTGGCCACAAGATAAGCTATATCCGGGTTTCCCTCTGTCGATAAATTTCCTCACGGAGGCCTACGTGGCTTCTACGTGCGGACATTGCAAGCATTGCATATTTGCTCCTTTCGTAGATTCCACGGAAAAAGCACAAATGAAGCTTCAATCAGCGTATTTAAATGTAGTTGCATTTTTGAATTACAGTAAAACCAACTATCTTTGGTTGCAGTTCGGATCGGAACGATTTGACTCATGACTGAAATGCAGTCGTGGTCCAGTACTGGTTGTGACGGTACGACACGATGAGAAATGGTCACAAGCAATATCGAAATGTCCGCAGACGTCATGCATCGAAGTATGGACCACAGCCACGGAAATGCACTATAGTCTTTATTGTGAGTCAAAGACTATGAGGAAAACATAGAAAAAGAATTCTTAGGTCGGACCGAGATACATTTTCTAAGTAAATTCCGACAATTGTTAGAAGCGAAAACAAGATGATGAAGCCCTTCAAACTCACACTTCGCGTGAAGAGTGAAGATGACCCAAAACACCCAAGCAACAAACAACCAACCGACGACGCGTTGAATAACAATTACCTACTGTAATCAAATTCTTTTCGTTGTCACTCCTACATCAACTAAGAGCACAACAGCTATTCCCAGTCTACACGTGCTGGCGTGTTTCATTGTTTAGCTGTTTGCTATCCGTGTTCTTTGCGTATAGCTCTCGCAGGTTATACGACGATAGACATTCCGATGGAAGGCATTAATCGTTTAACGAAGGATTACCGAAACAACAAAGGAAGGGACGATTCCAGCGGTGATAGCAGCAACGATGGAATTGATATTTCTTCACATTCGCATACTTCAACAAACTCAATGGTCTCGTTTCTTTCTATGGGAGGAGATCCTTTACTCGATGATTTGATGGATTCGACCAGTCTTGCAAGTCAAGGAGAAGACGATGACAAAGAAGACGGATCGGAAGAAGACGATTTACTAGGAAGATCCTCTGACTCATCACTATCTTCAAAATCAGGTGATTCAATTGTAGAATCGGGTGAAAGTGACCCTGAGGATAGTTCAGGTGAATTCGCAGAAGACGAAGATTTTACGACGGATCAGGAGGAGTCATCGGAATTTCAATTAGGATCAGTGAAAATAGCTCCAACGAAATCACCTTCCAAAGGTCGAGGACTAATTCGCATTGCGTCGTCAGATAGCTTATTTGGTGGCGTTCGAAAATTCTTTCAAAGGGGGAAAGCCAAGAAAGGTGAAGAGCAAGAGATAGGAGATGAAACCCCGGGAATTGATTCCAAAAAAATAATCCCAGCCTCACGGACACGCAGAGGGAGGAAAGCGTGGCGAACAGGATCCATCGCCGAGCAAACGGGGCGTGGATCGTACGAATACTAGTGACAGTTTGGTAGGAGCGTCCCGACAAGCGCCAATGGATCCCCGTCGTGGGGTCCAGCGTACTAGTACATCTGACTCTTTGACGGGCGTTGACCCAAAATCACATACAAACCCTTTGCATGCAGCTAAAACAAGAAGGGGCGGAAAGAGAAACAAAGATAAAGCCGAGGATGCGGACGCTTCAGAAAATGACAATCATTTGGAAAGTGCGACCCGCGAGCCCACGCGTGGCGTGATGCGAACATCTACATCGGATAGCTTAGGAGGAGTAGACCCGAAAAAGCACAACAATCCCCTTCATGCAGCAAAAACCCGTCGTGGTGGAAAGAAAAGTGAGCTGAAAAATAGTAGTAACGAAAAAGCACATGATTCGACCAATCATTCGACACATAGTGCTGGCAGTCGAGAGCCGACCAGAGGCGTGATGCGTACATCTACTTCCGATAGCTTGGGAGGGGCTGAAAATAATAGTTCAGCCCACGCCGGTCGTACTCGACGTGGCGGAAAAAGAAACAAAGATAGTGCATCAGGTGAAGGCGAAGCGAGTGAAGGCGTTGACATGTCGGACTCGCTGGACACATCGCACAGCTCTTCCCAAAAAGAACCGTCCCGTGGGGTGGTCCGCACATCCACATCGGATAGTTTGACTGGCGTTGATCCTAGAAAGCATACAAATGCAGTACACGCTGCCAAAACACGACGCGGTGGCCGACGCAACAGAAATGATGGTGATCACTCGGACAATGCCGATGGCTCAGCTTCCGCCGACACATCCGAAAATGCGAATAATGCTGATCTTGAGCAGCTGAGTAGAGGCGTTTTGAGAACTTCTACCTCCGATTCATTGAATGGTGTCGATACAAAAGGGCCGCTTTCCCACGGCAGACCAGTAAGACTCGAAGAGGCGGCCGACGAAATAGAATGAAAGTCGATGGCGAAGAAGGCGACTGCAGTGAAGGCTTCGACAATTCAGAATACGCAGCAGACACATCCGAAAATGCTTCATCTGACCCAAAGACGCCTACTACGGTTCAATCGAGAACACGCCGAGGAGGTCGTCGTAACGCAAGCAACGAAGAGGAAAGTGTTGAAGGTAGCTGCGAAAGAGTTCCACGAACCAGTACCGTCGACAGTCTTTTGGGGACTTTTGGCCTTGAACGCAAGCGAGGCGTACAACGCACCTCGACGACGGATTCACTGACACGATTGGACTCGAAAAGAATAGATTCGGTAAAGGTTGTGTCAAAACGACCCCGACGACAAGTGATGAATTTACCGAAGGCGTGGAGCTGACGGAAAGTCATCAGCGCAGCACGACCACGGTAGATAAAGTTCTCGGGGCTTTTGGGTTGCAAAGAGGTGTAGCAAGGACTTCAACGTCCGATAGTCTCACAGGAGTCGGGTCTAAAAAGGTCCGCAACAAAGAAATCCATGCCAGCCGAACCCGTCGAGGCGGCCGCCGAAATCGGAATAATGGAGAAGATGCGAGTGAACGAAGCGCGACCCCAGAAGAAGGAACAGGTTCACCCCAGGGAAAAGTGGTGCGAACAAATACTAGCGACAGCTGGGCGCAAGAATAATGCGGCGTTCACTACCGCGCACTTTAACTGCCGACTCACTCGAAGGTACAGATCCAAATAGACATAACAACCGTCCTTTGGGAACAAAGACCCGACGAGGCAGTCGCCGTCCACACACCGAAGAGGAGCAAATTGAATTTAATTATGAAGAAGGCAACGACGACAATGATGATGGCATCCCTCAAAACGATGAAGTACACATTATCGAGTCGGACGAATTATCAGCCGAGGATGTTAGTCGTCAATAAAGCCGGAAATAAAATACCGAGCTATGCATACGTTTCCGCGCTAGAACCCAATTCAAACCTTTAATAGCATAATGCGAAACACCCGGCTATTTTGTTACTCCGTTATCTTGCCGTATCAATTCTTGTATGAACACCAAGTTTAACGACAAGCTTGGTTTTATTACATTATTATCATCATAATGTTAGTCTACGAATGACCGGAGAAGCTTCAACACAAAGTGATTAGCGGAAGTCGCCGGAGAACTGCCCGTTTTTCAATCAATTGCACATAACTTAGTCAAGGTGTTGTCCGCATCCGCCATTTCTCCACGAAGAATGGCCAGATCCGCTTCGACCATCTCTTTGACCAAGGCATCGAAAGGCGTGGAAGATGACCATCCCAATCTTTCTTTGGCTTTGGCCGGATTTCCCAACAGCAAGTCGACTTCGGTGGGCCGGAAGTATCGGGGATCGATACGGACCAAGACACGGCTGGGATCGGCAGCATCGACTCCCACTTCGTCGACCGTGCCCTTCTCACCTTGCCACTGGACGGTGGTGTTGACGACGGCGAAGGCCTTTTCGACGAATTCACGGACCGTGTGCGTCTCTCCGGTCGCCAAGACGTAGTCATCGGATGTTTCTTGCTGCAACATTCTCCACATGCCCTCAACGTAATCACGTGCATGTCCCCAGTCACGCTTGGCATCCAAATTACCGAGGAACAGTGTTTTCTGCTTTCCGTGGTGAATCGCAGCAACACCGCAAGTGATCTTTCTCGTAACAAAAGTTCTTCCACGACGAGGAGATTCGTGATTGAAGAGGATTCCGTTGGTAAGATGCATACCGTAGGCTTCACGATAGTTGACAAGAATCCAGAAGGCATACTGCTTGGCGACCGCGTAGGGCGAACGAGGATAGAAGGGAGTCGTCTCGGATTGCGGGACTTCCTGAACCTTCCCGTAGAGTTCACTGGTCGATGCCTGATAGAACTTGACGGTCTTTTCCATGCCGGCTGCGCGAATAGCATCTAACATGCGCAAAACACCGACTCCGTCACAGTCGGCCGTGTATTCGGGCATATCGAACGACACTTTAACGTGACTCATCGCACCCAAATTGTAGACTTCGGTCGGTTTAACATTCGAAATGATGCTAATCAAGTTTGTGGCGTCACACAAGTCTCCGTAATGCAAGAAGAGCTTTACTCCGGTTTCGTGACGGTCTTTGTAGAGATGATCGATGCGACCCGTGTTGAAGCAAGAAGAACGACGAACGATACCGTGAACCTGCAAACGAGGAGAAGGAACGTGAGAGTCTGTATCTCTGCTGAATCAGTCTTCAACATAACTCCTCTTGAAAAAGTTTTGAGGAAAACGAGAAACGGAGACACACAAACGTACCTCGTATCCTTTCTCGAGAAGAAGCTCCGTGAGATACGAACCGTCTTGACCGGTAATACCAGTAATTAAAGCGCACTTTCGTTCAGAAGACATGATGTTTGTAGGCTGAGGACGTTTAACTAACTACAGCAGCAATAAACGATAAGAAAAGGATTCTCTCGTCGAAGGAGTGACTTTGATTATGACGCAATGGAACCGTCCGCGGAGCGGTGCAAGTTTATCGTCGCAATCCAAACGGAGAGGGTCATTCTTCCTCTCCGTGTGCCGTTTCATACAGTTATGTACTTGAGAGCTTGCGAGACATAAACCGGTACCCATATCCTATAAATAATTCTTGATATATTACTTTAAATCTCATACTTTAGACTTTGGTGACAATAGTCGACCGCGACCGTGACCCGCGACACCACCAACGGATGCCGGATCGTGAATTATGAGAGAATGAAAAAGTAGATCGTGTTTCGTACATAGAAAGAAATGACTCACACTTAGATTCTAGTGGAGACGGGCAATAATGCACCACGTACGCACAGCACAGGCATAATTATGAGATGCTAGGGATTTAGGATGCTGCCCTGTTTTCCTTTTCCTCTTGCGTCTTGCATCTTGCAACATATTTCGTGCTTTTGTGCCAGGAAGTAGGATGCGGAAATCGTTTCACGGATTGGCAACGTTCGGAACATTGAATTATGTTATTATGTCGACCTTGCCACTTTTTCTTGCTAACAATTAGGGACGTTTGGAAAAACCCCTCGGTCGAAGATCGAGGATCGAGTCTCTAGGAGTATACTCCGCAACTAATAGTTAACCCTTTCTATAACAATTGCTACTCGCTACTCGATTCATGAACCGACAATAATGAGACTAGTCTATTAAGCTCCGCTTCCGGCTCTTTTTCCTTTCAGTTTGCGCGACTCACTAATTATAATCTACTATCTATAGGTAATGCTGTTTTTGACTTGCTGCTGATTTTTCAACATCGGTCGACTAAGAAACGCGACTCTTCGTGAAAGACCAAGTAAGACTAAACATTACGCAGGAGCAGAGGCGGGTCTTGCACAAGCTAGTTTCAAATAATTCGTGAAAAAGTTATGCAAAAGAACTATCGTATTGGTAAATGTCTAGTTCGCTGCTGAAACCGCGACATGCAAGCCAAGAAAAAGTGTCCCAAGTAAAGACTTCCAGCATTGACTCTGCGCGTTGCTAGATATCTCAACAGAATCGATCTGTGGATCGGATATCGGTGAGCTTAATTCATCTCCTTCGTCCGCAGCTGGTGGTAACACCTCAAATGAAAGGGATGATAGATTGTCAAATCGCACTTCGTTGACCGATTCCCAGTTGTCTGGATTCGCAATGGCTTCACGAAGTCTAAGCGCAGTTTCCGACGTTGGACCCTTGTAGCGGTAGCTGTCGTAATGAGAAAGCGTCACGTAAGAGTTGTTGAATTGCTCGAGCATTTCTGGAAGCGCACTGTAGGTTGTGTCACCACCCGCGTTAAACCATCGCCCACCAAACGTAAGACCTGTCAGAAAACTAACGTCTTCACGATTGTCGCCGCAAACAACAAACATCGTGTCACCCGATAAGGAGAGATCAAAGTTCCCTCGCACTAGTTCCCAGTTGTTTTCGCTAAACTCCCCTCCGTCGGTCGTATTTTGGCTGTACCCGAAGACGGTGCCGGCGGCAATACCTTCGCTCGGTACTTCTAACTTTAAATATCCTTCCGTGTCTCGAAATTTCGTACCGGTCCAACCATTGTCTGTAATGTATAATGTAGTTCCCTGAGGTATACGTTCCAGGGCGACCAACGCGAGCGTCTCGGGATAGTCAGAGTTGAATCCAACGATCATTATGGATCCTGGACCAGGACACGAGACCGATTTGTCCAAGACGAACGGCTTCTGACCGTCGTTTTCAGTACTGTTCCCTTCGCCACCATATGTTAGCGTTCCATTGGTGTTTTCGCTCACATTCGTATCTGAGTCGTTGATGCTTTCATCAGCGTCCGACGCTGTAGCATTCATATCTTCAGCGGCAATAAAATCGGTTTCTTCACCACTTTCATCGGTAGCTGAGCCCGTGTCTGCATCACTCTGCTTCGCTCCTAAATCAGTATTACTGACTAATTCTCTTTCATTCAAAGTAACCCCGTTTTCTGCGCCATCGGTGATCGCTTGTCCATCCCCATCGCCCCCACCTCCATTGCTGCTTGTGAAAGGGAGTACTCGCCGATTCGTAGATGCAACTTGAGTTTCCTGCTTATCTCGGTTTTTAGCTTCGACACCATTATAGTATTTGTCTTTTGAACACCCCGAAAGTTGTTTGTTTGAAGTGAAATCGCCATTGCTACATCCTTTCGCAGTAGCTATCAACCCGACAAAGAGCAACGACTTCCAACAGTATTTCGCCATTTTATGAATGTGTTTATGAACCTTTTAGCGTCAACGTGATTTCACAATCGTTTCATTTTGGGGTAAGTAAAGTCACAATAAAGCAAAATAGTGTTGTGCGAATGTATTCGAGGTTCGAGGGATCGATGACCGACGACATCAGTTTTTATGACCTTCTTTTTCATGACTGACTCGCTTCTCACTCACGAATAATGGGCGAAATACTTACGACGTAGCGGCACCGTACCGGTAGCGGACAGCGGACGGCTGAGTACATACACGGTTGCCATACCAGGTAGGAGTACTAAGTAAATATGCGGTTGCGGAACAGAAGCATTCTCTCTGCTCTTCAGAAATACTGTACTGATTACAGTACAAAGTATAGCACAGATGCGAGACACGTGACTCACTCGTGATCGTTTATTATTGCCTGTTGCAAGGCGCCAGTAGATCGCAAGCTTTCACAAGATATTGCTAATTATCCCCAAGATCTACCTCATATTTCCAATTGCTTTAAAGTTTTGCTTTACTTAATGGGTTGAAATACTCTATAACGCAATATGTAATAGATGTGAACGACATTTACTATGGTTCTAGTAAGTTGCTACTTGCTTACTTCAGACGTTCAGACATGCAATAACAGCTTGTTCTTAGTACGTATTACGCTTTGTTCCGAATCCTTACATTACACTATCAACTTATCGCTTCCCTTTGGTTTCTGTGACGTCGACTGAAGTCTGACTATTGCCCTTTCACTTTTTCCCTTCCACTAACAACAACAACCAAAATAATTACCACCACCACATTCCACTTCCACACCCTCCACTTTTCTGCTCATCGTCCATTTCCTTGCACTTGCAACTTGCACAGTGCAACGCATCCAGTCAGCAGCAAGTCAAACAATCGCGTAAGACATCACAAATTCAGCACAAATAATATCGTCTTATTCAAGGCATTAAAAACGAACGATACAGAAAAGTGCTTAACACTCCGTCCCCATTCTGGGCCCATTCTCCTCCCTTTACCCTTTCGTTTACTATCTCGATGAACGCCGCCGAATATGAAGAGTCAATATGCTGCAATGTTGATTTCGACGTCAACGCTTTTGCTGGCGATCAATTTGAAAGCAGCGAATTATACTCCCCGGACTCTTCTATTTCTGTCCCTTCTTTGTCATGCTCGACTGTTTCTTTGAGATCCTTGTCAAGCATCGATAGCGAACGGTCGACACCCTCGTCGCACAGGAAAAAGTTAACATTTGGGCGCATTAGCGTCCACCAGCACCATTTGACCATAGGAGATAATCCAAGTTGTTCGAGCGGTCCACCTGTTTCTCTGGATTGGAAATTGATACGTTCAGATTCGTACAACCTGGATGAATACGAGGCCATGGCCGAAGCCAGCAGAGGTAAAGCAAAGCGATTGGCAAGATCAGAGCGCGAAAGTTTACTACAAGAAAGAGGTTATTCGATGGAGACTTTAGTTCGTATTGCAGAACAAGTCGATCATGACAATGTGATTCGAAGTGTAGAAAAGATGAAATTGGACGCGATGGAAGAATACGAAGTAATGGCCTCAGCTTCAGTACGACGCTTGCGCCCCAGAAATGATCACCCACCAACCGCATCACCATTCAAAGCCACGAGAATTCCACGGATTGCGCGCCTCATGCGCAAGCTTCACAACACTCCTTCATCAACATCATGATTAACGCTCGCCATCTGCAATCAGCTATGCAAACTATACGATCGCCTTATTATAAAAACACGTTCGAGATACAGACTACGCATTCCTGGTAGACTTTGACTCTTGATACTTCGTATTCATTCATCAATCATTAACATCGTCCGCTATCCGCTTAGCTCCCTGCTCCCTTAGCTTAGCCAGTCGCGACTCGTGAACAAACAGTTGACCGTTGAAGATGATTAGACTAGACAATATTTCTCTAAATAATAAGCGTGTGCTTTCTGACTAATTCGATACAATTAGTACAAAGTACAGCTAGACAAGGAACACGAAAGAAACAGTCAATTTATTTTCTTACTCCGTATAATTTTTTAAAAAATTAAAGGAAATGGACTTCGACTTATTATTGCCTTGTGATAACTTTACTAAATAGAACAATAGAACATTTCACAATAAACAATACACTTATGCCCCAGGAACCGTATCCACTAGCATCTTTTTCGTCTTGCTGAAACATAGTACTAACTCGAACACAAAACACAAAACTGCACCCAATGGAGGGAAATTTTGCCTCGTTTATCGTGTCAAGCGCGTCAAGCAAGACATCTTTGACACAGAAAACAATGAACGCCGCTTGTTTGTATCATCAATGACATGAAACATTACGCCAACAGCAAGATTCTTTAAGCAAGAACTTTGTTGATCTGCGATTCCTTGTCTCGAAGTTGCTCGCATAGAATCAGTTTCGATAACAACATTCTTCGTTCTCACGCTCCGTGCGAAGCAAACTTACTAGAATGGCTCTCAAATGGTTGTTTTCCCCCAAAACAGGAGCGAAGAAGTCCGGAGGGAAATCGAAGCAAGCAAACGAAAGAGTCGTACCGACTAACACTGTCAGCGAAGCACAATCGCCTCAGAAACCTGAAGTCTCGGAGCATCACACGAGCACACACCATGTAGAGGACTCGGGAAGCTCCATGGGTTCCGAAGTAATGCCTTCCTCCGTTGTTGTAGGAGTTCAAGAAAGTGCTTCCACTATGTCAGAAACTGACGGACGAAGCATGTCTTCAGAAGAAGAAACAGAGAGCAGTAAAGACTTTACGAGCTATTGCGAACAAGTAGGAGGAGGACGGTCGTCTCCTGCGAAAGCAGCATCGAAAATCGAAAAGAAGGAATGCGCAAAGACGCCGCGAGAATCTTCGAAAGATCTTTCTACCAGCTTGACACGCTCCGCTTCTTGCAAGAATACGGAAGATCCGAAAAGCCCAAATCATCTTTCTGCTATGATGCGAAAGAAGCTGTCGGTGGGAGGACCTGCCGCTGAAGCGTTGAAGGTTTCGCTCGTAACGCCGAGCGATCCAAAAAGCTCTGCGCCCCCGACAGAATCTCGAAAGAGTCCTCCGGCCGATACTATGACGCGAACCAAGTCTATAGTCGGTCTAACGTATCCTACTAACAAGGAAAAGAAGGCAGAAGAAGTAGGCTGTGATTCTACGACGATCCCCACCGGTTCTATGGGCAACGCAACAGGGGCCACGGAGTCCAAGTCTCGCGATCACGGCCCCGAACGTGCACTTCGAAAGTCTTCATTCAGTCCGGAGGGGAAGACGACGAAGAAGAAAGCAAGCTCGAAGGACAAGCTTTGTCGAAGCTCCAAAGAGCAAAGGGCCGAAAAGACAGGACCTACAGCTTCTCCCGAAGTCATGAAGTTCTACGTCGATCAATTGCAGACGCCCCGCCGAAAGAAAGAACTTGTCCGCTCGATTCGAGGCAAGCGAGCTGAAGAGGAAGAAGCGAAACGAAAGCAACTTTCGGTCAAAGAAATGGACGAATACATGACCAACATCAAGGAAGTGCGCATGGCGAAACGACAAGCAAAATCTCGTGCCATGCAAGAGGCTGTCGCCTTACAACGAGCTGATTTCCTAGCGAGACTCATTCATGTGTCCGATTCTGAGAACAAAGCGGCAAATCCGGTCACCCCGCCACCCAACACCCGCATTTGAGCACACTGCAACAGAGAATCTAGGACTCTATTATCGACGACGACCCAGAACGAGACCCCCGCACACCTCTATTTGTTTTTGATACAATAATGATTTACTAGTCGCTTATTTTTCAAAATAGACTCTGCTCTCCGTCTTTGAGTTGCATCAAACTATACAGCGACAAAAAATCTATCTATCTCTATTCATCGGGTCTTCTACAGTTCATTCATCATCGACCATGAGAGGCAACGGATCCACGACCATGAAATCACATGCCGTGGCGGCACGGACATCATCCACCGTGATGCCAGGTGCAATCTCAATTAAAGTCAAGCCAGTTCCTCCTTTCTTGTCGCAATCGAACACGGCCATATCCGTGATAATACGATCTACGACCTTGTGCCCCGTCAACGGCAATGTGCATTCTTGCAGGATCTTGGGAGTTCCATCTTTCGCCGTGTGGTCCATGGTCACTACAACACGCGATCCAGGTGCACCCACCAAGTCCATTGCGCCGCCCATGCCCTTGACAATCTTCCCTGGTACAATCCAATTCGCCAAGTCACCCGATACACTACACTGCAAACCACCCAAAATGGTCAAATCAATTCTTCCTCCGCGAATCATCCCAAAACTAGTTGAAGATGAAAACGCCGAAGCCCCGGGAAGAGCCGTAATGGTTTCTTTTCCGGCATTGATGTAATCGGCATCGGCTTTTTCTGCAGTTTTCGGATACGGCCCAATACCCATTAGACCATTCTCCGCTTGCAATTCAATTTTGACATTATCCGGAACATAATTGGACGCCATGGTTGGAATACCGATCCCCAAATTGACGTAAAATCCATCCTGAAATTCCCGCGCGGCGCGTTTCATGATCCGGACTCGACCATCATTCTTGGATGCTTCGCCATTCCCATTCTTTCCACCATTCGTGCTGTCGAACGACAAACGCAATCGTTCAATCGTCTTTTCATTGCGCGTTGCTGGAATGACCTTATGTACATACACACCAGGTAAATGAATATCACTGGGTGACAACGTTCCGGCTTCGACGATCTGTTCCGCTTCTGCAATGGTGATTCTTCCCGCCATGGCACAATCTGGATTCGAGTTCCGGGCAGTACCGTGAAAGACGAGATTGCCTCGTGTATCCGCGACGGCCGCTTTGACAATACTGACATCCGCTGGCAAAGCATGTTCGAGCACGTATTCAATGCCATGAAAGACGCGTGTTTCCCGGGGTGAACTCGTGAGTACAGGTCGATGACTGCCATCGTTCTTGTATTGAATTGGAATACCACCGAGTGCATAGATCGTCCCGGCTCCCGTCGGTGTATAAAAGGCCGGAATTCCTGTCCCCGCCGCCCTCAATCGTTCCGCGAGAGTTCCTTGCGGAATCAATTCAATTTGCAAGCGCCCCGCAAAGAATTCTTGTTCGAGAAATTTGTTTTCCCCAACATAACTGCTCATAAGTCGACGTACTTTATTCGCTTGCAACAGTTGCCCGATCCCTTGATGATCGGTACCGGCTGTGAGTGACACAACCGTAAGATGAGAAGCCGCAGGAGATGTGGCAATGGCGTCAATCAATGTTTCCGGATTGCCGCCCAGGCCAAAGCCACCGACCGCTAAGGTCTTGTTGTGCAAATCGATGCCCTGTAACGCTTCTTCAGCGCTGTTGACGACTTTACTGTGAGGAAGTTGAGCCGTTGAAGAAGTAGAAAATGCTTTGAAGTAATAGCGACGGTAAATACGAAAGCACAAAGATAGTGATGCTTGTGAATGTTTCATCATCGTCGTCATTTATGTTGAAGAGTTCTTATTCTGGCGCAATCAAACAAACAAGAAAAGGTTCTTTCCTAACCGAGCAGGAACAGGAGCAGTAACGGTGATGCGTCTAAGAATCAGAGAATGAAATAGAATTGTTTGATAAAGGAACAAAAGAAGGTGACAACAAAGACGACGACAACAACAGAAACGAAAAGAAAAAGAACAAAACAACAAAAACGAGAAAACGAAGTGTCAGTCTGTCATCTGTCCTACACCGGGAAGGTTCAAGACTAAAATCCAGTCATGGCAAAAACGGACAACATTTTGAGTCTATAGTCGATTTAGCAATCAAGGTTACGAACAATTATTCGACAGAATCAGTCAAAACGATACATTTCAATTCATGCCATTAGCGCACGATGGCAATTTGCATGTAATTACATTTCTTTCTGCATATTTGCTGCTTAATGGATTACTAGCTGCTGTCTCCATTATTTCGTTCGGTGTTTCGGTCGTGACTGAAATTCAGTCAAGCAAAATGTCGTCTACACTTTGAACTACAGTTCTCAAATCATTAGTTTCTGTACGACATCGACGAGTGCCAAAACGACGATAACCTTATAAGGATCACAATAAATGCCGCAATGCCGCAGATGAAAGGACCATGGCCGCACTGCCGCTCATTCCTCTTTCTTTTACAATTTATTCACAAATATCTCTTCTTCCATCTTTCTATTAGCCTTCAAACGACTCACTAACATTAAATAAATGTCAGAATCACGCGAGCAACGCCAAAAGGCATTAGAAGAACGACGCAAACGCATTGCCGATCTTCGTGAAACACGCAATCGTCGTGTTGTTGATACAGCGCGTGTACAAGCTTCCGCGACAGCCAATTTGGATGATTATGTTGCTGATCTATTGAATGAACCAGCTCCTGTTGTAGTGTCTGTTGCGAATAGTAATGATACGGCAAATACTGCTGCAACGACTCCAACAGCAATCAACAACGAGTCTTCACCGACTGAAACTGACGCAGCGTCATCCGTTCCTGTAACTACGACATCTACAGCGCCTACAACAACTTCTGTAGCATTACCGAAGGTAGAAACGTTTGAATTGGGTACACAGACCGAGGAACCTGAGCTGTTGCCGGACGAAGACGAAATCAACAATGAAGAGAGAAATGAAAACACGACGAGTAATGAAACGGATGGCATGACTCCTCCGCAAGTCGATTCCGATCCAGCAACAGCGATTCACAGTGACACCAAAGATCCCAAATTACTTTCGGATGAACAAGTGCAAAAGGAAGTTTCGTCGAAACCATTTTCAGACTTTCTCAATACAACATCCAAAAAAGTCGAACGTCTTTTAGGGACACCTTTGCTTTCCGATTTACTCGTCGACCATGTTGGACAAGTTCCGTCTTCTCTGTCGTCACTGCAAGACGGTGATGCGCCCAAAGATGAACGACAATTCATTGCGAGTCGACAAGTATACGAATGTCACAAATGGACATCGGAACGTGATATTACTGATCTCGATTGGTCGCCGTTGCATCGTGATTGTGTCCTGGCTACTTACGATCGACGCGGAGCCCGGCCCATCGGCAGTGCTGCTACCACCATTGCGGTCGCTGCCATTGCACCGCATGATACACCCTCCGATTCTTTGACACCGCGGAGTGGAGAATTGCAATCGGATGGATTGGCGCTCATTTGGAGTTTGGCCATGCCACAGCGACCGGAACATATCTTTACGTGCGGGAGTCCCGTAACAACGGGGCGATTTCATCCGACGGAAGCACCGCTGATTGTGGGTGGTTGCGAAAGTGGACAAGTCGTGGTGTGGGATGTTCGGGCGGGGCGATTGCCGGTACAGAAATCGACTTTTGTTGTAAGCGGTGGATCCAACAAACAGCAACAAGTGAAGGGGCATTCGCATCCCATCAATTCCATGGTCGTGTTAGAGGGTGGTGTACGTGCATTTTTGTTTGATTCGTATCATGTTTATCTTGTTTGAATCTCTCACACTTTTCGAAGGCCGGCTTTGTCACGAGTTCTTCGGATGGGAAAGTCAATTTTTGGTCCTTGTCGAACCTACGAGAACCAGCAGAAGGGATTCAAATCGGAGAAAATGTGTCGTGTTTAGCGCTTTCTCCCGAGTCAGGAGCGTTGGTCGTAGGAGATGATCACGGTAGTATGTACACGGCTGGCAGCAGTGCAGCGAGTGGTGGTAGTACTCGACGTTCGCAACGGCAAGTGAAAGCATTGGAATGTGTAGACGCCGAGGGAACGAATTTGGGACATTACGGCATGGTGACAGCCTTGAGTATGCCCAAAGTGAAGAAAGGTGCTCACGGTTTGACTGGAGGACCTTCCAAAGATGGCTTTCTACGCGGCATGGGAGGCTTGGTATTGTCTTCGGGTGTCGACTGGACGGTAAAGTTATGGGCTCCGGCGTACCGAGATACTCCATTGACCAGTTGGGTGAGCCATTCCTACGATTACATGTCCGATGTACAATGGAACCCGGTCCATCCTTCGTTATTTGCTACGGGTTCTAGTAACGGTCGTTTGGGTTTATGGAATTTGGCCTTGTCACTGGACGAACCACTGACCGGTGGTGATGGCATTGCGGTTGATCCGGAACGCACCGAAACGGCAAGTGGTTTGTCGGGTATTCACAAATTGTCGTGGTCGTTGGATGGACGTCGACTGGCCATTGCATCTTCCGATCGAATGCATGTCTTTCATTTGACTGAAGAAGTCTTACGTAGTCGATACGCGGAAGAGGACTCTAAACGTGTCATGCAACAATTTCGCACACGGGGCTGGATCCAAGACACCGCAAGTACGGGCCGGTCGTCGTAGTGAATGCTGATGACTTGAGCTGTGCAAGCGTTCGAATTTACGAAAAAAAGGATAGTAGCTTTCGAATCGTCTAATATGGTCTTAAGATACCGCGACTTCGCATTTATTACACAAATCGCTGTTTCGATAATTTGGTAATAAGCTAATAGGTCAAATAATAATAGCATCTTTTGTTGGATTGCTGATCGTCTCGAGCTACATCATACAAATTTTCTGTATAACGAAGTACCAAATTACAATGAAATACACAATAGTCAGAGATTCTGGAAGACGCACAAAGTATTTGTAAAAATAATAATGCCACAGATTTTCTGTATGACGAAGAACGCATTTTCCAGAATATCTGGAAAATGCCCGAAATTGCTGTGCGATGGAATTACACCGAATCCAGCAATCTCGGAAGGCGTCTCGATCACCGAGGATCTGCAGGATTGCGGAATTAAACACAGAAAATTTTTTGTACGGTGTGATGATGAAGAAATAGATTTGGTCCAGAATTTCTGGACCATTCACGCAGATTTTCTGTATGACGAAGAACGCATATTCCAGAATATCTGGAAATTGTCCAAACATGCTGTGCGATGGAATTACACCGTATCCAGCAATCTCGGAAGGCGTCACGATCACGGAGGATCTGTGGGATTGCGGAATTAAACACAGAAAATTTCCTGTACGGTGTGATGATGAAGAAATAGATTTGTTCCAGAATTCGATCACCGTGGATCTGTAAGATTGCGAAATTAAACATAGAAAATTTTCTGTACTGGTACGGTGTGATGATGAAGAAATAGATTTGGTCCAGAATTTCTGGACCAGTCACGCAGATTTTCTGTATGACGAAGAACGCATTTTCCAGGATATCTGGAAAATGCCCGAAATTGCTGTGCGATGGAATAACACCGAACCCAACAATCCCGGAAGGCGTCCCGATTACTGAGGTTCTGCAGGATTGCGGAATTAAACACAGAAAATTTTCTGTACGGTGTGATGAAAAATAGATTTGGTCCAGAATTTCTGGACCAGTCACACAGATTTTCTGTATGACGAAGAACGCATTTTCCAGAATATCTGGAAATTGCCCAAACAGGCTGTGCGATGGAATTACAACGTATCCAGCAATCTCGGAAGGCGTCTCGATCACCGTGGATCTGTGGGATTTCGACATGAAACACAGAAAGTTTTCTGTACGGTGTGATGATGAAGAAATAGATTTGGTACAGAATTTCAGGACCAGTCACACAGATTTCCTGTATGACGAAGAACTCATTTTCCAGAATATCTGGAAATTGCCCAAACATGCTGTGCGATGGAATTACACCGAATCCAGCAATCCTGGAAGGCGTCTCGATCCCGGAGGATCTGGACCAGTCACACAGATTTTCTGTATGACGAAGAACGCATTTTCCAGAATATCTGGAAATTGCCCAAACATGCTGTACGATGGAATTACACCGTATCCAGCAATCTCGGAAGGCGTCACGATCACGGAGGATCCGTAGGATTGTGGAATCAAAGACAGAAAATTTTCTGTACGGTGTGATGATGAAGAAATAGATTTGGTCCAGTCACACAGATTTTCTGTATGACGAAGAACGCATTTTCCAGAATATCTGGAAATTGCCCAAACAGGCTGTGCGATGGAATTACAACGTATCCAGCAATCTCGGAAGGCGTCTCGATCACGGAGGATCCGTAGGATTGTGGAATCAAAGACAGAAAATTTTCTGTACGGTGTGATGATGAAGAAATAGATTTGGTCCAGAATTTCTGGACCAGTCACACAGATTTTCTGTATGACGAAGAACGCATTTTCCAGAATATCTGGAAATTGCCCAAACAGGCTGTGCGATGGAATTACAACGTATCCAGCAATCTCGGAAGGCGTCTCGATCACCGTGGATCTGTGGGATTTCGACATGAAACACAGAAAGTTTTCTGTACGGTGTGATGATGAAGAAATAGATTTGGTCCAGAATTTCAGGACCAGTAACACAGATTATCTGTATAACGAAGAAGGCTTTTTTCCAGAATATCTGGAAATTGTCCAAACATGCTGTGCGATGGAATTACACCGTATCCAGCAATCTCGGAAGGCGCCACGATCACGGAGGATCTGTGGGATTGCGAAATTAAACACAGAAAATTTTCTGTACGGTGTGATGAAGAAATAGATTTGGTCCAGAATTTCTGGACCAGTCACGCAGATTTTCTGTATGACGAAGAACGCATATTCCAGAATATCTGGAAATTGTCCAAACATGCTGTGCGATGGAATTACACCGTATCCAGCAATCTCGGAAGGCGTCACGATCACGGAGGATCTGTGGGATTGCGGAATTAAACACAGAAAATTTCCTGTACGGTGTGATGATGAAGAAATAGATTTGTTCCAGAATTCGATCACCGTGGATCTGTAAGATTGCGAAATTAAACATAGAAAATTTTCTGTACTGGTACGGTGTGATGATGAAGAAATAGATTTGGTCCAGAATTTCTGGACCAGTCACGCAGATTTTCTGTATGACGAAGAACGCATTTTCCAGGATATCTGGAAAATGCCCGAAATTGCTGTGCGATGGAATAACACCGAACCCAACAATCCCGGAAGGCGTCCCGATTACTGAGGTTCTGCAGGATTGCGGAATTAAACACAGAAAATTTTCTGTACGGTGTGATGAAAAATAGATTTGGTCCAGAATTTCTGGACCAGTCACACAGATTTTCCGTATGACGAAATACGCATATTCCAGAATTTCTGGAAACTTACACATTCGGTAACCTTTACGCGATGACGAAGTACACCGATACCAGTACCGGTACTTGTACAAGTACGGAATGAAAGGATCATCGTCACCGCGCTTCTCTTCTCATCGTCGTCATTACTCGTCTTATATATTTTCCTTTCTTTTCTTCATTATTGATCCATTGTTGAAAGCGTTCTCTTACTTCTCATCTTCTTCTCTGTTGTTTCTTAGTGCTTTCATCATCCTTTTGAGAGCTACGATGATTCGAGCAGTCACCGCAGCCGTAGCGATGTTCTTCTTGTTTTTGATGACGACGACTTTTTTCGGTCAAATGAGTCAAGCGTTTATTATTCCATCTTTGTTGCATTCTACCATGAAAACTCCTTTCATAACACAGAGTAAACGACACAAAATGCAGTTTGCAAAGAGTGATTTTTCTGAGGAAGAGGACGACAGTAATAGCAACAATCCGTACGCTGACCCGAATTACCCCGATTTGGAATTTGTCGACTATTCGGATCCAGAATACACTGCCGACAGCGGAAATTACGATGATTTATATGACAATATGGACGAAGATTCGACGGAAGCCGAAATTGAGGCCATGCGAGAAGAACGACGTGTCAAGAATGATATCTTTCAATTCAATACATATTATGCGAACACGTATCAAAACGGGGCAACCTTTGCGGGAGAATGGACCGTCTACAAAATCAATTGGTCCCCGAATAATAGCGACGAAGTCCCTACATTATCGCAGTTCAAACACACATTCCCCGTCACAACCCGTCTCGAAGCTGATGAACAAGGTCGTTGGGTGCACATTGAAGACTATCATGTCAACGCTACTACTGACAACAATTCGGCGTTGGACTGGGACGATTATTACAAACCCTACTGGCCGACAACTATGATACCCTTTGATTTTCGAGGACAACAGGGAAACATGGTCTGTGGAGATGCTTGGACGGTCTGTCAAGCATTGAATGCGGCGCAAGAGTCGGTGATTGAAGGACCTTTTGTAGAGTATCGTGCGGAAGTGGGTCTTTCGTACGGATCGTTGATGCGGTATCGTTTGAAGTTGGACTATTCGGCAAAGACAGATCAAGCTGATCAGCAACAGCTATTGCAGTTAAAGTACTTGACGGTATGTCGCGAAGTCATTGTTGAACGAGAAATGCACTGGCCACGCCGTCATCCTAATTACGAAATTCAAGATGCACTGTTTGGAGCACCTGGCGCCGAAGGAGGCTTGTATGACCCCCACCGATTGCCGATGGCACCGAAAACAACTACATTCTGTTGGATTTACCCGGACATGCTACGACGTTGATACCTGTCGTGTTAGATCCTTCCTTGACGTCTCCGAAAATGAGCTGGGTAACTTCCTTGGATTGGACACCAGGAAAGATGCGTTATCAAGTCGACCGGAAAGTCAATAGTGGCAAAGAATTATTAGGATTGCGATCGTTGGAATTGAGTGAAGTACAAGCTGCAGATGCCGAAGAATATCGTCCGCGAGATGGAGGACAAGATATGCGACAATGAGCAATCAAAGAATGAACAAGTACAGAGTAAAGACTGCGTTTCATCACACCGACGAGCTTGATTATACTCCGTAATCGTTTACTCCGTATAGTACGGAGTAGTAAGTTCTACTCCGTAGCAAATTTGCTTGTAACCTTAGTCGTCAACTATTGTCTATTCGGCACCCATCTATTATTTTATTAAGACAGGCGCAATCAAAACCCACACCTGCTCTGTACGTCCACCGTCAATTTCACCGAGACTCACTTTCGAGAAAATCGCGTCAAAAGTTTTCTGGAATTTTAAAATGGATAAACTATTGTTTGGACGAAAGAAAATCAACTCATCTTTGATGATAACACAAATACTAATTATTAGAAACGACATGTGTATGTAATTGACTTGTTTTGTGGGCTCGGCGTTGTTGCCATGAGCATTTTCGCCTCTCGCTCTCCCTTGTCGCTACGTTTTGAAAACGCCCTTCGAATCGCTTTTTGCCAATCCCAATCAGAGATCCTTCCCTCCCTTTCATGTCGACCTATCTTCTGAGTGTTTATTCAGTTGGTTTTTCAACATAAAACGCTTTTGAGGGCTTCTCTGATCAAGAAAACAGATTATTGTCGTCTTGCTGAAGGGATAGGGGATATCTCGCTACGTAAGGAAACGTGTAGAAAAATGTACTAGACCCAACAGAAAACTCGCGCAAAAATTTTTGAACAACAATAAATCAACATTTACAAATAAGCTCTTTTTACCAAAAACATCGTTAAAATCCTCTTTAAATAAACTTTTTAACTGTATAAATTTTATTTTTTGTGATGTTTGGTATTTTCGTACGACGTACAGACCACTGGTGTGGGTTTTGATTGCGCCTGTCTTATTTTTGGAAGTGCTGCTACGACACGACCGACGATAAATTCAAAAAACGTTTTTTCTTTCGTCGGCTTTCGCATCGCAAAAGCGTTTTTCGTCGACGAGATGATGCCGACGATGACCGCGTGTTGTTAATTATGATTAAAACGAATTAATTACTTTGCTTTCTATTTACTGCATCTCAAGCAAGCAAGCAAACAACAAACAAACAGCTTTTCTACAATGTCAACGCCTCTTCTAGAACTGATTCCTGACGAATTATTGACTTTCGAACAAATGAAATGTCGACCGCCTGCCGGGCATAAAGTATATTTACCTGTTTATAAGATGACGCGGAAACCAACGTGTCTCGAAGAGTTTAAGTGGGAAACCCTTAGCGACATGGTCATCTGGCATGATATCGGATCGGCTATTTTGATCTGCAAAACTACAGAGTACGAACCGTCGTATAAGTTCCTTTCAGAGGACTCCTCTCGTCTTCACTATTCGTTCAAAGTGCATGTCGGAAATGTTCACGTGAAGGGCGTTATTTACAGTGTGAGCCGCGACGACGTAGAGTCTGAAACAAATAGACTCAAAACATCTACCTTTCTTGGGCTCCTTAAGCATTCAAGCGAAATCCGTCTTGAGATTGACTTTGATGATCTTGTGCCCACATGGAAGGACTGCGATACAAATGATTTCATTAACGCGGAAGAAACTGCGTACATCATAGGTACAAAACCGGGGAAGCTCGAGATTCAACAAGGAGACTGAACCGCCGAGCAGTCTGTCGTTTTGGCAACGAGACCCTATCCAATTGACTTGAAGCTTTCCTGGGAAAAGACCAGTGCTTTTACTTTGAAGACAAAGGCACTGCTTTTGTTGACGCGCTGAAGACACGGAATTCGCCCTTTGGGTCACTTTGTCTAGAGTATGAACGCTATGACAGCCATGAGGATTTTGATCCGCCTTTGAGTAACGACAATCTACTGCGACTTTTTAACCTTGACATGTGGTTCGAAAAGCTTACTCTACCGCCACTCCACCCGGATGTTGCTCTACAAGCTCTATCCGCCAAAACAAAGGAATTGGTGTATGACGTTTGGACGGACGATTTCAGCGAGAATGATTTTGAGTTCTTAATTGTGCCGGCTACCAATCTTTCTCTTGCCGTGATTTACAGTGAAAACAATGAGCAAAAGCCATTGCTAGTGATTCTTCATCGACTTGCTATACTGGGTCACTTCGAAGCATTGACAATCCGGATTTTCTTTTCAATGACCATGTGTCGGATGAAGAGGCGGAGGAAGAAATGCTTAGTGTCGCGAAAGCATTAACGGCTGTGATCAAAGGTAATAGCAGCTTGAGGTATCTTGATTTAAGTGAAATGTGCTTTGAAGGGTATAATTGGAGTCCACAACTGCAGATTATATTTAAAGCATTGGAAGGACACCAAAAACTGCAGGAGTGTGTTCTGAAGAAACATCCAGATGTAGATCCTGAGTATTCTTGGCTGAAACTGTTGCTTTTGCGCAACCACAGCATCAAGGTGTTGAATAGGAATGGTGAAATTTGGACCGATGGATCGAGCGTTGACAGGCTCTATGCACTTAATCGTATGAAGAATGGGACATCGCCATTGGTGGAGGAGGAGGAGTCGGCAATCCGTCAGCACCTCGTAATGTCTACATTGATCGAGAACGCAGCAAAAGACTTTATATTCACTACCATGTTACTGCTTGAATACACCGATGTATTAATTGAGCTTCTGAATGATACCTTTGATTCCGGGGAAGATATTAATTTGCAGTCTGCGGCCGAGGAGACCGACCCACCTTCAAACTCTGCTCATGAGCCCAAGCGAACGCGTTTATCCTAAATCAATCCGTTTATTTTCTTGCTATGATATAAAGTAATGTTTTTCAAAGAGTAGTGATTTTTTATCCCGCATTGAACATTTCCTTGGCATTTTTAAAAGTAGTGACAATGCAGGATGCGGTGACACGACTGACATGTTCTTCCTCCGTAAATTTCAAACAATACCAACGAATGGTGGTACGATATCTACGTTTTTCGTTGATAATGAAACTGTGCTCTTCTGACCGGCTTGCGTTTTGTTTAGGGTTTAGTAACGTAGATGTCTATAAAAATAATTATGACTATAACGGTTGTAACGTCTCGAAACGCGCCGGGAGGCCTCCTCCTCGCATCGTCGAAATATTATTTGTTCCGTTTTCGGTTCCAAAATCTCTCACAAAATCGCCGATCAATCACATTCGATCACATTCGTAACCTCACCATGGAATTATCATCGATGCCGCAAGTTTCTTTTAAAATCATAACCCTAATTGTTGTGGCGGTAAGTGGAGTTTATCAACTTCTTGGAGGGAAAATCACGTGACTCACGCTGCGTCGTCGTTTGTTTGATAGTAAGTAAAGTCTACCATCTACTTCACTCAAGGAAATCACATAACTCATTCTGTGCTGTTGTTTGTTCCGCAGCTTTTCGTGGCTTATTTCGTTCTTTTCCAAAACGCCAGTAAACAAGAAGTAAAAATTTACGTCAAAGAAGGCGGGCGTAACACGGCGATCACAACGCCTACCAAACACCCAAATGCTTCAAGACGCCGCCTTGCCGCCGAGCGCCCAAAATCATTGTACAGTCCTACTAAGCATCCAAATGCTTGGAAATATAAATCCCCGCCGAGTGGCCGAGGGATTTTTATGCCCACCAGGTGCAGTCGTAGCTTGGAAACCATGGTTTGATGCACGGCAGAACGCCGATTTCGCGCAACCTTGCTTGGAATAGAAACGCAGAACCGTTATATAGCTTAACGTAGATCGCGTTTTACTATTGTTCATTTGCAAGCTACAAGCACCACTCGTTTGATTTAGATTAGCGCCGAGAGCTACTATTAGCATTATTCTTTGCAAGGCAATTAGGCCAGCATTATTCATATCGAAACGCTTTGGGAATAATGCTGTATTTCACCAGTATGATGGACCAAAGTGTCCGCGTCTTTCATCAAGAATCCTTGTACGACAATTAAAATGGGCTCTCAACTGATTAAGTGTTGTTTCATAAATACCGCAATAACATATTTTGGTGTTGACCAGCGCCAACACTTGGCACTTCCCTTTCGTCTTTACTTTGATAGATGTGGCGAGTGGCGATTAGCTGGAATCATGACTCGCGAGTCACGGTTGCTCGTCATTGTTCCTTCGCATTCGCATCGATCATCATTCGTCGTCGTCCTCAATGAAGCGAGAATGACAAAACCCTTTCATCTTTTATAACGACGATAATCAAAACATCAATAAGTAAGCAAATACTTCCAAGCTGATCATAATTCGTTTGACGATGAATGAAGAGATGCAAACGAAAGACGATTTGCTCGAATTGATTTCGGTCGAAGAAATGTCGCCGATGCAGAGGGAATTGCACGCTCACATCAGCAAGGACAACATGTTCATGTACAGGTTATTGCGGAAACCCACTTATCTCGATGAGTTTAATTTTCAGAAATACAATCATTTCGCTATTTGGCTTGACAATGAAACGATGATTACTGTTACATTCGAGAAGTTCACTCTCTATCGAATGTCGCATATTCCTTACACAATTCGTATCGGCAAAAGCAAATTGCATGGCGCAATTTATGGTCGAACTGCTGCTGATATTGCGGAAACGGCTACTTTCTTCTGGTCGTTAAAGTGTTTGAAAGAAAGTGACACCGGGCTAGCGATTGATAGGAACGAGTTCATTCGCTTCATCAATATTGCTGCGATCCTTCAGCCGGATCAGCTCGCTCACATTATGGACGCGAATCCGACGCGCCATTTCGCGTTTCGAACAGGACGCTGGAATGCAGAAATGTCGACTGTCTTGGCTACACGGCCTTATCCGGTGCATTTGGAGCTGACCCAGTCTTACTGTGGGCCCGGACTCCGTGAATTTCCAGATGGAGGAACGGCGTTTGTCGAGGCGCTGGAGAAGCGACAATTTACGTTCGGTTCACTAAGTATCTGCTTCATGGATTCTGAAGATATCCCTTTCAGTGCTGCTAATTTGGAACGACTCTTTCGTTTGAAGGCACCTCTAGAGAAGCTAGAGATTGGGACCCTGGAAGGGCCGGTGGTCCTTCTCCCATTTTCGGCCCAGACAAAAATCTTGCTTACCATCTTTACGCAGAAGACATTCGGTTCAGTGACTTTACTTCCCTCGACATTCCGGTCAAAGAGATCAGCTTTCATCTCGGTCATAGGGACGAACATGCAGGAAATCAGCATACACTTTTGATTGCTTTCCTCAATCGAGTGGCTACGTTGGGCCATTTCGAGAAATTAGGGATATCTCTTTCTCCTTCGGATCCGCTGGAACACGCTGAAGTCGCTTCTGTATCAAGAGCATTGATTCGTGCAGTTAACACGAATCCATTCTTGACGTCCCTGGATTTGAGGAAATCTGACTTGCATTTCGACACTTTTGCTTTGGATTGGGGCCGCCATCTGCCGGCTCTTTTCCAAGCAATCGAGGAGCATAAGGGACTCCGCCAACTGATTTTGCGGGAGTATCCGAAGAGTGACCCGGATTATTCGTGGCTGAAACGCTTGCTCACGCGCACCCGAAACATTATAGTTCTTGATAGTTCTGGTGAAAAGTGCACGGATGGAGATAGCATCGAAAAGATTTACTCATTGAATCGTTTCTATCATGGATCTTCGAACCTGGTGAAAGAGTCCTTGATGTTGCGAACGCAGCTTGTGGCCACAGCTTTGAGCAAAGGGGCGTCGAACACCTTTGACAAGACTGCGCTATTGCTGTCCATGTATACAGACGTCTTGTGCGATTTTGTTCAGCACGGGAATGATGTGGAATCATCTGTCGTTGTGTCGCCCCTGATGAAGAGGAAAGAATCACCCGCTTCTCTAACCCGGAATCCAGAGGAGAGAGCCTTGAAGAAAGTACGCTCTTGAAACGAATACAAAAGTTAGGGTAGACTTTAAGAGAGTGCGCTCTTGAAACGAATACCAAAGTTAAGGTAGAATAAACTATCAATTAAATATATCTGGCAGAAATTGTATTGTTCAAAGAACTGGGGAGTGATGTTTTCACGCATAGGAGTAAGCAATACCTTCTCTACGATTTCATGATAAAATAAATAGGCTTGGTCCAGAATTTCTGGACCAGTCACACAGATTGTCTGTATGACGAAATACGCCTATTCCAGAATATCTGGAAATTGCCCAAAATTGCTGTGCGATGGAATTACACCGTATCCAGCAATCCCGGAAGGCCTCCCGATCACCGAGGATCTGTAGGATTGTGGAATTAAACACAGAATGTCTTCTGCAGGGTTTGATGATGAAATAATACACTTGGTCCAGAAATTCTGGACCAGTCACACAGATTTTCTGTATGACGAAGTAAACATTTTCAGAATTTCTGGAATTCGTCCAAAGTTGCTGGAGGATGGAAATACGCCGCATCCAGCAATTCTGGAAGGTTCCACGATCACCGACTTTAGCATTGTGGAATTAAACACAGAATGTTATCGCACAGAATTTCTGTATGACGAAGTACACACTTTCCAGAATTTCTGGAAAATGCCCAAAGTCGCTGTACGATGGAAGTACACCGTGTCTTGCAATCCCGGAAGCCGCCCCGTTTTTAGCGAGTATCTGTAGGATTGTGGAATTAAACACAGAATATCTTCTGCAGGGTTTGATGATGAAATAAGAAATAATACACTTGGTCCAGAATTTCTGGAACAATCACACAGAATTTCTGTATGATGAAGTACACATTTTCCAGAATTTCTGGAAAATGCCCAAAGTTGCTGTCCGATGTAAGTACACCGTATCCAGCAATCCCGGAAGGCGCCCACATCACCGAGTATCTGTAGGAATTTTTTAAAAAAAAAATAAACACAAAATATTATCAGGGCTTGATGATGAAATCCACTTGGTCCAGAATTTCTGGACCAATCACACAGAATTTCTGTATGACGAAGTACGCATTTCCAGAATTTCTGGAAAATGCCCAAAGTTGCTGTACGATGGAAGTACACCGTATCCAGCAATTATGGAAGGCGCCCCGATCACCGAGTATCTGTTGGATTGTGGAATTAAACACAGAATGTCTTCTGCAGGGTTTGATGATGAAATAATACACTTGGTCCAGAAATTCTGGTCCAGTCCCACAGATTTTCTGTATGATGAAGTACACATTTTCCAGAATTTCTGGAATTTGCCCAAAGTTGCTGGACGATGAAAGTACACCGTAACCAGCAATTTTAATGAAAGAACCCCGATCACCAAGTATCTGCCGGATTTCTGAAATTTTATTAACAATGTCAAGATATTTTGGGATGATCGAGGGAAGTCCGACACTTTGGTCCATAGTAAATACGTAACACGACGTTTCGCAAGGCTTCTTGACGTCGTTAAATGTAATGACGTGTAGTTCAAACGTGTAGTTCAAAAGTAATTAACACTTTTCTATTGCAAGAAAAATAGATGAAGCTCAAAATTTGCTGCTGAACAAACGAATTGTAGGCCACATTTTCCCTCTAAGAATTTTATGTTCATGGCTGAAATGCAGTCGTGGATAAATTTATGATATACACTTTTGACTATAGTATGACGATGCACTCGTGACATGAAAATTATTGTGAATGATCTTCGGTGCTCGTCGCATTTTTTCTTTTCAATTTGCTGTTGTCGCTTATTGACTTTCGCATTGCTATCCAGAAGTCTCTCAACCACATTTAAAACTGTTCGAGCGCATCGCTTACAACTGTGAAAAGCAATAATGAAAAAACGCAAAGCAAAAGGCCCTCTCTTGCAACTCATTACGGAGGAGAAAATGACATGCGAACAGAAGGATTTTGTCTCAAATTTTACCGACGATCCGCCAAAAATATACAAACTACTTCGAACGCCGGCTCATTTAGACGAGATCGACTGGGAGAAACTCGACAACACTGCCATCTGTCGCAAAAATGGACTCATTATTTGGATAGGTCGACCGGCTATCCGTGATTGTTTTACCTCGACTATTCCATTTACGGTTCATGTCGGCGAAATTCAGCGGGATGGTGCGATTTTCAACATTCAATACAAAGAGGATCATGATGGGATCATAGAAACGGCGGCATGGCTTGCATCACGAAAGCGCGGGGAAGGAAGCAATGTCCGCATCGAGATCGATGTTAGTACACTCGATCGCGATACGCTTCCAGAAGTGCTAAAGCCAAATCAAATTGCGTGCTTACTAGATGCGTGTCCGACGCGAAAGTTTGAGCTTTTAGATGGATTTTGGTATCCGGAGCAATCCGTCGTTTTGGCGACGCGGCCTTACCCGATAGACCTCATACTTGGCGAGGAAGAATCAGGAGACGGATGCTTTCAGTTCCAAGACGAAGGAGCTGCATTTGTGGATGCGCTAGTGCAAAGGGAAGCTTCTTTTGGTTCACTAAGCTTAAGATTTGATGAGCACTGGGTGGCGATAGGCTACCGAAGCTTGAGACGACTTTTCGGTTCGGAGACGCACTTCGAGAAGCTTGAACTATGTAAATTGGATGACTTATCCGTTCTTTTTCCTTTCGAAGCCAACACAGAGGTACTTGAATACGATTTCTACGTTGACCCTGTGGATCCAGATGTTTTCAATTATCTTGATATTTTTGCGAAAGATCTCCGAATCAAAATGTTGATCGGTTTTGAAGCCTCCGACCGATTCTTTGAGGCTGTCGTGGATCCATTTTGGGCAAGACTGGCCGAATTGGGCCATTTTGAGAGATGATGTTTACGATATTCTAGAGACGGCTGCGTATCTATGCGCACTAAATCGTCCCGGAGAGGGCAACGCTCGTGTGGAGGTATATGTGAGCGGATTCAGTTGGGGTTTGATCGGTGATACATTTGAACCTCACCAGATTGCAGGCTTCTTGGATCAATGCGACACACGCAGGTTCGAGTTTGCGGACGGCTATTGGGGGGGAGGGCTGTCCTACGCGTTTGCGTCGCGTCCTTATCCGCTGGATCTGACGTTTACCGAGACTTCTGAAGGATACACCTTTTTCAAATTTGAAGACGATGGCACTGCTTTCTTGGATGCATTGGAGAAACGGCAGTCTTCGTTCGGATCTTTGTGTTTAGAGTATTCAGAAAATCCGACACCTTTCAGTCCCTCAAATTTGGAACGTCTTTTCAAGCTGAACACCCATTTCGAGAAACTTGAGCTTTCTGGTCTAGTCGATGAATGTGTTCTTCTTCCCTTGGCGCTAAAACCAATACACTGGAATATGAATTTTAGGCCGAGACTATGGAACCGGCTAGTTTTGATTCTCTTGATATTGTGACAAAGAATCTCCGCGTCAAAATGTTTCTCGGTCATGATGATTTATCTATCAATGAGGACTATGACGGCCTGGCAATTTCGTTCTTGAATCGACTGGCCGAGCTGGGCCATTTTGAGAGACTTGACTTTTCGATCGATGCTGGGGAGTGTTTCGATAAATTTGAAAACGAAAGTGCTGTTATCGCAGCATTGATTCACGCGTTAAAAGCCAACAAGAAGTTAGTGTGTTCCGATCTGAGCAGTTGGTGTCTGGACGTGTCGGAATTAAAGAATTTGTTTGAGGCTATTGAAGATCACCAGGAGCTACGCAAGCTCTACGTGCGACGCTATCCTTCGAGCGACCCTGACTTTTTTGCTATTAAAGCGGTTGCTGACACGCAACCGAAACGTAACGGTCTATCACAATTCCTTTTACAAGTGCACGGACGGATCTACTATCAATGATCTTTACCTTCTGAATCGCATGTATCACGTATGGCCTGATTTGCGGAACGAATCTCCTTCGCAGCGTTCACTGCTAGCTAACACGGCCTTGGCGCAACGCGCATTCGGAAAGTTCCCGCACACGGCGTTGTTATTGTCGAATCACACCGACGTATTGATTGATAATCTCTCCCATTTGACGGATGCGGGAGAATCATCCACTGCGCAACTGGAAGAAAAAGATGCGTCAGCCGGCATGGTTCGTGACACGAAGAGGATCCGACTTATTTAAACAGTATGAATATATTATGAGATACTGAAAGTTTTAATAGCTGGATTGATTCTAAAATCATCACTTTAAGCTAGGTGTCCTATACTCGATTCAAAGAAGACAAACGACGGCGTCCATCTTTATCAAACTAAAAGTGCCCCGAAAAAAATTCATACATTTGAACCATAGAGACACCGTATTACATACAACGCATCACCGCCGCAAAACTAAAAACAAGAATCGCGCATTTGTGCATGAACTCGAACAACCAATCTTATCGTGTCACGATCGTGCTCCGTTTCCAGCGACACTCCGATGTACAGCCAGGCCTAAATGCTTTGGCTACTTTCCTTTGCCAGCGTGACCTGCAGCATTGATATGATCGCACTTGCGTCGTTTGGGTGAAGGAAGACTGCAAGCATTCGTCTTGATATCTCCTTCCTTTTGTTGCGCCTCGTTATCATTCTTACGTTGGGCTTTAGTCGTTCGTTTCTTCTTGTTATCTTTCTCGTTCTGCTGATTCTTGTTTTCTTTCTCCTGATCACACTTCTTTTTGATATCGATTGTAAATTCATTGTCATTGTTATAATTATAGTTATCCTCATCTTCCTCGTCTTCTTCCTCGTCTTGTTCATCTTCACTCGAGTCCATCAAGTCGATCGCTAGCATTGTCGCACATTGCATCATTGCAAGTGTAGATTGCATATGCGACATTGCCATTATAGCCATCATGTTAAAACCCAACATATTGGAAGAAGAAATAGAATCATCATCGTCGTTCATGGTGTCTGCTCTTTGTGCGATGTGATGATGATGAGAAAGATACCGTAACGAGGAGTGTCTTCGGTCGCATTCGTCGTGTTGCGTCATTTGTCATTTGTCATTCGTCCTTGATCGAAAACTACATCAATCTTCAACGGACATCCAAAGACGTTTTATAATATTATTCTCTCTTAAGTATCTTTTGAGGTCTTAAATATCTTTTCGAAACGGTTTTCAAAAAAGCGTCCTCCCTTCACCCTCCACCCTCTACCTGGTATCCTAGCAAAATAATGAACACATAAACACTCGCAACCATCCACGCGGACCGTCATCAACCACCATTGTGCATGATTTTGTATGACGAGAGGAGCTTTTCACTATTTAATTCGTGCTTTAAAAAAGAAAGGTACAATCACAGGGTTACAGCTTGGAGGAGGGAGCGCTCTTGCAGCATGATTCAGTTCTCCCTCGCATTCGACACACATTTCGCACTCTGCGTCCGGTCGACTCTTTCTCGAGATGGTGTGCGTTTAAATGTTCTTTAAAGAAAGTTCAGCCGTGAACACTTTTGGATTCAAATCAGCAGAGAAAAGACGGCAGAGTCGAACGAACCATCGGCTCCGATTATCACGAGCCATCGACATTCGACTTTTTATATCTTCATACGTCAACTGCGAGACTTCATCGGAATGCGTCGCGGCATTACAAACATGCCATCACTTTTTGCATCATTGATTCCAGAACTACTGCTGGGGGAGAAATGGAGCCACAATAAATGTTGCAACGCAACTTATCTTCTCCATTCTACTTTGTATGCACAAGTCGATATTCTACCGGGGACAATCGAATTATTGTGTTGCTGTGCCAGAACCTAACAATCTGAAAGGAAAATTATTGAGATTAACGCTCATCATGGCGTCGTACTGATTGATCGGCAAAGGAAGACGGTGCGGCGAACACATTTCAGTATTCATTTCGTTTTATTCGCATGTGATCGATTTTGCCTCGAAAATTTTCAACGTTCGTCTCCCGTCTCTTTGATGCGCTGGAGGCGTCAATAAACTCGAAAGCTCCTGGTGTTTCTAGTTCTTCCTCGTGAAGACAACGTCGATCTGAGTGCTCCTCATCGAGGTCGAATGCGAGCGAGTCCAGCTGCTAACCAAAAGAGCAACTATTTGATCAAAAGGCGAAAACGCATGATTACAAACGTTGTTATTCACACATTTCAAAAGCCTGGTGATGGTAATTCGGGGAGAGCGGTTGTTGCGTTTCTGGGACAGCACGAGTTCTGGGTGGACATACGCAACAACGACGTCTCTCTCGGTTCTCGATGAGCTTCAGGTCGCCTTTTTATTATGCGGATACAATTTATCTCGTTGATACAGCAGGCGATGTACAGACTAGTTCTTATCACGTGGGTTGGTTCTATTTGAGCCTCGATCATCCGTGACGAGGGACGATCCTAAGTCGTGACTCGCGCATCATGACTTGTTGGTTGAAGTTGGGTACCGTGCTGACGACATGTGGGACTACCTTTATGGTCTAGAATGTACTAGTCATTCTGACATTCTCACAAAAGATTCGTTGCGTAGGACTCAGTACGATTTCTACGTCTCCTTATCTTTCCGATGATGCATTTCATTTTCTTGTCCATCTTCCCTTTCACAACAAACAAAGCCATCTTGTTCTCATTTCTCGCGCCTTGAAAGAATCATCATCATCACAAGCGACGCCACTCTCTCTTACCGCCGCTTGAATTTAATGTCCAAAACAATGTCTTAAAACAACAAGAACGATGTGCTAGAACTCATTCCCGAGAATCAAAAGACGCCGCAGCAAAAGATCTTTCGTCGTTGGCGATACGGTAACGACGTTCCTTTGTATCGATTGACGCGGGAATTAAGCAGTTTAGACGAAATTGACTGGGAGAAGTACGGCGAATTCGCTATCTGGCGTGACAACGGGACTGTCATTTGCGTTTGCAAGTACGCTTTCGATTCGTTTGTTTACTCGGCTGTCTGTTTTCGGCTTTCTCGTGTCGGTAAACACGATATCAGCGGAGCAATCTTTGGCTTGATAGTGGATGATTTTGGAGGTTTTTCAAAGAAGGAAATCAATGAAATGATTGATGACAACATTGCGGAGACGGCCGCTTTTTTCTGGTCTCTCAAAGACTCCGATGCAGACGACACTCGTCTTGAGATTGATCGATTCGACGAAATGAGTCGCTTTAATTTCGCTGCATTGCATTCGAATCAGCTTGCTGCAATCCTGGACGCGAATCCTCGTCGACAGTTCGAATTGCAAAACGGAACCTGGAGTGCAGAGCAGGCAGTTATCTTGGCGACGCGTCCGTTTTCTGTCAAGTTGAAGCTCAGCGATTCTCCCCTTTCTGTGATGGAGAGTCGTTTCCGTTTCCGCGACAAAGGAGCTGCGTTCGTAAACGCTTTAGAAAAACGAAATTCGTCTTTTGGTTCTCTTGCTCTCTCTTTTCTAAACACGACTGATATACCCTTCAGTGTCCCGAATATGGAACGTTTGTTGAAGTGTCAGTTTGATAAGCTTGAGATCGGTGTCATGCATCAAGACTTGGCGCTTCTTCCGTTCGCGAGTAATACCGCTGCACTGGACTACAAGATCGACTCGGATAATTTTGACTCGCGTGATTTCTACTCCCTTCAAATTGTGGCGAAAGACATTCATTTGACAGTCGTTGTGAATGGTGATCGTGACGACTATTGGAATTGGGATAAGTTGCTCATTGCGTTCTTGAATCGAGTGGCACAATTGGGTCACTTGGAACGATTGGGTGTGTCGGCTCGCTACTGGCATGAGGATCAAGAAGGGTGGGCTCGCTATAAAACCAAGCGTGTCGCCCTGGTTGCGGAAGCGCTGGTCGATGCCATCCGCGCGAATCCGAAGCTGTCTTGCTTGGATCTGAGTGACACGGAGTCAATTGTGAAGTGGGGCCCTCACTTGGAGATTATTCGCAAAGCTATAGAGAATCACGAAGCATCGCCTACGTTTCTTGTGAGAGGCGACGACTCTTCGAACAGCGTATATTCTAGCGATGACTATGACTCGGAGGACGACTTTTCGAATTCCGACAACGAGGAGGGCGACGACGATATTGATTCAGATGGTGGTGATTTGAATTCAAGCGACGACGAGGAGGATGACGATGACTAGGACAAACGCGTGACCGACTAGCACAAATTGAATGTCAAGCCTCGACAGGCCGAAGAAAATGAGATAACGAGTGAATAGGAACGATGAACACTCAATTTTCGTTCTATTATGAATAATCTAAATAGTCATTGTGAAGGTAGCATTGCCGAAGAGAGTCTCCATGAGGTCCTCCTAAAAGCATTAGTTGTTTACGTAATACGAATGCCGTCTCTGTCAAAGCTGTGCTCTATCCTAAAAGCTCGTCCTTGCTATACGAGGTATTCTCAACGTTGGACTTTCAACACCTCCCGAGGTCCCGAGGAATAAATTCATTAGCCACTTTCCGCAGAGACGGAGGTCCGGTTGCGTTTCGTGGGTTGCCATGAGCGCTCTGAAGCGTAATGATTGTGTCCACAAAGAAGTCTCCTGTCCACCAAAATGTTTTTATTACCAGTTATTCTTTGTAAAATGTAATTGTTACGAAACTCAAGCGCTTGTCATCACTCTCTATCCGCTTTTGCAGACATCAAACGTTGAATCGCCATCACTTGTGTGCAGTCAGTCTATCCATAGGATTTAAGAGTGACGGCGATCCAACTCCCGCGGCAGCTGCAGCAAGCAATAATTTTTGTCTCTTTATTTTCAATTATACCTTCTACAAACACCATTACACATCTGTGCGCGACAAGGAAACACGCCAGTTTTCGCTAATTTAGTGATTACAGACGCGCGTCAATTGAAAAAAAGAAGAGCGTTGGGCAGAGGCCAAGTCCGATGATAGTGAAAGAATTGATGCCAAGCATCCCGTAGCTGTACAGTAGAATCAGGTGAGGGTTTTGTTTGTTTTATGTCAATTCACTCGTTCGGTTGACTATCCTAACAGCAGCTCAAAACGAATGATATAATCTAACAATGATTAATATTATTCGCAGTCTTCGGCCGCAACTTTTGGAAAAATAGCACACTCCCACATTTTCTGGACACGTGAAAATTCACCCAGACCACATTTTCTGGTGACGTGAAAATAACACACGCTCACATTTTCTGGTGACGTCAAAATAGCACTCCACCACATTTTCTGGGTACGTGAAAATAACACACCCCCACATTTTCTGGTCACGGGAAATGAAAAATGATAAGAAAACGGAAGGAAAGCAGCGGCATAAAATGTTTCTTTATTTTTATCGAACTTTGAGAAGCATTCGATGCTTCTTCAGTCAATGTTGGGATGCCTTCTTTCTCTAAAGCGCTCAACATACTGCTTTTCTTCTTCCCAGCTTGTCTGACGCGAGCTTGGTGGATTTCATCGCATATTTGGTTCTATCGGAGCGTACATCGTTGCTTGCCTCTTGCAAAAACGAGAAGATCCCCAGTAACACAACTAGCCGAACGAAAACGACATTACATTTCTTCGCTTGCAAATCCTGCAACAAAGGTAGCGATTGTTTCACGGACTGTGCCCATCACGAAGGAATGGAATGTTACCGTTTGGGAATGGGAAACACCGGCGCCTCTCGTCGAGGATTATTGGTCTTCACATGAAGAACAATTACAGCAACAGAGCAATTCACAAAAGAAACAGTTACTCAAAGAAGCAAATGCAAATGTACTGGATCCCTTTGGTCTCATTACCTGGCCTGGCGCTGTAGTGGCAGCACGTGAATTGCTACGACACAACCAATTCCTTCGAAATGCGACCGTCCTGGTCTTGGGATCGGGTGTCGGTTTAGAAGTGCAAGTAGCGGCGCAATTGGGAGCAGCACGTGTCTATGCACTCGATGTGCATCCCACAACACTGCAGCTACTGCAATATGGTATTCCGTCGCATCTGTCACATGTAGTGAAACCGATTGTCTTTGATTTGTGTGATCGACAAACACCATTGCCGTTCTTGCAAACTGTGAGTCTTACGATCGTAGCAGATGTTTTGTACAATCCACAACTGGCGGAAGAGGTTGCGCGAAGATGTCGAGAATCATACAATCACGGCAGTGATGTCCTGATAACGGATTCGCAACGATTGGTGCACGACTTCATAGAAATGATTTCACCGCTCGACACTGGCAGTCAATGTAACAACACGTCAACTCCATTGGCGTGGGAGGAACGGCGATTAAACGATTTCACTGGATCGGGAATTCTCGTAGAAGAAGATCAAACGTACAATGTTTCAGCAAGAGTTCTTTGGATGAAGCATCCAAAAGGGACACAAGTCAAACAGTGTAAATAGATTATTCAACACACTTTCATAAACCACTTGTTTCAAGTAATACTTTAACGCGTCCTATTGCGTTCCATCTTCCAGCAAAGCAGACCACCGAGCATGCAATACTTCCAAATCGACGTGTACTGGAATCCAAGCAACATAGTCGTCTCGACTGCTATAAACTTCCAAACCTTGTCGACACCACCATTCTAAGCCGTACATGACACCATTTATGCGATCGGCTACCGCGTTGCTCCAGTGAAAAATGCGGAACTTCGGGTTCCATGGTTCTCGGCGGGCATTAACGACATACTGCAGTGCTGTTTTGACCACAATCCTCCAATCGTCTTTCGATGAGGCGCGCCATTGCGACTCCCAGTCTTCCTCAGTGATAGGTTGCCCGCGACGACTCAAACATGTCTCTAGCATATCCATGTTATTTTCATGAAACACGTACTTAATCATCACGGCATTGTCATGGCATCCGTCCTCAAGAGTGGGCGCTACCTGCGTATCATGGCAGGATGCTTGCAGTAAATCTAAGATCTCTCGGCTTTCTGACGGTAGCAGGTTCAACCATTCTTGGAATTGTTTGACGATCGCGTCATCTCCGAGCCGGCAACATTGTTGAACTTCGCCTCGACTATTCCGAGCATCCACGACAACTGCCCCCGAAATCGCATCCAGAATTACCAGCGAGGGAATTCCCTGTACGCCAAATTGAAACGAAAGCGTTGACTTCAAATGCTGCAAAGCTGGTTCAAAGGGAATAGCCGTCCACGGCATTGTCGCGTGATAATGCTGGAAACTAGGGACATCACGATCGGAGCTGACAAACACAATTTCGAGTCCGTGTGTTGGAAACGCTTCGTTCAAAACACTATAGAATTCAATCAGCATTGGAGTGAAAGAGCGACATGCTTTACGAAAAACGATCAAAATGTGAGGGGCTAAAACAGAGCAGCAGTGACATTCATTTGATTACTTACGACCACACCAATGAGAGGAAAAGTACAACGCAATCAATCGAGGATTTTTTTCTTTGCAAGGCGACGTCCGTCGGTATCGGCTGATTCGTGTTCACCAGCAGTTGCGGTCCCAGTCGCTCGACAAATTGATTGACGTCCAAAGGCACTTCATATGAGAGTGATGGTGATACTGGGACAGGATCCAACGCCGCTGCTCCATTTTTACAATCATTCGCAGGGACCAACCATGCGGGCAGTAGCACAAACGTCACCCATTCGTCAGAAGTGGGCTGCAATGGATACGAGCCAGCACCGATCAAATAGATCGGGGCACCAGGTTTCGTGCAAAAACCCACTATTGAGGTACCCTGCCCCGATTTCGGCGACGTTGTCGATGAAGCCGAGACAAACAATTCGAATGCTGCTTGCTTTTGAGCAAACGTTGCTGTGACTTGCTTCGCCAGGGGGAAGATACGAGTCGGGCAATCGGCCTGTTACTGCGTTCGGTCGCGTTGACCGATGGATCCGCAATTTCAAGTCCGGTACCGAAGCAGTCGAATTCCATTGCAAGATGAAGGGATCGATAGTGTCACTAATTTTCGCACACACCGTCCATGGGGTTGCATTTGCCGACGTTTGTCCCACCACACCAACATAAATTATCCCTCCATCCCAAACATGGTCGCTTTTCCAGAGCGGAAGGCGGTGCTGCATGTTCAATAGATTTGTTCTGTCTCCATTCTTCACTTTTAACAACTGACCATGTACCACCAATATGAGCGTCGCGGGAAGATTAACGACAAAGACTTCCAAATGTTGTAACGAAACAAAGGATTTTGACTGCAGTATAGTACCCGTTTGTGGATCTACAACAACCGCGGATAGTTGATTTGGTATTCCCATCGCACAGGCAGCTCCCGAGACGACAATAGCTTGTGTGCGTTGAGCAAGTGGAGGACGCGGAAGGATCGCAATATACGCTTGCGTGAGGTGTAGCGACGGCAAAAACGTTTGAATCGAATACTCCGTCGAGTGTTGTAGTTGTTGATTTTTGTCGTCCTTCAGTTCTGAGTTCCCGTCTGCGCATGATGACGTTCCAGCTTCTCCACGGGCCACTTTCCATTCCGTCGCTCCACTAATTCGCCCTTGATGATACAAATTGCTTTCCTTGGTCCATTCTGTCAGTCGTTTGTGGGATGACAAGAGTTCCTCCTCTTGCCGACATTGTTTTTGAATCGACTGTTTTTGTTTCACCGAAGACAGTTTGCTCAACAACGTTGCACTGATTTGTTGAATGACAGCTTGTCCTGCATCTTCGGACGACGTAATGGCACGCCGCCTCGCCAAAAAGTCGTGAGAAGCAAATTGTCGCGTGTATCGAGGAGTCACATCCATCACGTAGGATGGTGTAATGGCGAGAATGTACGACAATTGTTTCCCCCAACCAGCTTCGTACATACTAGGTTCATTGACGACACCTTCACAACCATCTCCCATGCAATAGTAGTAATCACACTGACCGCGATGATTGTTGGGTATACACACTTCAATCCAGACATGATCTGTCATGTCCAAGATGTAGCGAGTATGATATCCGACGGCTCGACAATACAAGCCAAACAAATTGGCGTATTCTCCGCATCGACCTTGTCGTGTCTGTAACAACGTTCGCGGGCAATTGTATCGTGGGAATGCAATGTGGTTCTCATTTTGGCATGACGTGCATTGACAGACTTCGACTCGCGAGGCTTTTCCTTGTATTTCTGTTTGTGTTTCTGGCCCTCGCGTGCGAACGAATTTTACATGGTCGGTCGTTTGACATTGCGGACACATCGGTTGATTGATCCAAGTCATACCGCTCTTAAAGTAACGACACAATCGTTGAAAGAAGATGATCGAGTAAGATGAATGCTGGAAGGAATCGTTTTCATCGGAGAAAGGTCCGTCATCTTTCTTCAAATCCTCCCAAGGAATGGTAGCACGACAATCCGCTAGTAATTGAGGATCTTCCCACGCTTGAACGGTCTTCAAGCCCCCCTCAATACGCCGCTTGAAATCTGCATCAATAGAAGTTGTTGTGTTCATTGTTCAAAGGGAATAAAATAGTATGAATATAGATCTATAATGGATATACCTGGTACCTCGTGTGTTTCGTTGTTGTTTCTGTTTTTATCCTGTATTTACTATAGATCCAATGTGAAAGTTCAAGCGAACCAAGACTGCACTTCAGTCATGAGTCAATATTCTTCCGAGTGACAATACTGCCTACAATTCGTTTGTTCAGCAAAATATCTTGAGCTCCATCTGTCGTTGCTGCAATAACATTGGCTTGTGCAGCGTTTGAATTACACGTCACTATATTTTACGTCGAGGAGCCTTCCGTAACGTTGTCTCCTGTATTTACTATAGACCCAATGTGATGGTTCAAGCGAACCACGACTTTATTTCAGTAAATAAAATAAAAATTCTTTCGAGTGACAATACTGCCTGCAATTCGTTTGTTCAGCAAAATATCTTGAGCTCCGTTTGTCGTTGCTGCAATAACATTGGCTTGTGCAGCGTTTGAATTACACGTCACTATATTTTACGTCGATGAGCCTTCCGTAACGTTGTCTCCTTTATTTACTATAGACCCAATGTGATAGTTCAAGCGAACCACGACTTTATTTCAGTCATGAGACATGAATCAATCACCCTGAGTGAGTAGCAGCTACTCAGATTTTCTGGGAGCTTGAAAACGGCATATAGTCCAGATTGTCCGGAGTCTGGATACGTGAAACACCTCCTACCCAGGTTTTCTGGGAACGGAAAAACATTGAACGCCCTCCAAGACGCAAGCATGCGGACGAACGCCGCGAACACAATCGAACAAAAATAATAGAAGGAAAGAAGTGGCGCGGCGATGACGAGTAGAGGCCCCCTCTAACTCTATCGACTTCATTGCAATTCATTCATTTCATCGAGTCTTCTGTGTACTGGTATTTAGTCGTTCATCTACAAAGACACGCAACAAGATGACACCCAAGAAAGCATTTGCCGCTGTAACAGTCAAAATCATTAGTGATATTGTCTGACCGTTCTGTTTTGTCGGTTTGCGTCACTTGCAAGCCGCTAGTCAACAGACGCAAATTCCCATTGCCCTTTCGTGGGAACCGTTCTTGTTAAATCCAAACATGTCATTAGAAGGACAAGATATGGAAGAGCATCTCGTACAAAAGTACGGTCCCAGTGCTCGACAAATGTTACACGATCCGAAAAGTCGTTTGAAATTAATGGGCGAAGCCGTAGGAATTCACTTCAATAACAAGCGACGCATGGTCAATACGATTCAAGCACATCAGTTGATGGAGTTTGTCAAGGAAAATTACGGAAATGATAAAGCGAATGCACTCATGGAGCAATTGTACGAACGGTACTTTGTGCAAGCGCAAGATATATCCAAATTGGAGACCTTGGTGCAAGTAGCTAACGATGTTTCCATTTCCGAAGACGATGTGCAACGTGCGATGGTAGAAGTGCCCAGTACTTTGATTCTACAAAAAGACCGTCATGTCAAACAGAATTTGGGTGTGTCCGGTGTGCCCTTTTTCATGATCTACGGGGCAGATGAAGACGAGGATGATGACGAACCTACAGCCTTCTCGGGAGCGTATCCGATTTCTTTTATTGCCGATTTGCTGCAGAAAGCGTCAAAAGCTTCGACGAAATAAGAACATTTCGTTCAGGGTGTATTTACGACGATTGCTTTTGTCGAACTGTAATTTCACAAAAATGAGAAAAGAAAGTTAGGCATTGTGAATGACCAGCGTCAACAAGATGCTGTGAACCGACAGAGTCTATCTTGAAGCGCGTTTTGTGATTTCATTGGTCATAAGCAAGTAATTCAGATACTTTTGATCATGAAGCTTAGTATCAAAAATTCTGAATGATTTTTGTTGCTTTTGTCCATGTCTAATTCTTGACATCGCCATCAACTAGCCTATCCGCCCGATGAAAGACTCGATTATTGATCGACAGTCTGGGAAAAGTGGGTTAAGAAGCATGCCCGGGACTTTAGACTAGTAGCACCATCGCAGTTATTTCTCAAAGTGTATACACGAAAGACACCCACTGGATCTTGTGAACTAAAACACTCTGATCGCTTCTTTAACTTCTGTATTTGAGACTGCACTACAAGCGTATTTCATTTTACCAAGCTGCCGGTACCTTAGTGCAAGAAACTGTTCCATTGTATCGAATTGATATTGTCGACTTTGCGCGTTTAACGGCATCTTTCCACATGCAGTCTACGGCGCTTGATATTCCAGTAATATAGAGCCGCCCAAAATTGCAGAGCAGGAAATGCTTAGCATGCCTGCTGAGCTAGTGTCGACAAATGGAAGAAAGACCTGAAGGAAGATGAAGCACAACGAAGAAATTTGATTGTCCAAAGTTGTGAGTAAAAATCCCCCCAACGTCGTCTAAGTAAACTTACAACGGTTACAATCCGGTACTCCACAGATAAGACGGCCCGCCAATTGGAGCCGTTGAAATCAACTATATATCAGTAAATAGTAGAATCTTTTTTCATCAGCGACACAAATTTCTCGCACACGACATGAACGCGAAACGCGAACTCTCCACATTTTCGACCCATTCCATTCGAAGTAATCCTTACCAGGTGGGGGGAAATGAAGGGACAAGAACGATGAGATATCCAAGTATTGCGAAACGTATCCTTATAACTGGATTAGCCTTCATGCTTTCGGCTCCAGGCGTGTTGGCTACTCAACAAACGATCAATCGTGAACTGGATCCGGATGATACGGAGCGATTTCTGTTTTCCGTGTCACAAGCGATCCAAGCGCCAGGGACGATTGATTTATCGCAACTTGTCTTTTCCAACATGAACCGAAATCCATATTATTACTCGCAAGCGACCGATGATGCCTATAATGTGAATGAAAACAACAACGAGGAGGACTACCGATCCAGCGAAACGTCAGTCGAAGTAGCGTTGCTGTATGGTGGATCCGCAGTGACACAAAGTAGCGGCGCCGACTCAATCTGTAATCTGCAACAACTGGGTATTGGCAAGTATTCCGAAGAAGATGGAACGAATTACCGGTGCTGCACCGCGGATGCCATAAATGCAGGGGTGTGCGCGGAAAAAGGGCGTTTAGTGGTCGACGATACTGTATTTTCGGGACAATGGTTCGATATCGTTTCAACAAGTAACAACGATAACACCTACACGATCAATAATCCTATCCGTTACGTGAAACAATCTGGGGTTTACACGGTGGTCCTAGCGAACTGCAATCAAGACGGCATTCCAATTTTGACGAAGGGCGAACTAAGATTTCGATCTCGATACGGATACTTGCCAAACAGTGACTGGAAAGTTTCATGGATCGCGCATGTCTTTACTTTCACGACTGCAAGTATACTTGCTTGGTTCTGTCGACAAAATGTTCGTCGAAGCATTGTCACAATCCAAATCAGTGCGATAGCAATGGCGTCCGTTCAGAGTGTCGTGCTGAGTCTGTATTATGTGAAATACAACGTGACAGGAGTGAGACCCGATACTTTATATCACATTTATCTGACTTTCAATGTTTTAGCCTTGGGTCTGGTCAACGCATTCATGGTGCTCGCTGCTTTTGGATGGCGCTGTCTGGAAAAGGTGTACACATCTATTCCACTTCACAGTATATGTCTGCTTGGAGGCCTATGTGCCGCTATTCTCTGCTTATTGCCCATATCGGGCAATCACTTCTTAGTTGGGGAGTTTCTACGAGTTGCTTTCGCTTCTTGGGCTCTACAAGTAAACATGACGACACTACACAAGCTACGCCACAAAGACGAAGAATTGTTTCGTCGGTGGTCCTTCATGCGGGCACTATTCGTCTTGTTCATTTGCCTCAGCTGTTTAGTTTGCTTTTTCTATTTGTTTTCGGCCAAGAAGAATGATGCTACGCAACAATGTTTTCTCACCATACAGCAGTTCATGAACTTGGCTATGATTGTGGCGCTAGGATATCTAGTTCGCCCTCATAATGAAGCGCTCCTCTATGGAAATAATGGTATGGATAACGATAGTCAAGAGATTGATTGTTACAAAAGAGGAATAGATCCTTAAAAACAATGATGAAATGACCTACAATCCAATGTATTTTCTTCATAATGAAATCTTGTAAACATGGTATTTTCAATTATTAGTACAAACATTTCGATTGATATTCTCAAGATCAAGCCGACAAATCACTTGCGTCCGAGTCTTCTTCATCTTGACCAGAAAGAGTCACCACCGGATCATCGAAGTCCTTGAGTAAGGGCTCACTCTGTGGTTTTAGTATGATTCCAATGGATAGAATCACACAAACAAATACGGCTTGACGGACGGTGTAAACGCCTCGATGTAGAGTCTCCATTTCATCGGCATTCTTGCTCTTGCTCCATTTGATGCAGTAAACGATAAGTAACCCGACATTAAGCAAAAGCGAGAAAGCGAAAACACCCCGCAGTAAAGTAAAGCGGTTCATTTTCTCCTTGTCGAGTACCTTAAACCGATCGATCATCCTTGTGGTTGCTTTGACTGCCCACACAAGGAACATGAATCCTAACAGTTGACCTACCACCGCTGGGTGTCGAAGGCTAGGAATAAGAAGGATGAGAGTGTACAACGCTCCCAAAGAGCAGATTGTATACACTGGAATCAGGTTGGTATTGTCGTCGTGTTGGTCCCAACCGAAAGAGATTAGTAACATGAGTGTGTTTCCGACTCCGTATTTGCAGCCGTGGATAAACTCACGAATTTCCGTGATTATTGCCGGTTCGACGCCTGAAACATTAGCGATGATGAAGCATATGCTCTGCATCAAACTTTCAAGGAAAGCGAGCAACAGTGTTGCACTAATGGCGTGATCTGAAAGCTTGGAACGACGTTGTTGAAGAAACCAGGCAAGAGCTCCACCTATGATCAGAGTCATCGCATGCGTGACCCAGGAAAATCGCCATGAGACCACAGTAAGATACCCATAGCTCGACTTGAAGCCCAAGTAACCTTTTACACTTATCGGATACTCTTCGTTGCAATTTGCGAAAAGCACCGCGCTTGACCCCGTTCCCGATGGGTAAACGAACTTCGTGTCCAAATATCCCGAGTTTCCTGGAGACAGTTCAACATAAATCAATTGACCGTCAAAGTAGTCGTTCAAAATCAAACGGCCTTGTTCCTCACAAGCTCCGGCTGCCAATGCCTCTGCCGTGCAACAGATGTAGAGGTTGTTGTTTATTTGTTCACCAATTCCGTTGTACTGTTGCAAGCAAGTCGCTCTATCGAGATCTCCACATGATAAGACCACCGCTTCGATTAAAATGCTCGCATTTTGATAATAAGCGTTTCCGCCGTCGTCAGTTGCATTGACTGCGTCGTCAGTACCGTAGAATACGGCGTCGTCGGTGTTTGAATTACCGACGGCGAAGATGAGATGTCGGAAATCGATTCGTCCCGGAACCTTTATTGTTTCTGCTTCGATAAAATAATCTTCGTAAGACTTAAGGATGATGTCCATCTTATGCTTCGTCGCGGAGACTACGCACATTAAAAAGCCAGAAAAGAGAGATTCGCGTCATGGCGCTTCTAGCTCCGCTCGTTGGACGAATCATAGCAGAAGACCTGGTTGGATGAGTTAATCGCTTGTGGAAGTGATTGCGTGTTTGCTCAAAAGCAATCCTCGGATCCTGTGGAAGAGTCTACTTTTCTCCAAATTCGTACGATTTCCTCTTACTTCGGTTGGGAATACAGGCCAACTGTTTGATGTGGCCGTTGTTTTGATGAAACGGATGTTGATCCGTTGGTTTTTCATCGTTTGAACTTTACCGGGGGAGTTGCATACGTAGTTCTACTTTCCCACTGTCAAAAAAAATCCTTATGTATTCGAATACTTAGAAGCACTCATTTACTGTTTTAGTGCGGGTCTTTTTTTAGCACCAGATAATTCGGAGTACCGGGTAAACATACAACGGTTTAAATTTCCGTTCAAAACGTCACACATTTTACGTATTCCTTTCTCATCATATTCATCGAGAGTCAAAAGTGTGTCAAGGGATGGTTCTCGACGAAAAAATTGAAGCAGAAACGATCAAATGAAGATATTCAGCGAAACAAGACTAAGTACAAGGAGCTACGTTAAGAGATACAAAATTAAATCGATCGTGCAGGTATCGCTTGGCAATTTGTGCCGTCTCCAATCTCAAGGGCTTCGGGTGATACTCTGATGAGGAGAATGATCGTTCTTTATAAGAAGCTCAAGAAAATCTTCACGTTCTTTCTTCCTGTCGCGAAAGCCCTTAGCGTTGCATGCAGTGGCTAACTTGGTGCTAAATTGCGTTTGGACGTCTCGACGATTTGCTTTTGATGCCTTGATTAGATGAGGCTGCGTTCGATGGAGGTGTTTATCTGAACATCTGTGAAACTGCTCGTACGTCTCTAAAGAGAACAGCCCTGTTTCTATGAGACCGCTATCCGAAAACTCTGATGGAGCTTGTGACGACGATGGCGGATCGACACCCTGAGTAATCTTGTGAATTCGAACCGTGCCAAAGGATTACACTGTTTTCTTTTTCCGAAGAGCGTCTCTTTGTAACATCATTCACTACCAAACCTTTCTGTTCCCTTTTCGCCATTTTTACTTTCGTCTGTGCTGCCATTTTAGTTCTTACAAATTCTATGTTAGCCTCGCACTTGCTTTTCACCCAGCAACGAGGAATGTGCGAAAGAGGTGGCATGCAGTGGCATTAAACCATGGAGAATGGAGAAAACGTTTTTGGGAGCGAACAGCGAGCGACGAACTCCGAACTTTATGTGACAGTCATTTGTCATTTAGTCATTTAGTCGTTAGGTTTTAATCTTCTTTATTCATTCTTAATTCTCGCCTTTAAGCCCAATCTCTTTTTACAATACTGTCCACGCCACTTACAGAAAAGCCTTATGTAAAAAGTTTTGGCAAAAAGCGAAGTTCAAAGTTGAACGAAGGAAATCTGGGTGAAGTGTAACTCTTGCTATAGCCCAAAGTATAACTGAGAATGAAGCTGCGATCTGCGATTCATTCCGAGATTCCGAGCTCCGAGTCTCCTCTACTGTATCCTGTAACTCTGTCGCGTCTCAAGTCTCAAGTCTCAAGTCTCAAGCTTTTCCAGAGTTTCAGACGACTCAGACTCGGGCTATTTGGCTCCCTGCTCCCTGCTCTCTCTCTCTAGTAGAGTTCCAGCCCTTGGTTCCGGAGACCAGAGGGTCTTACGTCTTAGAGTCTAGAGTTTAAAAAAGGAGGGCTAGCTAGGTATTCTAGAAAAGCAACAGAAAAAAAAAAGAAATGCCATATACTACTAAACCTATCAGGCCACTTCACGATTCACAAGCTCACGACACGTAACACGCCGTCGTCATTTTAGTCGTTAATCATTACAGCATTACAACGCATCAATCTACACGCGTGTCGTATTCGCTATGTGCCACATAATGGAAACGCGGCGTCCGAGCAGACATTTGAGTCCTCACGTTCTCGCTTCTCACCTTCGGTTGATACTCGATCAGCGACCAAAGACAACGTTTTCTTTCTTTGTCTGCAGCATGCAATCCGGTAGTATGTTGTATCGCAACTAAACCTTCGTAATCATCATGCAAAACCACGATGCAGACGTACGACTTGATGTAGTTAAGCCACTGAGGCATATCATACTTCAAACCTCGTTTTCGTCTTTCGCTTCAAGCGAGGGAAATCAAAATTATCCGCAAGTAGAATATGCCTTGGACATCCATCATCGACGGCCTGAATTACATGATAGCTGGGCGATTGAATGACCGAGCGTTGTTTTTCCAAGGGGACGCCTGTACTTTCAAGTGTGTCTGCTGTCTCGGACAGTTTATCTGGCTCGAACAACGACTGTAATAAAGGGACCTTATCATTGCGATTACGAACACGGGTGCGCGAAGAGCTTTTGTTGGGCTTCTGTAATTGAGCTCGTAAATTTCGATCGAGCATAATTCACTCTCCGTCAAATCGCAGTCTGTAGATTCGGTCAGAGCGTGGTTTGATGGCGGATCTATTCCTTGGCAGATTTTATGCGTTCGAACTAAGCCAAAAGAAACGTTTTTCCGTCCTTTCACGGTATCCGCCTTTGTAGTTTGCGGCAATGCTTTCGAATTATTTTCGCTATCCGAGTCGCCCATATCTTCAGGAAAATCTTCGTGTGAAATTTCATGAAGATCGTCGAAGTCCAAACTTTCAGCACGGTCCTGTTCTAGTGGAGCAGGAGAAGTGGACGATCTTTCCAGCGAACGTTTATCTTCAACGATCTCTTGATGCTGTGTGACATCCTCGTGTATGCGTTTTGCCTCAAGGATGGTAATGACGTTTATGCTCGGTACAAGCTGTTTGATATCTTCCACCAGCAGCGTCTTACTTTTGGAACATTTTGTTGGAAGGTATTCAATTAGAGAATCGTTCGACTCACAGCTCAGGAACGACGTCACAGAAGAGTCATCTAAGCGTATCAATTCGTCAACTATGCTGCTCATGTTGTAATTACGTTTAATGATGCTTTTATCATTCGTTACTTTGCGAAATGCAACAACCATCGGCCTTGCTTTCGTGTGCCTGGTTAGGGGCATTATTTGCTGAAGGCGCTCGAAAAGGAACAACGACCTGCCCTCTGCTTCTCCTGTTCTCCTTGCGCGTCAAAGTTTTGTTGATAATGTTGGTCGGCATTGTGTTTTGTGTGTTTAAAAATTTTAGGCATGAATGGATTACTGGCGTGGCGGTCATCATCTCTCTTTTGGGGCTTACAGAGCCGTTCTTCGCAATGACCTTACATTAATTCATACAGTGTCTTCATAATGAGTCTTAGCGTTTAGCTTTTGGTCCTATTTTTTATTTTCTATTTGTACAGTTAACGGTAACTTACTACGTACCATTCTGTATCCATTATCCCGTATTCCTAGATTTACTATAGCCCTTTTACACTCTAATTTTTATACTCCGTATCGTTGACATTTTACTTCGTCTTAAAAAAGCTAAACGGAGAAAAGAAACCAAGACTCAATTTAAGGAAGGCCAGACGCCAGACGTAAAGAACAGGGAACACTACATTCTCTTGTACAGTAGTGTTGAGTGTAGGTGTAGTGTCTAACCTGTCATCCAAATCCTATAACCTTAGTACTAACTAAACTGGTAGCCTCGCTTCGCTTGACCGCCATCCGTGTCGTCCATAACCTTAATCCTACCTGGTAACGATTAATCGTAACGATCAGTCGATCAGGCCTCTTTGTCTTTGTCGTTGTTATTATTGTTGTTCCTCACTCCTCATCCTATCATACGATAATGACGATATAACGTTGTAACATGGCTACAACAACGAGGAGACGACTCAACGTAGCGCCCGCCGATTCGGAGGAGAGAGATTTACAGTTACAAGGAACGAAACGACGACGGAAACGCAAGGCGGACCCATCATTTGTCATTCTGGTGCTGCAAGTCGGTACATCCTTGGCGATTTTTGTATTTGTTTTCTATGCAACATACTATTTTCTTGTTCCTTCGATCGAACAGACAAGTGAGCAAAGTCTTACTGTAGAAGAAGACGATGTACTGCCCTTTGACAACAATCTTCCGCCCATAGTAGAAACGGCGCCGCCGATGCCGATCTTTAACTTGACAGCCGATCGAGATCCTTTTACCATCGCAGAACTGTATTCTGTCGAAGGGGATCCATTTTGGAGGGCAGCGCAAGGATTGCGAACGGAATTTACGGAACGGTACGGTGGAGAGAATGCGGCGCGTGCGATACTCGAATTGGGAACATCGACATTCGACTCGGCAAGCGCGGATCGTACAGCCTGTCGAATACAACGAGCCAAAGAAGAAAACCAATCGTTTCGAATAGCATTTGGAGGATATTCAGTGACTGCAGGACGAGGGAATTTGTTTTCACAATCCTATCCGTTTCAAATGGAACACTTACTGCACACACTATTTCAATTACGAGGAGTGGAGTTGAAAGTTCGGAATGCGGCAATTGGTGGATGTCCCTCCTTTCCCTATGGATGGTGTTTACCAAACTTCTTAGGGAGTGATTCGGATGTTGTGAGCTGGGATTTCAGCATGAATGAAGCCGGAGGAGATCCTTCAGGATTAGAAGCCTACATTCGGCACGTCCTGCAAATGCCTCACAGGCCCAAATTAATTGTCAAGGATACACATACGGCCACAGGACGTCACAAATTGCTGCAAGAATATTCTCACTTGATGGTTGATGCGGTTGTTGTGCATACCGATCCAGCGGCACGGCCGTTTCTAAACCGCAAAGAAGAATACCGACCACCTGGCTTTCAAGAGTGGAGAAAGTTTGGATCACCACCGGGGGCGCCAGGGCAAGCATTGCATCATCCAGCAGTTCAGGAACATGCTTTCATAGCGTGGATACTAGCCATACATTTTCTGGAAGCTCTAGAATTACTCGCTGCGGCGGATCACGGAGACTACTTGCTGACTTGTCCCGAGATGGAGGATAACGAAATCCTTTTACCGCCTCCTGTCTCTGTAAACCTAACAATCAACGATCTGAACACCAGCTCAATTCTATTTGGATTGCCAGTATCGTCCAGTGGTGACCAGTGGCGCATGAATCCAGTGCATTGTCGAACCACCTTTGAGCCTATTTTCATCGGTCAATTGCATGACATTGTCGAATCCGGAACCACAGCGGAGGATCTAGATGTGATGCTCCCCAAGTCCAAAATGTTCTACAACAAAGCTTGGGTACTCGATCTAAGTCCAGGAGAAAAGAAAGCCAAACGGAACTTGGATCGCTTTGGGGGCCTTGGTTTCCTGGACTCGAAAAAGGCTTATTATGGCTTGCCAACTTCCGATACCATACGTTTTCTAATTCCCTATGAGCCCGAACACTCAACAATCTCTTCCAAGCGGCCTCAAGTGGGTGATCCAGCCATCGAATGGTTCCAGGCTGTTGTCTGGTGTGAAGTCAATGAAAAGCGAGAGTCGTTCACAGCTTGTAATACCGAAAAGGACGTCGATTTTCGAATTGGAGGAATCAGCGTAACAAATGGACGAATGATGGAAGATGCCGGCACACTATATCTAGGCGAAAAGTTGTGCATGCATCTGCCTGTTCCAATGAAAGCCCAATTGACCAATCGCAAGCGAATCCGAGAGCAGCGTGTGACGGATGCCGATCACGAAATGTTTGTCTTTCCTGACGTCGATAAAGGCAAGGATGAACTTGTGGGTTTATTGGTTGAAGCTGCCGTGAACAATATTCGCATTATTCAGCGCGAAGATGCATGTTCCGTATCTCACATTGTTTGGGAACAAACACGCCATCCAGAGCAGCGATAGCTGAATCCTCTTGGCCGTTTGTACGATGATGCTTCAGCTCGCTACTACCAGTTGTTCATGAAGTGTTACCTGGTATTACTTGATGATGCTGCAACAAACACTGTACTCTCCATAGCTTCGCCTGCAGAGAACGGCCAATCCAGACTCGACCGCCTAATCATTCACGTCGTACGCCATGGCTCTCAAGATATGGGCGACTGGTAAACGGAAGCCCACCCTCGAGGCGACTACAATGAATGCCCCGTCTAGAAATGCGAAATGGGTCGAATGCTTTTCTGTTAACCTATTCTAGATGTAACTAGTAGAGTAAATGACAAACTTTACAAACAAGTCTTACAAATGCGCTGTATCATCCATCCTTGGATGTGTTAGTCACAATTGCCAAATGAGCCAGATTGCTTTGCTGAACCTTTGGTTCTAGAGTCCAAGCTGTAGTTGCAGCCGGCCCGATGGGAATTGCAGCATCCTCTCGACTCCCTCCATCTTCTACCGCCAAACCGAGAATTTGCTCCGTAATATTAATAGCCAGCTCTTGAACTGCTTCCGGTGGTAAATTCAAATCACTCCCTATGGATTTAGCCATGATTAGCGGATCCATATCGAGAGAAGGATCCCAATCAAAGTCGTCGTGAATGCGATGCCCGTTGAGTTCCATGCGGATACGAATAGGAATCAGTTTTGAGGCGTTGATTGTTTCTGTATCATCCTTTCCTTCGTCCTTCGCCTTTTGTTGATCTAGCGATTCTGTTGTATGACTTGTTTTGACTTTCTTTGTAGATGGCTCTGAAACATCAGCCTCATGAAATGCTGCATACAATTGCTCGAAAATACATTTCTGAATCTTTTCAACCATTTCCCATGACCACAAATCCATTCGTCCTGTAAAATGACGCACCGTTCTTCCCATACCGATAACTTCCGCATCACCTAGAATAGATTTGGCCATGTACAAGGCATTCTCTGAAAGCGATTCTTCGAGTCGATGAGGTTCAAGGGGCAGCGGCAAGACAGTTCGATCCAAGAGTAATGTATCGACGATGCGAAGCTTTGATTCATCTTCCGACGTCACATCTACTCGAATGGGGATGTATTTGTGATGTAACATAATGAGATTATTAGATAATAATGAATGATGGAGATAATAAGAATAGAAAAAAAGAAGCAAATATTTTATAACGCAAATAAAGGAGTGCGTGCGAACTTTTGCATGTCCTGAGTCCTGACAAAGTGAAAAATCACGCTCTCCCATATTTTCTGAAAATATCGCATCCCCACATTTTCTGGACATGTGAAATAACGCACGCCCACATTTTCTGGACATATTTCTCCACGACTGCACTTCAGTCATGAATGCATATTCGTTTGACCTACAGTGCTGCCTACAATTGGTTCGTTCAGCAATACACCATGAACCTCTTTGTCGTTGTTGCAATGAAACAGGCTTTAGCAGCCTCTTCATTACACGCCTTGATATTTTACGTCAAAGAGTCTTGCGAAACGTCGTCTTCCCGTATTTACTATGGACCAAAGTGTTGTCCGTATGTGAAATAATAACGCATACCCACATTTTCTGGACACATGAAATTAAAACACCCCCACATTTTTTGGACACGTCAAAAGACCGCGTCCCCACATTTTCTGGACAAAAGTGAATGAATATAATATTATAATTATCGCACCACTTGCGGCCAAGGCACAAGAGAAAACCGCAATCCCTTGCTTTTCATTTTGACTTTGCTTTAATTACTTACGTTCTTCATCTTCTTATCATCCATGAAAAGCACACTTTGCTTTCGTCTTGGCGCGCGAAAAGGGCAAGGTTAAGGGCTCGGACACGCGGGGATACAATCAACGAAACAACCCGCAGCAACCTCCGCCTGTACGAAACACTCTCTCACACGAAGCCAAATCGTACGACGTCTCGAATAGCCGGATGACCACACTTTGTCTTACCGAAGTCATGGAAACTCCGTTGCGAGAATTTTCAGGGGAAATTTTTCTTTGCCACAAAACGACGGCGCTACCGTCGGATCGCTGTAAAAAAACGCCTCATCATCCTTTACGATCGATTGATCGATCTCGGTTTTGCCTTCTAAGATATCCTGGTTCGGCTATGCTATCACATCACTAAAGATGTAACCGTAGACTTGCTGTTCTGGCATGTCGATATTTTACCACCTCGATACACGGACGAACGAGTTGATGCAGTCGTCCTTGGTCTGGGTATAGCCGATTACGAGAGCTGTAAGGAATGCAGAGAATAGTTCAATAGTGGAGAAAGAGATTTTTGTCGCTCCAGTCGAGCTCGCTACGCCTGACACACCTTACAAGAAAATGCAAGGAGAGGATCGAAGTGATGCAAGAGATACTTCCATGTCGGATGCTCATACGCAGTGGCTTCTTTCGCAGTATCAATATACGAAAAGGGAGAAGAGGAAGACGAAGCGACAGAAAATGAACATGCACAATGGATGCCTCCCAGATACCGACATCTGCGGTCCCATATTATCTAGATGTCTGTTTACGTATTAGAGTTTATGAATTACCGAGAAAACAGCATCGACTAGGTTTATTTACAAATATTCATTTTCCTGCAAGCTAGGCTAGCAATGAGTATCCAATCCTTTATCAATTAACTCACATTGATCGACTCGAATGCAACATTTCCGTCTTGTTGTCGAATGTTATTTCTATATTCTACTTTGCGCAACAAGTTGCTCCTCATCTTTCACTGATACAAGATCGACTTCCGCTAGCATCAATTTGTTTTCCTCTTTCGATCTTGATAAATGATAGCGTCGCAGCTCGCAATTTTCAAATCGAGCGTCGACTTTTCGATCGGTGGCTGAGTATTGTCGTTTGTCGTGCAAAACAATGCTGTCATGCGCTAACGTATAATGTAGAATCCCTCCATGACAAACCAGCAAGAGAGACTGCACCGGAAGAGTCGTTAACCAGTGAAATCCCGTCAAACCTCGTTGTTGACAGCTTTCTACCGACTCCAATTCCGTAGCGACCCAACTGTCATCGTGATTCGATTGCAGATCATCAAAGGACCATTCGGGGTACAACTTTTCTAATTCACTCTTCTTGCGTCGCTTGGCATTCAGCAATTTGCCGTTGATTTCGCGGAAATTCTCGTACACGACGCGTTTCGCGGACGTTAATTTTGTTGGCGGGGCCACTAAATTGGCCGTATCGAGACATCGACTCAACGGTGAACTAATCACCATTTCAACACCCGAAAGCAAGTGCTGGCACTGATTTCCGACATTCGCTCCTTGCTCTCTGCCTAGTTCGGTCAGAGGACTGTCGTGGGAGTCATCTAAACGCATCCATTCGAGAAATTCTTCAAACGAACAGCCCGCTTGTTTCGCCGCTTCCGCTCGTGGATTGTGTGTCGCTTGCCCGTGTCGTACAATAAAAAAGCTCCTGAAAGGCCGCAGCTCGTGGTAGAACCATTGTGATCGTGAAAAAAGTCAGTTGAATAGAAAGTGCCGAAATCGGTAGTGTAAATGACATCGTTGTCATTTTGTTTTGTCAAGGAAGGGCGGATGCGACGTGCAATGCGATGCGATGACGACGAAGGATGCGCAATGCGGTGAAGTGGAGGAATGTAAAAAAATAATCATCGTCCGTGTGGCGGTACGACAAGAAAACTAAGGGGGTTCATAGTCTATGAACATTTATTAATTACTTAATCAATCTATCCAAATATTCACATGCAATCGTATGATAATACTTCTTCTGCTCGTGTACGCCCTTTCCTTTCGATTCATTTTTATCATTTGATTGCGCTTACGTTTGCGACTTCATAGCCTTCAGCAATTGCCACATAAGGATGCCACCTGTAACACTCACATTCAAAGAGTCCACGCCTTCGGTAGTCGCGGCACTTCCATCAATTCTCACAAACTCGGTGCATGCTTTCGATACGAGCGTTCGCAGTCCATGTCCCTCCGATCCGAGTACCAAAATGGTTGGCTCGTTCGATACCGGCAGTTGTTCCAAAGTGTACATGACGGCGTCAGTCGTTGGGACCGCGGAAGCACCGATGATACGAAATCCATCTTCTCGTGCATTCGCCAAGGTTCTGGGTAGATTACTCGTACTATACACGACATCGAGAAGTTCCAACGCGCCGGCACTGGCCGCACTCACGACCGGTGACGGAGGTGCTGAGTTCTTCGCACACACTACAAGAGCAATCTTGGATCCGCCTAAAAAGTATGCCGAACGGATCAAGGCACCGAGATTTTGTGGATCCACAACTTCGTCCAGCACCAACCAAAAATGGGGTGTATCGTCAGCGTTGGGTGCTACTGGATATGGTATCCGAGAAAGTGACTCAAAGTACAACTTGCCGCATCGCAATACATACCCCTGATGAGGGCGATCATTGGAAAGTGTATTGAGGACACCTTTGTCAACATACGCGACAGGGAGGCCACGTAATTTGGCCAATTCTAAAACTTCTTCAGCTTGAGACTGCTTGTCGCCCGATCGGTTCGTCCTACCCTTTTGCTCTTGCACAAAGAGCCACGGGCTGAATTGCGCTTCTGGCTTGCGTTCGCGCTGTAACATTTCGTGTTCAGCCTCGTCGCCTTCTAGTAAATTGATGTCAATCATATCCTCTGGACGAGTAAAATCCCTCTTTCCGGCTCGCAATGCATTCAACACAGGCGCCAAGCCGTACAAGTGAACAAATCCGGCCCCTTCCAGTGCTCGCATATTAATTCTGCGATCGTTATTCGGTTTGTTCGATTCCTGGTTGTTATCATAGTTGTTGCGTCTATTCTTTCCGTACGGAGATCTTTCGTTTCGTCCGGAATTGTAATAGTTCTTGGAACCGCCGCGTCGTTCGGATTGTCGATTTTGCTTTTGCGGGGAGGAGTACGTCATAGATGGTGATGAGGAAAAGGAAGAAGTTGAAGGAGTAGATTCAAAAGGATCCCAATCATCCCATCCCGTCGAAGCAGAATCTTTTTTGTGAGCGTCGATCGTCAACGCGATCAACGCTGTCATCGTTGTTGTATTCATTATTATCTTCTCTTCTTTGTCGGATTGTTCTTCCTTTGTTGTCGACATGGACCTGTAATTTACTGAAAATAGCTGCCGTACTGCGATATTCGCGTTGCACAATTCGCGGCAGAACCAGCGATGACACCCAGATTTTCGAATGAAACATGACGGTCAAGAAAGAAGAAACAATTGAAACTAATTTCATTCTATCTAATGATAATAAGACTTAGATTCGAGCTTGCGATAAAAAACTTGCATTGATTGAAGTTTCTACTTCATTCTTTCATGGAAAGGGAGATATAGTGCTACTTGTTTCCGAAGAAATGCGGCTTGAAAATATTTAATGGACCCAATTGGTTCGCGAATGCAAATCAGTCGTGGCTATAAATGCCATACACAAAGAGATCAGAGTAAAATCTAGGGAAAACAACGGTAAGCAAGGTTATTGGACAACAAGCATCGTCAGTTGTATTACAACATTACTATAGAGGATTAATACAATAATACAGCTAATTCGGGTGATCTCGCTTGCAGAAAAACGAAGTTTAGCTTTGTGGTCGTAAAATAACGTAGGAAAAATATAAAAAATGTCATCTTCTTGTTAATTATCCCGGAGTAGACTTGATAGTTTACCGCTGAAAACAAGACATAAACATCAGTTAAAGGAAAAATATTGTTTTACTATCTTTAAAAATCAATGTACTGCATCACCATCTATACACATCGCTTACTCAAAATCATCGTAATCGGGGCCAGAGGGGTGAGTGTGTGAGTCGAGGAAGAGAAGCTCCTTGTACGTGGCCAATGTCCAGTACTCGGCAGGGCATACTTCCTCAGCATCGTCGCAAACATCACGAATATCGACCATGGTCTCCAAACGCAAGACACGAGCCAATTTGGCCTTCTCGTAACCATCTTCCACGGCATGAATCTTGGCCAATTCGGCCTTGAGCTTGGGGACGGCATCTTGCAATTCCTTCAAAGGTCCGACACCAGCCTTCTTGATGGCAGGAATGATGTGGTGGTTCAACATATCGATGAGTGTAAGGGCTTCCATCTCGACAGTTCCAGTGTAGTGACTGTGAAGAATATCTCGGCGACTCTCCAACTCGGGCTTGGTCAGAACGCTCATCTTCTCAAAGAGGGCAACATTCTTGTCGGAAGTCAATTGCTTCACGGCTTCGACACCCGAGTCAATTCGCCAAACACCACGATCCGTCAACATTTGCTGGTTGTCCAAATCGTAGTTGTTACCATTGAAGATGACCTTCCAGTGCTTGTTCAAAGCATCGATAGCAATCTGCTTCGGGTCGGCGCCGGCCTCAATCTTGTCGGCAAATTCGGCAAACTTTTCGGCGGTAATGGTGTTGAGGACCGTGTTGACCAACGAGACGTTCTGCGAGGAACCGACGGCACGGAACTCGAAACGAGAACCACCATAGGGAAACGGAGAAGTACGGTTGCGATCTTCGGCGGGGACTTCAAAAGGAACAACCTCGCGAGTACCTAGATCGAGTGTCTTCTTGGCGGGCTCGTATTTGACGTCACTTCCGTTCTTGAATGCTTCCAAGTACTTGGTCATGTCATCACCCAAGTAGGCCGAGACAATGGCGGGAGGCGCCTCGCAGGCACCGAGACGGAAGTCATTTCCGGGCGAGGAAATGGCCGCACGCATCAAATCACCGTGCTGATCAACGGCGGAAATGATGGCCGCCATGACAATGGGAAAGGCGGCACTGTTGCCGGACGCCTTGGTGAGGCTGTCGGGGTCCAACAAGTTGACACCATCTCGTGTAGCAATGGACCAGTTGTTGTGCTTTCCGGATCCGTTGATTCCATTGAATGGCTTCTCTTGCATGAGAGCGGCCAAACCGTGTTTGACGGCCACTTCTTCGATGATTTGCATGACCATCAAGTTCTGATCGATTTGTGTCGTGTTGGTTCCGTAAAGAGGAGCGAATTCGAACTGGTTGGGAGCGACTTCACGATGGCGTGTCTTAAGGGGGGATACCGATGCGCCAGCACTCGTCCTGGATTTCTTGCATGCAGGCCAAGGCCGCGGTCGAAGTGGAAAGCGGAGCCATGTAGTGATCGCACAATTCTTGACCACGGGGAGCGTCCTTTCCGATGACGGTACGTCCCGTCATTTGCAAGTCGGGACGTCGGTAGTACTGCTCACGGGGGATGAGGAAGATTTCCTGTTCGAGACCAATGTTGGTGCAGACACCCGAGGACGTATCCAAGCCCAAGAGTTTGAGAAGACGACTACCCTGCTTGTCGAGCGCGGCGTTGGCACGGAGGAGAGGTGTCTTTTCATCCAAAGCGGCACCGTAGTAGGAAACGAAGACGGAGGGAATGAAGATGGTATCTCCTCGAAGGAAGATGGGCGACGACGTGTCGACAGCAATGTATCCTCCAGCTTGATGGGTTCCTCGGAGACCACCGTTGGGGTAAGACGAACCGTCAGTTTCACCCTTAATGAGAGTCTTTCCCTTGAAGTCCTTGACGACTTCGTTATCCTTGTTGAACTGAAGCATCATGTTGTGCACTTGACCGGTTTGACCGTGTCGAACACCCGATGCACCCATCGGCTGAAACCAGTGGCAGTAGACGTTGGCTCCGTTGTCGAGGGCCCTACAGAAAGCGAGTAAATAAGAAGTAATTGAGAAGTGAAGGAAAGTCAAGTGAGAGTCATGAAGTGAGAAATGAGTTTACAATGTAAATGATTCAACGGTCGAATCTTTTGTCTTCAAGAGTTCGACGACGACGACGACGACGACCGCCGATGCCTTTCAACGACCGACTTACCAATCAAAGACAGCATTCGCTACAACATCCGAATGAGTCGCAACCCAAGTCGGATCCTTCAAGATAGCTCCCGAAGCACCGTGTTTCTTCAAGTATTCATCGGCAACTTTCCCCGTGAAGACGTTTTTGCCGTAATCTTCAAACTGAGGCAACGCCGCAAAGGCTCGACGAGCGACGGCGTAGGGAATGTTCGATGTACGAGAGAGTTGATGAGCAGCGTTGCGTAAGAACATGATTGTGTGTGTCTTTTGTGCTTGTATTGAGGTCTGGTTACTTCAAATCGCTCTTTCACGAGAGCAAATGAACGGTGCAAATGGAAGGAAAGTGATCTTCAAGATCTCTTCATCACTCGTTCTTTGTCGTGGTGGGCCGGTTGTTCGCTTTTTGCGGAATTTTTTGTCGGTGGATCGGTGGATCTTTCTGCGTTACTATGGCTCCGAAAGCGAACGAGAAGGCGATGCGGTTCTCATGTATAATATCAAATTGTACTTTCAAGTACCGTTTCTGACGTGCAAAGCGCAGTTCTGACATTCACCGCTCCGTGTTCTTCAAACTTCCGGAAGATCGGACGGAAGTTGATTTTGTGAGGATGCCACACGCCGAACACGGACCGACTACAGAACAAGCGTATAGTAGTCTTGCCGCTGGCCGTTGGATCTTTGTCCGCTTGTCAGACAGACATGCTTTTTCACGGACGCGTTTTGCGTTTGCGCCATATTTGCGTTTGCGTCTTGCATGTCTCATTTTTTCGACGATGTTATAGATGAACCAGCACATTTCTATTGCAGGTGTAGTAGTTCTCGCAAAATATTGTATACCGTTTATCTAATGAAAGGAGGAACAGCCGCGTATACCGATCACGCTTCGCTAACTTCCGACGACTTCCCGAACCATTGTAGGATTTTCGCGGTTTCTGTCGTTCAATATGAAGTCACGAGAACATCCTCCCTGAGCTGCATTATGCTGTGATCCTCGAAAACTGTTGTCGGAAGATGGTGAATGATACCAACTCTTGACTCTTGGATATCGCGGAGTTTGGAACCTGCTAATGTGCAAGTTCTTTAGAAGGATATTCCCTCGGCAAATGCTCGATGACGAAACGTTGTCTTGTCACCATCCGGGACATTTCTGCAATATAAGATATCCAATGACGCGCATCAGTCTGTAGTGTAACTCGATACGAGCGATTAAAGGTGAGGCTGAGATGATAGTTGGTCTGAAGCGTCGACAAAGGCCATTCTTTATCTTGAAAGTCAACTTATCCAAATGTCAGAGTCAATGGGAAGGGACGTGGCGCAAGAACGGTGAAATGCGTTTCATTCCAGATTTCAGTACATGTTGTATTGGATGAAAGTTAAGTCAGTTAAACGAGCGAAACGCCCGAGCTGGAGCGAGGCAACGTTTGACGCCGTCTTTTGTAGAGATGGTGCGCCGGAAAAGAGAGTCGAAGAATGTCATGGTTTCCGCAGACGATGCGTTATTCTTTCCCAGAAAAGTACCTTGAAGACTCTTCTCCTTTGTATTAACGATGCACGCTCGCTTTTCCTCGTTGGCACGAGACTGTCAATCATTCTAAGAAAATCCGTTTGCGCACCAAATGCAACACCGTCTTTCACGCAATTCTCATTCACATAAAGGGTCTCTGGCGTATGCGGAAAGTAAGGAAAAGTCTCTTTTGGTCGTGGCAAGGAGTTTTTGTAGGGGCAATTGAATTACGCTACGTTCATTGCTACTTGCTACTATATTGTGCATCAAACAGTTCTTTGGTGTTGGAAACGAATCGAATACGAAGATATGGTAATCGAATCAATCGATACCGTCATGCGTCGATTACCGAACACTTGTGAACAGTCGTTTATCTGAAGAGAGCCAAAAGAAGAAGACGTCCGTTTCTGGAGCGCCTCAACAAATACCGTTCCGCCTCCTGTAAAACGACAATAACCTTGACACGTCTCCAAACTGAAATGCATAGCGTATAGGCCTCGATGCGAGCACAGTGGATTGTTCGGGATGGAGCGTAACGGCCCCAAACCGAAGAGATCGGATAGAATGCGCAGTTGAACAGCGTTAAAGTGATTCTCGTTCGCAGGGTGAAAGTCGTTTTCGGTATCTTCATTAAGACGTTGTAGGTTGTCTTCTGAATAAGCAGGTAAGCTTTCAATTTGTAGATTGTTTTGATAAACGAGTTGTTTGTAAAAGGATTTGGTCGTCATATATCGTTGCTCTGGCTGCACAAATATGGTACAGACACATCGCTTTCATTCATGTATTCGTTGATATTTGCATATAGTTTGCGTCATTGTTTTCCTTGAGAGTCTAAACACGTCGAAGCACATCCGCATGTCCATCGAGTGAAACATTAACGACGAGTTGCATCTGCGGAGTGAGTCGCGCCCAATCGGAGACCGAGCAACGAAACGATACTGCGTTTCAATGATACCAGGCCGGCTGATAGAAACATAATCGCGCAACAACGTTAAAGCCGATGGGAGTTCTTCAAGTACGGCGATAAGAGGACATTCATTCATCCTCTTGCAACCTCGGGACGATGAACCCCAAAGATATCATCGCACATTCTCCACAAAACATATTACGCCGTTCGCGCCTCCTTCGAAATAGCGGTTGATTTGTAATGTCATTCTTTCTTTCAATAATGACGAAACCGTGCACAATCTTCCTTGTTATGTTATGAATAATGTTCTCGCTTGAAAAATAACGACCCGAAACAAGTTTTACGAAAACAGTCACAAGGCATGTCGCAGTGATGATGAATTCCCATCGACTATAGACCTATGTGTAGATTACTTTTCTCCGCGACTGCAAGTCCGCAAGCCAGTCACGAATTCTTTGCTTTTTGTTTTGTTGCGAAGACGTTGATTTATCGTACTTTATCATATACTTTCACTCTTTCCATCACCATTTACAATGAATCAGAGAAGAAGGACGCGGTAAACTAATAAGAATGGGTATCTGTCGCTCTTTGTGTCTACTTGCGGCGTGTGTACGGCTCGGGGAGCTGTGGGTGCATCCGCACATTGTTTCGTCTCTTCGATCCATTCGTAATGACGCGCGAGATCCGACATCCTTATTTGCCTATAAGGACGAACACACCAACAAAAAGACACGCATTCTTATAGTCGGAGGTGGCTGGGCGGGTCTCAGTGTTGCGGATTCTCTTTCCCACGATGAGACTGTGGAAGTCACAGTGTTGGATGCGGGGCCGGCCATCGGAGGATTGGCGGGAGGCGGGGCGCGTTCGCCGCGGTTGCAATTGCCCGCCGAGCCGGGATTGCACGGTTTCTGGCGCGAATATCGGAATACGATTGCGACACTGGAACGGATTGGTGTCATGCCCGGTGCTTTGACCGAATTTACACCTTCGATTCTCGTCTCGCAAAATGGACGTGTAGCTCTCGCGCCGGTACTCGCCAACGAATCATTCAACAATCAATGGACAGCAAACTCACCAATACCAACGCTGGATGAAGCCATTTCTCAGTTGCTACCTCCGCCACTCGGTGTGGCCTTGTTGTCAGAATTTTCCTCCCAACGACTCTCTCCCGCCGATCGACTTTCGGCACTCGGTTTGTTGTCGGCCTGGGCCGATTTTGAACCCGAAAATCGTGAATCTTGGTTGCGTTATGACAATGTTTCTGCTGAAGCTTTATTTCGATCGGCGGGTGTCACACCCGCAATGTATGATGAATTGGTTGCGCCGTTGTTGCACGTATTGCCCATGACGACTGGATACGATTGTTCGGCCGCGGCGGCCTTGTCGTGTTTTCATGTCTTTGCATTGCAATCGAAAGGTGCTTTTGATGTGCGATGGTGTACAGGGAGTATAGGGCAAACGATATTTCAACCGTGGATGGAGCAAATGACGGCGCGGGGGAATGTGAAAATTACGTCTGGACAAAGAGTTACAAATATCACGGCTCAATCATCAGGGTCGTTCGACGTTTCGGTGCAAGGAAACAACGAACGGTATACATGCGATGCTGTGGTCATGGCGGTTGGTGGGACGGCGTTGAAACGACTGGCATTGAATTGCCCGTTGTTACAAGTCCCTGAATCAAAGTATTGGAATGACTCATTGCGTGGTGTTACGTGTGTCGCTGTTCGGCTTTTCTTTGATCGAGATTGTCTTAAACCTTGGCTCACGCCTATGAAGGATTCGCCTGTCGTTGTTTGTGGACCCAACATACTTCCCGAACTGGTCGAAACGGGATTTTGCATTTATGATCTGAATCGATTGCAGCCGAATGTCTTTTCGAATGTTACCGCCCTAGAAGTGGACTTCTTTCGAGCCGATGATATTGCGAACATGGAAAGTGACGACGATGTAGCTGATTTAGCACTCGAAGCTGTTGCGACTGCCTTGCAGATTCCGTCCATTGCGCAGGATCGAAACTCATGGCTCGAAGTGCATGTCATTCGTGCTCGCAACGCTGTTTCGCATTTCTGTCTCGACTCGGCCAAGACGTCTCCTGGAGTGAGAGCTCGAAAAGGACTTTATTTTTCCGGAGATTGGATTGATCGGACGGGGCATTCATCGTGGAGTACAGAGAAAGCTGTCGTTACGGGACGACAAGCTGCCTCAGCTATCGCTAAGGACTTTGATTTGCAAGGTTGTGATACGGATGTTATGCCTGCACCGCCAGAAACACCAACATTGACTGCGTTAAGAAAGCTGGCTAGACTGCGGAGAAACGCTACACCGCCTCCTATACCATTCTTTTGAATCAATATTTTATTTTTAGAATGACTACGAAGTACAACGTCTTTCTTGCAAAAAAATGTTAGCACAACGTACACAGCTGCTCTCACGGTCGATGGAAAAGTCTATACATGGGGCGTGGCCGCTGACGAAGGAGCGTTAGGATATTCACCCGACGACGATGAAAATCCTATTCCCCAGATAGTGCCGATACCTGACAAAATCATTCAAGTTGCGGCGGGAGAATCGTTCACTTTGTTTCTCAACACGAAAGGACATGTGTTGATGTGCGGGAAAATGCGCTCGTCTCACTACGACTCTTTTCATTACCCTGCCGACGGAATTTCTTGTCAGGGGAACACTGTACAACCTGTTGTTGTACCGATGCCTGGAAACCTGAAGGCGGTCCGCATTGCAGCGGGAGACGGTTCCAACTTTGCTGCGGTGCTTTTGGAAAGTGGGGAAATCGCTACATTTGGAAAGTGTTGTTACAGCTTGATGTCTCTTGCTGGAAAGGTATTCTAACAAGTAGAGCGCTCGATAGGTTTCGGTGAGTATGGCGAATTAGCTCGATCGCACGGCATGACGGATCCCGAAGCTGATGGCAGCTACAATTTGAGCGCGTTGAGCAAGATCGATAAAGTTCCCCATCCGACGGATAATGGGCGAATCATGCGTCATTTTTTGACACCATAGCTCGCTCGTTTCGAGGGACCGGTCAAGGAAGTACTTGCGATGGCATGTGGATCAAAACACCTTCTTGTCGTTGCAAGGAACTGGGGTGAGACCAATACGACGCTGTACGGTAGCGGCTTAAATTACTCTGGACAACTAGGTCTTCCGGATACAATCCATTCAGTACATGTGTTGACGGAACTGTGTAAAAATGTGTCCCTGGTTGCCGCTGGTTCCTACCATTCTTACATCGTTGATGATGAAGGGTGCATGTTCGCCACCGGGCAGAATACATACGCACAGCTTGGTCTGGGTGCTGGTGGAGGACAGCATTTTTGCTTTAAGCAAGTCACGTTTCCGGGACCTGTTGTGCTTACTAAAATTGCGGCGGGTAATACTCACGGCATGGCTCTCGATAGCAACAATACACTATACACGTGGGGCTTTGGCGGGGAGGGGAGCTACAGGTCAACCTTGCGCTGCAGGAGACGAGGAAAAGGATATTTGTTGCCCAACAAAGGTCGACCTTCCTTCTCAGAAGCAGATTTTGGATTTCGGCGGCGGTGGTCAATTCAGTGCAGTGGTCATTCGTGAGGATTCTGACGATAAGTGAATGGTATCTTTAGCCTTTGGCAGCAAAAAACACAGGTCTATTAGCCTTAAATTTTTTGGAAATCCTAACGAAACATCTAAAATACGTAGTAAATCCCTAACGACTCCTTAGTTTAGGTGTAAAGAACATCGTTCGCTTTCTCCTCTGTAGCCACCTTTGCCTTCTAGGGTACGATTGTTACAGTAAACTCTTCATTCGCTCGATGAGCGTCTCTGTAAAGTTTATTCAAGCCATAAACACCAAACTTTTCGTGCGTTTTGCTATAGTGTTCCAACGTCTTCGGACGATCGTCGTAATCGGGCATATCTGTTGCTGCCGCCACCATGTTCATTTCTTCCCAAGTAAATCGATGCGATCCCATGTCTTCCTTATCCTGTTTCAAAATAATCGATCGACCCGGAATTAGAAAACGAGGATCATTCGGAGAGAGAGCCATTTTCTTCAAGTAGTCTGCATCGTCGTCTTCTTCGCCATTATGATTGGGAAACAATTCAATATCGCCGGGTTCAAATCCTGTCTGACGATGCAATTGAAGTACATCGTTGATGCTGGCCCCCAAGATACAAGGACCCGCTGTAAACAGAGTATCCTTGAACGAAGAACGCGCAATAAAAGCGACAACGAGTGAGTCGCCCTGTACTCTGCCATATTGACAATCCACAATTTCGACGCAGCTTTTAAACTACGTACCACAGTATGCGAAACAGCCAAGACAGGATTGGGACACAGCATATCATCATAGTCCACCGAAGTATACCGATTGCGCGCATGGTTCACTACGTTCTGCACCGTTTGAGCTAGAAAGGGATGTCCCGGGGCGGCAGCGAGAAATCCATTCCATAGACAATGTCGATGACCCAAGGTCATGCCCGGTGTATCTTGCGGTGTCATGAAACCCACCGACGGCGGAATGAGCTCATCCAAGTTGCTTTCCAACATGATATCCATGTCGGCATAGACTCCACCCATGATCAAGAGGACGCAATAACGAAACAGATCTGCTTTGAACGCGCCGGGCAAAATGGCATCGTACGCTTCACGAACGGCGGGTGGGAAATGGGCTTGCAAGAATTGTGCCGCCCGATCGTCATCGTAGAACTCGTAGTGCCACCCGGACTGTCGGAAGGATTCAATCAATCGAGACATGTTGGGATATTTCTCTTTGGTGACGGGTTCGTACCATGTTTGATGAATGATTCGGGGAATGAGTCGCTCGGGGTCTTTCGAAACGCGGGGTCGCGTGACCTTCCATTCCGCCATTAAACGTTTGGGCGGCGGTCGTATCTGACAAAGTGCTTGACAGTAACACGGACACTGGGCTTGACATAGTTGGCAATCCCCACCTTGATCTCCATCATAGCCTGTTTTGAGACATTTGAAACATTCTTTACCCGACGGCAAGCAATCATTCATGAGCAAAATATCAAAGAAATTGGGCGTTTCCAACAGGGTTGCGGGTGTAGCACCCGTTGGATACTCCCGAACGGTCGCAACAAATGGCAAATGATCCATATCCATCCCCAAGCTCGCATCTGTCATTTCGTCAGGTCGGTCGATAAAAGCAAATGGAACATTTGTTGACGGTGTAGCCTCTTCACGATCATGTTTTGACAGCCAGGGATCCCGAATTAACAAAATGGGAGCCTCTTGTCGCCCATTTTCTTCTTGCTGCGACCACACTTGACAGCAATGTCCCTTGTACGGCACGGGGCACGTCGCATGCTCCACTTCTTCACCAAAAGTACATTGTGCCTGCCACAACGTCCACGACGTGACTCTAGGTGCCACGGGTTCTCGAGTATCTGTTGTTGATGTAGTAGTCCAGTATCGCAAGAAAGTGGATGCCATGGGCAACGACGATGGAGCCAAGTAAAGAAATCCAGGATGCCATCGATCATCGGGCAAGGCAATCGCCACCGACGACTGCGCGTTCGGCAACAAATCTTGCCACAATACTGTCAAAGTAACTTGCTCCGAGTCCCAATAGACGTTTCCCTGCTGTGTCGCCATGACACAATACTTCCACAACTGTGTTGCGTATTGTGACGCTAAAGCATCGAATTGTGCCAGCGAGTCATGACAATATTGCTGCACAAACGTCCGTTGCTGCGCCTGCGTATAAAAGTTAAACGACATTTGTGCGCTGCCAGTTCCTGCTGCATCGAATTCTTCAATGAAATCGGTAATGAGAGGAGGAATTCCGGAGCTTGGCATCGGACCAAAGACACGAAACGGCGTTGAAGGAATTGTTGAAAAGAGCATACTTGTCGTACTCGATAATCCCGACACGGGCAGGTCATGAAGCAACCAAGGAGACCATTTGTTGATTGAAAAATGAAAAAGCCACCCGTAAGAATCAATGCTGTTACAATCGTCCGTAACATGGCATTTGCTCGGGCGCGTTTCGCCTCCTTGGCTTTCGGACCGCTGTTCGTTGCACTTGAATTGTGCGCAGAATGATGAAGATTCTTGCTCGGTCGTATCGGTACTGTCATCTTCGTAGTCAATAGAGTGAAGAGGTATCAACAAAACGAAACGAATCAAACCAAGAGAGTAAAAACAGACAAGCAAAGGCGCTTTCGTTTCGTTGCAAAGCATTTTGTGTGGTTTCGCATGCGTTGGCTTGATGAATGCCGTAACGGATACATAGAACGTCCTTGCTGTTTTTAGTATGTCATTTGAGTACCGAGTCATGATGAACGGAAAATGGTCGGCTGTCGGCTGGCTATAAGGCTTCTTGTTCTTGTGGAACTATGTAATCAGTTCTATAATAGTAACAACTAGAATCCCTTAGTAAACAAGAATACAAGGTTCAACTATTCGTGAAGCCTACAATCACACACGACCTCAAAATTAGTCATTCCGTGATAATACGCGACCTAAATTCTTGAAAATTCATCATTAATCGACTCTAATGAATGAACCTCTCGAAATGCGGGAAACAATCCATTTCATTTTCTGGATTGCATAACTCACCCACATCTGGATTGGGCTGTCCTGTGAGGGATAAAATTCGTTCCCATAAAAGTCCCTTTGGATCCATCGTCCGTGGACTTGTGGCAACGAGCAAAGGAATTGGAATGTAAACGCCGTGACTATTCACTTGACCGACAGAAAAGCCGGTATAGCCGCACATGGCCCCGTGGACTGCATTTTGTGCCAGTTCCGTGCAATACACCGAGTCTGCCGCATTGGCGGGTACTGACCGAACCATATATGAGGGATCGATATAACGGACGGTGCATTCGAGTCCCTTGTTCTCAAAGTGATCTTGAATTTGCTTCTTGATGTATTCACCAATCGGTTGTAACTTTTTATTGCCACCCTTGTCTATTTCGGAAGACGTGCCTAGGATTTCTTCACCGGCACCTTCGGCGACTACGACGACGGCATACTTCTTTTCGGCGACTCGTTTCTCCAGAAAGTGTAGAATGCCCTCTTTCCCTTCCAAAACAATCGGAACTTCTGGTATCAGGACACAATCGACATCTCCGCTTCCCAAGGCGGCATATGCTGTCAAATATCCCGCCGATCGACCCATCAGTTTCACTACAGTGATGCCTCTTGGACTCACGCACATACTCTCTGTCTTGGCAGTTCGGATACTGGCTTGCGCCGCCTCGACGCTGCTCAAGAAACCAAAAGAGCGATCAATATAGTCTAGATCATTGTCGATTGTTTTGCAGATTCCCACTACAGCAATATTCCGGTTCTGTTGCATACATTCTTCGTGTATCTTGAAGGCAGCACGGTGCGTTCCGTCTCCTCCAATGACATAGAGCTGTGAAATATCCCTTTCTTGTAAAAATTGTAGAATTTTTTCGATTTCGAAACCACCCCGTCCACTCCGAAGAACGGTGCCGCCTTCGTGATGAATGTCTTCTACGAGCTCATTCGTAAGAATGATGGGTTCAAAGTCCGCAAGACCCAAAAATCCTCGAAATCCTCCTCGTATACCCCACACTTGATTGACGCCATACACACTGTACAGACTGTGCGTCAATTCGCGGATCACATTGTTTAAACCGGGACAGAGTCCACCGCACGTCACAATTGCCGCATTGACGGTCGCCGGGTTAAAATGCAGTCGTTCTCGGGGACCGGCACGTACAAAGGCGCGTGACAAAGACACCATCCGAGACGTTCGAACCGCATCAAGATAAACGACGTCGTCGTCGTTGAAGTACTCATTGTAATCAAACGCAATGAATTGAGAGAACGAGTTGGGGTTCGAAGAAACCGAAGAGTGGTTGCTATTGCGTGCAACATCCACTTCGGTCTGATTCTGAAAGGCCTTCGGCGGTTGCATCGGAATCGGCTTGAATAACTCGACTCGACTGTTGAGAGTATCTGTTGAAGGAAATCGATCACGCAAGGATTCTAGTTTGGCTTTGTAGACTTTTTTTCACGATGAGATGCTCTTCGCAACGCGCTTGAAAGCCGGCACTCTCGAGCTGTTGCTCAATTTCCGCCAATTCTTCATCGCGACTGACGGTATCTTCTTGCAGTGAAGAAGCTTGAAGTGTGTATTTGTTTTTCCCGGAAAGCATAGTTTGTTGTTGTCGTGATTGTTGTTGCTGACGAATAGGAGGAGCAGTTTGAAAAGATTTCACGCAAGGGAGAAAAAAGATGAAGGATGATTCGAAAGCACAAAAGAGAAATAAGAGTGCTGTTCGCATGTTTATGCGGCGATCTTCTCGAAGAAGGATCGACCAACAAGATCTTGTTAAGGGGGTCTCTTATGCTTTTGAAATCGAAACGCGAAGGATTATCATCGTCTTCGACGGCCTTCGGCGTATCTTTTCTCCTTTGTCGAAGAAAATTCGCATCATCGAAACTCGATCTACAAACACTATACGTTAAAGTGTATCAATGGTTTCTAATTTTTACTATTGTCTCCAATGTTAGTTTACGGCGTTTGAATGCCGATCTCAAACAGTAAAAGCTATAGTTATTTTTCGTATATCGTCGAGAAACGCTGCATTCATCTCAGACTTTTCGCAAAAACATCAACAAAGAGTCTATACTACAACAAAGGAACAATAAGCCTCACCAACCTCTTCATTTTGGTCGATCACAGAATAGACAATGAGCATACAGGAGAGGGAGAGTGGCTATTAGACTTATCGAAGCAATGGACTTAAATAATGAAGAGGATCTGTTCCGATGCGCCATCTGCGGCACCACGGAAAGTGATTCGATCTTCCAGTTTTTATCCTCTCAAACGTCTCTCATGACAAATGCGACAGTCAAATGCGGTCATCAGTAAAAATGTACACTTTTGCATCTGTCAAAGTGGCGCCGATCGCGAGGTGGCTTGCGAAGACGAGAATTTCTCTGTACGGTCGGTTCGACCATGGTCCAACGAGTCAAACTGACTCGGCAAACCATTCATAAACACAACAAGGGTCTAAGCGCAACTTGAGTTTCGTGTTCAGAACTTTTGACCACGATGCATAGCAACGAAACAATGATGATGGAAATGGAAATGGAAAGCACTGAACGTTATAGCATGAATGCCAAGTTGAAATGCTGTAACAGACGATAACTTGTTTGTATTTTAATTGTCGGTCACGATATATTTTGAACAAAAACTAAATAAATGGGCTATAACCTCCTACACTCTCTTGAACGAGAACCATGTTTCAAAACAGCAACCATTTGTCATTATGTAAAACCCAGCGAGTCCTCGTTGACATGGGCGTTGCGCCCTCGGAGTAAAGATTCACTCAGAGCACGTGGCAACAGATCTTTTCGTGTAATGATACCGACAACTTGATTGTTGTGATTGACGACACATAGAAACCGCAAGCCAAGAGTACGGAACAACCGATAGGTGCGTTGGATTGACGCCGTCTCATTGATCGTGTACGGCGCTGTATTCGCGTATGGGCGCAAATCCAACCAGCAGTTGCGATCCTGTTCGCGCAAGTGCACATCCGAAATCCTAGGATACCTTGGATATGCCTTTTCAATCGTATCCCATTGAACTAGCGGACTCAGACGGCGGGGACCCAATGTGTCTCCATCGTAGTCGCCTGAAATTACATCCGGCGAACCGAAGGCACGCCTTTGTAGCAGCGTAAATAGCATGTAACGACTTGCTGTTCCGTACAAAGTTCCACCACTGGCCATATCGACAATGGGAAACGTTCCATGGCCGCATTGCTGTAACAAATCGTACACGACTCCTGCTCGTTCCACAGGACGAAGGCATTTAACCTCTGTCGACATCACCTGACCAGCAACAATCTCCGAGCGTTCGGCAATGGGCGGCACGTCGGGTTCAAGGAAAGGAATGTTTTTCAAGTGGATGTGAATGTCGTAAAGACCTTCATTGAACACATTACCCGTGAATCTAGCTGCCATGAGTGTCAACATGAGCGGTAGCACATACTGCATATCACCTGTCGCTTCCAAAAGGATTACCGTCAAGCTGATTGTCATGCGGGCCATTCCACCTAATACAGCGGCAGCTCCAATCAATGCGTATGTACCAGAGTCAGCGAACGTCCCGTTAGTATGGTCCAATTTGTGAAGCAAGTGACCAACAAGTCTCCCAAAAGCAGCACCCGATAGAAGCGATGGTACAAACAAACCGGAGGGAACAGCGGTGCCATACGTTATCGTCGCCATGACAATGTAAGGGACGAAGAAAAAGAATAATGCTCCCGAGCTGAAAGTTGACATATCCGATGCCCCGCTTCGCGAAAGTGAAACAACTGCTTGATCGCAATGTCTGACTCGGTAAAAATCAAACTAGCCACTTCATTGTATTCCTTGCCCGGCACACAACGAAAGGGTACCAAGGCTTCTACCAAATTCTTCTCTTGGTTCGTCCAGTCCTGCATATCGGTGGGCAGCTTCGTGCAGCGCCCCCACAGAACGGGCATTAAGAAACTGACGATAGAAACGCCCAGGCTTACACAAAGAACTTCTACAAATCGTCTCGACTTAGATTTGTTGACTTTCTTCATACGCCAAATCGTCAAATGCTCGTTGGCTGCATTGAAAACGGCCCCGATCAATCCTCCCAAACATCCTACCATAGTAAAAAGGATCAGTTCCCAAATTGAAAAATTGGATGCCTCTCTGCTGATAGAATTGAATTCTCCAAAGGAAAACATTTTCTCGATGTTCGCTTGTCCCCATAGAGAATCGAAGTTTCGAATCCAAAAAGAGTGGCAAGAGTAGTCATGGCACAGAAAAACGCACGCCTGTATCAGGAGACGAAGAGACATGTTAGAATGCGACTTATGGATCGTACGCAAACAATGCGTGTCCTGTTCTCACCAGGTCAGTTTGGTACTAAAGTACGAAGAAGCTTCCTCGAGACTGAAGAGCACGCCACCAATCGGACTTCCGAAGGCACTGCAAACACCAGCAGCTGCACCGCAGGCTACAAAATCTCTCTTTTCTCGATCGTTTCGAAAGTCGCTGAATTTAGAAAACGAAGTGTCTTGTCCAAACAAAGTCGTCTTTCCCTGAGAAATACCCGCGGCGACAACAGACCCCGAATGCACCATGGGTCCTTCTTTTCCGACCGGCAAGCCCGCCGCTACACTGAAGGTGACACCGATGACCTTACAAAACAGTGTCTTGATTCGAACGACCCGAGGAATGTCAATACCGTTCAAAAAGCATTTGATTTCCGGAATACCGGAGCCTCCCGAGACAGGCTCAATCCAAACAAAGACGCTGGCAATCGCAGCAAACACCAACTGATAAAGAACAAAATAAAAGAATGCGGTAAAAAGACTCGGGGTCACGTTTTGATTCAAGGAGGAATGTGACGCCGCGCCATCGGTCGTTGCATCGTCATCAAACTGAAATAAATCTTGAGCCGTATCAATTGTGACACTGCTGGATGGTTCCGGCACAGTTAGATATTGATAAACGTGCTCAAATTTTCGTCGGGACAGACTTCGACAAGCGATATTGGAAAGAATAGCGACGAGTGCTTGTACGACTCCTATAATGAACGTCAGTACCCAGCGCATAAGCGAACGCTTCTTGCCCGTCGTCCACCAGTGTCCTCGATTGCGAAAATGCAATTGCGCCGTGTAGGCACGCCAGACTTCACTTTCATCAGGCTCGTAATTGTGCGATTGAATCGTGTTGTCTTCCACGAGGCTATTGCCTGGATCTCCACTGCCGCTGCCGTATCCGTCGCCTCTTAGTGAAGTTGCCCGAAAGCGCAATTGCTGACCTTGATTGTCGCTGTAGCTACATTTTAAACCATTTTCGAATAATTGACCGTTGCTTTCTTCAATGGAGAGACTGTCGTCATCATCGTAGTCACCGCCGTTCACGTTCACGGGAAGATTGTGATAGTCCATTCCTTTGTTGCGAAGGAGACGCAGCGTCAGAAACAAATGAACGATATTCGTTCAAAGCGTTTACGAGCTTTATCTTGTTGCTCTTGTTGTCCGTAAAGCGCGAGAAACGGAATCTCAACAGTAATATGCTTCCCCTGAAAACTGGACCGAGGAGTAGAACGATTGCACAAATAATGATGAGACGAATTTACTTGGGCAGTTGCAGAGCATCATCGTCAACCTCGCGGTGCGAACAAAGCTCAGGACGCCGCGCATGCAGGCAAAATCATCCGTCACGCGGTCACGCGTCACACGTCAGAACACTTGATACGCCATACTTCAGTACCGGTAAGTCACCATGCACGACCGGAACACGTACTAACGCTAACGTTTGAACTACAAAGTATTGATAATGTCTCTTTAGGCGGTCTTCTTTGTCAACTGAAATTCGACATTCCATGTGCAAATAGGGAGCCATACCTTCGTGTCCTTTACGACCGATAGTTCATAGTTTTGAAACAGGCGAACCAAGAACACGCGCAACTCGAGCAGTGCGAAATGTTTTCCCAAACAAGAACGACTTCCACCAATCGCATTTTTTGACGATGACGATAGCGAGAAAAGGTAAAGGAAGAAGAAAAAATGACGTCATCACCGATAATTGAGCGTAAAAAACAAAAAAGACCTCACCGGTACCCAATCAGTACTTTAGCGACCATATCCACATCAACTACAAGTAGCAGCTCGTACTCGTAAAAGTGATCCTCGATTTTTTTTATGTTTTGCATTCGACATCGCCATTTTCGGGTCGGCGTCAACAATTCCTTGCTGGGAATCACCTTTTATTCTTGATGATCTTTGCTTGCTTGACTTTGAAACGTCAGCCAACAAAAGTAGCCTCACATTTAAGTGTGATGTGTCGTTCTCGGCCGGATTGCTTCGGAAGCGGCTACGCTATGAGCAGTTGCGTTTCGAGCTTCGCGGCTCGCTTCAACGATGTCGCATGTGGCTCTATTGAAACATAAACACAAGAGTTCCATTTAATATATATCTTCTAAGCTCATTCCCAGCACATGTCGGCCGCCTCTACGGCTCCGGCAGCGCACAAAAACTCCCCCCTCTCCGCCGTCATGAGAAGCAGACGACGCGCGAGCCCGTCCTAAATGTTCGCTTCCCAGCGGCTAAATCAACTCCCACGACTGCAAAACACTTAAGAAATCCGTTGTTCTTTTGCTAGGAGACGTCTTGACTCAGTAAACAGTAACGAATATCATGATCATGTTTTAAACTGATTGTGTCTCAGTTATTGTATCCAAGAAAAACCATGTTCGACTGCAGACGAGTTGTCAGCGAGAAAGAGGATCGCTGGTGTTCCTCTTGTTGCATGTCAATCAAAAAGTGCTCGCAATCAGTCTTTCGGATCAAAGAATAAGTCGTCATTCAATATCATGAGTTCCGAGAGCAACAATTTGAATACGGACGGTCTCTATCGCCATTGGGCTCAAGTTTTTCAATGGGATGAAAAAGCAAAGTCGGGACGCTGCACAATTTGTCCAAACGAGAATCCTTCTTTGTATTTCAGTTACTCCGAGGCGACGCAAAACCACATCAGTTCGAAACACTCTGATGATTGCGCGCAAGGCACGGATTTTGATTTTGGGCAAAAGCCGGGGGCCCTCTTCCGACTCCACCATAGACTTTTCAGGTGCAAAGACTGTTCTAATGTGCAACTTCCGATGAAAGCGAGTGCTCTCATTGAGCACTTACAGCTCGAAATCCACAAAAATTCGGATATTCCTTTGTGGACCATAGAGAAGTTTGTTTACCAAGTGAAATATAGCGCAAAACGTCGGGCGCAGCGCTCTACCAACGTACTTCCGGATACTGATGGACAAGCAATGAAAAGCGACGCGCTTGGACGCGCCAAGATAGAAGGATACTTTGGAATGTAAGTGAGCAAATGTAATGTCGCTCTTCATGTTGTGTGACTTACTTCTCCTAAAATTGCGCAGGCCTGCAAATCCGGTCGCTCGCATGGAAAACGAGCAGCTAGATCTTTCTCTACCTAGCCCGGCCTGCGTATCGTCTCCGGAAGCACGAAAGGATGATGAGGCTTTTTCCGACGCACCATCGTCATCGTCGCCATGTAAGAAAGCGCTTCTTTCTTCGCAACAAAACTTCAATCGCATCGCGTCTCGCGACGGTCTCGCCCAATTGTGCTCTTCCGATGATTCCGACGATGAACTCGCAGATAATCTTGACGCATCCTTGTCGTCGTCCGCATTGAATATTGCTTCCTCTGCAACTCCTCGATTCGCGGGCTTGGAGGGGAACAATCTCAAGGACGATAGCAACGCAGAATTCGAACAACCTTTACAGCCACGCATGCCTTCGTCCGTGAACACAAATGGACAAGATCACCAGCCGATCTCTTCGATTAAGCGGAAAGCGGCACCTTCGGCTCGCATTGTGGCAACTGGAGTAGCCTCAAATGAAAACCTTTTCCATCAGAAAACACGACAACAAACTGCCACGATACATCCACCGCCCTTTGCTAAGGACGTCGAATCGAGAGGCGGTGCTGTGGAGATCACTGCACCGACGACTAGAAGCCAAAGTCGCCAATTATCACAATCGTTGAACAGTGGGCCATCCAGACGAAAAGCGACCGGAACCGCTGCTAAAAGCGTTTCTAAGAAAGCACGAACAGTTAGCAATTCCCTTGCTGTCAAGCGTACAATCACTTGGAATAAAGTGGTCGAGTACAATGATGGCACGACGAAGTGTATGAAGGATGATGGTTTTCCGTCGGAGCCAGCCCAGAAATTTGCCACTGGTACAAAGGTTGCAAAGTATTTCAGCAGTGGTTTTGAGGTCGGAGACGCTGTAGTTTGTAGTGGAACTGTTCAGTCATTTGATCAGTTCAGAGCGGATGACGGCACGAGAACCTGGGGTTACACAGTTCGTTATGATGATGGCATTCTGGGACGCATGTCTGAAGCTGACGTAGCCGCTAGTTTGATACACGATGAAGAGAATGAGAATGTGTCACCTGGGTCGAAGGGAGATAAAGCTTCTCCGGATAAATCTTGTGGGCTTGCTGCGAAAAGAAGAAACCAAAAGGTTTGAAGAAAGGTGGCTCATATAAGAAAAAGTCTTGTTTGCCGACGACCAAAAAGAAGTAGACATGCAAGATTGATAGCATGGCATTCTTTAATTAGACAACGATTTTGACATATCTAATTCTTAATATTTCTAGTTGAAGTAGTTCGCAATCAAAGTGACTCGATCTATTCTGAAAAAATGAAATAACAATTCACGTCATCCACAGTAATCCATTCGTTTAGGAGCGCTGACAGTAGCCCCAAAAGCAATGAGCCGTACCTCGCGATCCGTATTTCGACTACAAGTATCTCGAGACAGCAAATCTTGCTGCACCCTAGCTCACGAAAAAACAGAAAGTCAGTCCAATCTGAGTACGTCGGCTTGCACCGGCCAGTCACCCGCCAGCAAAACGAGTTGGATTTTTTTCTATCGCTTTCGTTTGCTTTGTGTAAAAAGGGTCCGCACTTTTCCCTATGCAGACCCTTTCTACAGCTTTTAATGCAAAACAAGCATACTGCACAGTTTTTCGTCGCTTTCTTGACGACAACTGCCGAATGTCTTCACTCTTGTCAGCTAGTTCTCGACTCAGCAGCACTTGTTCGTTCAGTAGATAGCTTGTGCTCACTTAATGGTGTCGATATACCCGGTTCAGTACTCTTTCATGAGCATTTGTGCTGTTGCTGTGGCTGGTCGTTGTATTGAGCCCAGATGCCTCCGCGAAAGCTTTCATCGAAATTCCTATTCTTTTGCCCCGCCATTCTTGTTTCGCCGTTTCTTCCGTTCCCGGCGATGACGACGAGGTTGCTTGCTGCTTGCTGCTCGCTGCGTTTGAGGTGCTATACTGGCCCTGGCTTGCGAAACTTGTGCATGCAGCTTCATGCTTCAAACAGAAATTTGGTCTCCGAATTCATTCACACAAACGCCTTCACTATTGTGTTTGCCGACGACTTCTCCATTACACGTACATCCTTTATGAAAATACCACATCATCGCGACTTCTTCGCGCCTCTGTTCTTTGTATCGACACTCTTCGGTTCCATTGTTGTGTAACCTTACATAAAATAATCAGTCACAAGGCTGCGCGAACATGATTGTTAAGGGGCTGCCATTTCCCGTATCTGGTGTTATTTTGAACGCAGTCATCACCGCTACGGTGCCGTGAGTTCCAATAATGTGAAATACCAGAACCACGGAAGTGACACGATTTGCAACGCAACACGAGCGCGAAGGCTTTTGTCCAGTTAATAACGAAGGACTAATAAACGAGGACTGAATCCCCGGTACTGCAGCGAATTCCGTCATGCCTTCACCCAGACAGTGTTCCGACACAGTATCGGCTTATGTTGTTGAAATAGTCGCATCGCGTCGTGCTCTCCGCCAAAACGAGCAGTTGAAGGCCTTGGCCCACTTTTGAATAGCCGTCAAATATCTTCAAAGATGCAATCTTGATATTGGGTAGATACCTAACGTAAGTTGGTGACTTTCTTTCGTTTCATTCAAGAAGGTAAATTGTGTTGTGATTCGATCATAGTGTTCACGACAAAAGCCCGCTCTTCGTAAGGCTGGTTGAGTGGAAAAGACGTTGTAATATTTGCCACATCTCAATAAATTTTGGCCAGGGCGGGTGAAACAATTTCGTAATGAAACGATCCTATTTTCCACTCGACGCGCGGCGATAGTTTTTGCTTTCCAATTCTTCGGCATGCGCTATGCAGTGAGCAATGAGTAAGATGTTATTGCATGGTGCAGAAATACGATTCAATTCCATACAAGAAAATGCCATGGTCCGCATAAAAGGGCGCGAAGAAGCGCCCCAGCAACAACATCAGGGTCAATTATAACTGCACCACCCGCAAAACCTTGTTGGCTGCAGCGCTTACAGTCCACCGCTCCGCATTCGCGTTTAATTCCGATCCAGAAAATGGACGAAAACATGTTGCACGAAGATGGATGAAGTAAACTTTACGGACTTTCCGCCCCATCTCAAAAAAAATACGGCTCCGCCGTCGCGGCCCAAAACTAATCGATAAATCCGGGAGTGCGGTGATTTCACGTAGCCAGAAAATGTGGATACAGTGTACTTTCACGTTCCCGGAAAATCTGGGAGAGCGGTGTTTTGACGTGTCCAGAAAATGTGGACCAGGTGTATTTTCAGGTTCCCGGAAAATCTGGAAGGGCGGTGGTTGTGCATCCATCAAACGTCCATTTTGTCCTGCAGATAATCTGGTATCGTTGTTTTGCGTTGCAAATAGATTCTGTGCAATGGTCCAGAATTTCTGGACCCGATGTTTTTCGGTCACACAGAAATCCTGTGATATTTTCCGAACGTCCCGGAAATCCTGAAATCGGTGTTTTGCGTCACTTCAGAGATCTCTCGTGCATTCCAGAAATTCTGGATTTTCATTTTCGGTCACAGAAAGATTGTGTTGACGTTCCAGAAATAATCGAATCGGTGTTTGACATCCATCAAACGTCCTTTGTGTCCTGCAGACACAGTATGCTGGCATCGTTGGTTTGCGTTGCAGGTGAATTCTGTGCATGGTCCAGAATTTCTGGACCCGATGTTTTTCGGTCACACAGAAATCCTGTCTATGTTCCAGATTTTCTGGAATCGGTATTTTGGTCCTACCGCAACTCTGTGCGCGTTCCAGGGAAGCTGCAACCGATGTTCGAAATCACGCTGATATTTTCCGAACGTCCCGGAAATCCTGGAATCGGTGTTTTGCGTCACTTCAGAGATCTCTCGTGCATTCCAGAAATTCTGGAATTTTTATTTTCGGTCACAGAAAGATTGTGTTGACGTTCCAGAAATAATCGAATCGGTGTTTGACATCCATCAAACGTCCTTTGTGTCCTGCAGACACAGTATGCTGGCATCGTTGTTTTGCGTTGCAGGTGAATTCTGTGCATGGTCCAGAATTTCTGGACCCGATGTTTTTTTGATCACACAGAAATCCTGTCTATGTTCCAGATTTTTCTGGAATCAGATTTTTGGTCCTACAGCAACTCTGTTGGCGTTCCAGAAAAGCTGCAATGTTCCAAAAATCTTGGAATCGGTGTTCTGCGTCACTTCAGAGATCTCTCGTGCATTCCAGAAATTCTGGAATTTTCATTTTCTGTCACAGAAAGATCGTGTTGAAGTTCCAGAAGCACTGGAAGCGGTGTTTGGCATCCATCAAACGTCCTGTGTGCCGATCAATACTCCTCCCTTACTTGTACCTTAGTATACATTGTTTCTCGATCAGCTTCGATTGTCATCTTATTCCAGGTAACCCATTGGGCGGTGTTTCAATGCTCTTTGCACTTCTTATTGTGGTGGCTCGTTGTTTTCCCAGGTTTCTATGAAACTAAAGTGAATGAAACTAAAGTTTGAAACTAGACTTAGTGTATAGGTCTTTGTGACAAGACTGCGATTTAGTCAAGAAGGAAGAGTTTTTCGATGATTGAATCCTCCCTGTAAATCCGTTCCTTTTGTTACCTAGATCAGCGAAATTCACCATACTGTTAATGCAATTCGCAATGCTTTAACGCATTTTACAATTTTCGGTGGCGAAAGGCATTACGATTCCTTTTGTTACCTAGATCAGCGAAATTCACCATACTGTTAATGCAATTCGCAATGCTTTAACGCATTTTACAATTTTCGGTGGCGAAAGGCATTACGAAGCTCTGTTTTCCGCTAGTTGCTGTAGGTTCATTGTGTAGGCGGAATTCGACGTCGACGACAAATCTCGGCATTGACACGCAAAGGACCTATTTGCGCACCCACAATCTGACAAGTATACCCGTGATTGAAAGTCACTGCAAAGGCCAACCGCAAAAGAAGAACTTTCGCAACAAGAAAAGGTTACAAGCTGCCGGGTGGTCGACCATAAAATAAGCCAAGCTTCGACGTTCGAAGCAGCATTTTCGCCGACGAATAACAAAACCCAGTCGACAAAGGTGCCCGAGGTTGCAGGTCCCGGTCAAAGCCGACCGCAAAGGAATAACTACCGCAACAGGACGGCGTATCAGACTGCGGCGTCACCGACAAAAAATTAAACCGTGCTTCAAAAGATTGAAACGTATTATTCATAAAACGAAGTTGCCCGCGGATGCAAGTTGAAAATTGGTGGTCGAAAGTCTACCACAAAAGAAGAAGGAAAACCGCAAAACGAAAAGATCTTGTCATGAATATACACAATAAAGCCCGCAGTATCAAGAGTTGCAGGGTTATGGTTTGTTGGAATGGTCGGTCGTTGAGTAGGATTTTAAATCGTTTCGATTTCGGCTTGCATCCGTTGTTTTGCTTGAAAAGCAGTGGTTGTCACAGTGACTTCTTCGTCCTTGTGCACCGTTCTTTCTAAAGTAGCGCGATTTGTTGCATGCAACACGTAATTAGGTGAATTTGATGACAAAGTTGATAAGAAATGGTCAGCATGCGGTCGCGTGCAGCCATGGCCTTATCAAACGGTGTACCTGGAACACGAACCGTACCGGTTGGGGAAATGAACCCACCCAACCAAATCTTGAAGTCGTCGTTAGATGAGACGAGCATTTGTTCGTCAACCTTCCCAAAGCTTGCTGCACAAAATAAACGAAGCGCAAACAGCTTGTAGAGCGCACCTGACTGGTTCGCGGAAGAATCACGAAAAAATTCCAGCCAATCACAGAGTTCCATCTGGAGGGTTTTTATTGCATTTCTGAATAGATCTCGGTGAGACCTTTCATTTGCTAGCTTTATTTTTTTCATCCGACCATTTTTGACAAAGCTATGGTCGATAGAAAATTTTACCAGGGGGGTCTCAAGATTTTGGGCCAACCTGATTAAATTCGCCCGAGGTACACCGTGTTAAATTACTAAATAAATATTACACGGTGGTATCGCGTAGTAGAATTTAACACGGTGATATCACGTGTAATAATCAAGGTGTAATTTTAGCCTTTCGTACCTTTCAAGAAGTTGCAAATGGTTTTAACTAGCAGTTCATGATATGATAGTGTCTTCTCATTGCTATATTCAAAAAAGTAGACTTTACTTGCTTATTAATCAGCCGTTCTTGTTAGAGCCCGCTCGAGGCCTGGGTTGAGGAACTTAGGCCGGCCGTCACGTCACACGGTTTACGCAAATGATGAAAAACACAGCGGTTTTGAACAGATCTCGACCTACTGATTCTATTGGTGTATTTATTAAATCTAGAAAGTCAGTTTTCCGTTCGATAAAAAATATTTAAGGTTACCGTGATGCTAGTTTAACACGGTAGCATCATGCTACCGTGTTAAACTTCCCAAAACCCTCAGCGCGAAATAGTCAGGCTGGCGAAATGATTCAGGTGCGCTCTACGTGTAATTATTGCATCCTCTTCATAGCATCCATCATTCATTCGGATGACGAATGATGGAGAAAAGGTACAAAGAAAAAATGACGTCATCGCGGTAAAAAATTCACTCAGGAAGGTTCGGGAAAAAGTGTACACTCACGTAGGCCCCCCGTAGAAAAATGTACCAAGCAGAGGTGCGTTCCCGTGTCTCTCCCAGTGTAAAAACTAAAAGACGCACCGGTACACCTTCGTACTTTAACAGTCATACCGGGTACCCGCATGAAAGAAGGCCACTCTCAACATGCATCACAAGCTCTTTTTCCGCATTCGACATTCGCCATTTTCGGGTCGGCGTCAACAATTCTTTGCTGGGAATCCCCTTCTATTCTCAATGATCTTTGCTTGCTTGCCTTTGAAACATCAACCAACGAAAGAAGTCTAACATTTAAGTGTGATTTGTCGTTTTCGGCCGGATTGCTGCAGAAACGGCCATGCTATGAGCAGTTGCGTTTCGAGCTTCGCGGCTCGCTTCAACGGAGCCTCAACGATGTCGCATGTTGCTCTATTGAAACATAAGCACAAAATTTTCAAATGATATAGCTCTCCCAAGTGCATTACCAGCACAATTCGGCCGCCTCTACGGCTTCGGCAGCCCACAAAAACTCCCCCCTCTCCGCCGTCATGAGAAGCAGACGACGCGCCAGCCCGTCCTAAATGTTCGCTTCCCAGCGGCTAAATTGACTCCCACGATCGGAGAACACTTAGGAAATCCGTTGCTGTCTTGCTCGGAGACGCATTAACTCAGTCAACAGTAATGAATAATAAGATTATGTTTTAAACTAACGAGTCTTTGTCTTTGTGTTCACCGACGTTAGTACGTAGTAGTGGCTTCTTCGTCGCCAAACTTTTCATTGGTGTCTCTTTTTGTTATGTGAGAGCGCATCAACTGTTCACAAAGCACGACATTTGCATCGAAAAGGCAGCTCTTTTTCTGCTTCTACTACTATCATAATGAACTCATCATCCAAGATTATCCGCAGCCGACGAATGAAACGACGGATCGAAGAGATCACAGTGCCCCTGGCCAAAAAGCTGAAGCTTACTCTTGCTATCCCTCCGACGTTTGCCTTCTTTTCTCGACAAGTGTACTATGCTCGTAGCCTTCCTCTGATTACCGGTCATTCAGAGAAAGCCGTTTGGGAATTCGACATTGGCCGTCCTGTCGAGACTCTTCTTGGGCAGCTCTCAGGAACAATTTACCTTCATGGCTACCGAAGTGAGGGAGTTCCACCTCGTTGAGGGAGTTTCTGGAGGAACCGACGTTCCTTTCTTTGTGGCAACTTGTATGCCCTCCGGAGCACCTGCTCCTGCGCACGTGTTGGTCAAGGACGCCACCCAGAAAACCCAAGTTTCGCGCATTGTTGAGTTGACTGACTTGCCGTTGGAATGGGTGGCCGTTGACAGCGATAAGCGAGTTTATGTGTTGCGACCCGTTCATCGCAGCAAACGAGGAAAGGGGGAAACAGAAGTGGCACTGATGGAAGCGGCTTTGACTGGTGGTCAAGTTATTGTTCCTGGTCCAGTCGACTACGCTGCAAATCCGTTTTCCGACTTCATCTTTGAAATTGCAAATGACGATCTAATTGTTGCTGATGACATTTGGGAGAACTGGTTAGAGAAGCTTCTGCCGAAACTGCAAGATGAGGGAGTCCAATCCATGGAGGAATTCTGGACTTCGGGAGATAAAGCAATCTTTGACCGTGTCGTGACATACTGCACCAAGAAGTTTGTCAAATTCTACGAAGAAGAGTTTGATGTCTCGAAGCAGCCAGTACTGCACAGTAGCATTGAAAATACGTTTTTGGTGCACAAAGCTAATCTGGAAGTTGAGCAACATCGTTCCGACTTTTTCCTTCCTTATTTTCACGACGTCAAAACGTACAAGATCTATCCGAAAAATGAAATGCTCAACAAAGTCCTTTTTCGTGATGAATGCAACAAGCTTGCTAACGGCAAAGCTACTGGAGTCTTTCCCATGTTTCGAACGCGTCATGAACAACGATTACTAGTGTAGTATCTAAGTTGTTTTATGGATTCATCTTCTACTATTAAACACCTAAGAAGACAGTTACTGTTTGCGTGTATGCTTCATATACCATTACCTTTCTACTTTCTACTCCCTTTCTTTTGCGCAATTGCCTCTATGTCAATGTCTTCACCATTTTCTAGCCGCTTCTCCAGATCAATCAGAGTGCCCACTCCTTCAATCATTAAATTGATCAGATCTACTTCCGTTTTCCCGAGGGCTTCCAAGTTTGCAATATCAAACATCCCAGTGTAAGTCTGGCTCTGAAACTTTAAAGGGCGAGCTTCTAAGCGAAGACGCCGCACCAACTCATCAAACCCCGGCTTCTGGCCCAAGCGGACCAGTTTGACGTATAAACTTGCCCGGAGTGCAGTACCAATGTCTACGGGAGACGCATTAAGGAAACCCAAGTTCGGGTCTTCAACGAAACTTTGTCCTCGATCGTTCAAGCTCTTTTCGAGACTCCTTACTGCCATCGACAGTCTTGTAAAGACACCCTGAACGTCTCCACCTTTGGCGTTGCTAATAATCCAGAGATGATCTTGCGCGTTCACCCACATCATGATGTGCGGCAAATCATCCCATGAATCGCAATAAATTCCCCGACCATCTGGCCAATCACGCCCCATGCCCGTCGAAATTGCAAATTCATCCGGATCGGCAAACAACAGTTGGCGCTTCACCAAATCCTCATGTTGATTGTTCGACATTTCCATGAGAGAGATGTAAGAGCCCTGTGGCCAATCGCGACTGCAATCGCGCAGCAAACGCTCCACGGCTCGACGCTCACTTCGACCAATGCAGGGAGCAAATTTAAAACCATTCAATGATCTCGCTAACCGCATGCGCGTATACAAAATGTACGCTCCATCCAAGCGACGCTGTGAAAGCCCTTGTACATCCAAGTTCGTGCGATGTCTTCGCAATCGTGCCCGATGCAGCGCTTTGTGATGAGCTTCAATCAGAGGCGAGAGTAACACAGAAAATGTTGTGTACGATTCTTTTCATTCAAAGAAGTAGATTGTTTTGTTTTGTGATTTGCGAAAAGAATGTGAGACAACGATGCCGTATGTATAAATCAAGAAAAGAAGGCACGTACCAGCATCTCCGGCGTAAACACCAGCGATTCCCCGCGGCGGACGAGCCCCCCAAGGCAGAGCGATTCCCCCTTGAATGAGATCTTCCAATTTGACTCCAGCGGATGTTTGTTTATCTTTGAGTTGCTCGTAAACGTCCGGCGTCAGATACTTTTTCAGCAACGAGTTTGACCCGTGCCGCGATAGGTTCGGAAAGGAATCGCCATCATTGTAAAAGAGATTATCCGTTTTCTTTCCGTTTGGTGCTTCATACGTTGGATTACCAGCGATCGTTTGCATAGTATGCTCCAAGGAAGAAGCAGGAGACTGAGAAATTGTCTCACACCGTGCATGACGATCTTTCTCATGTTGCAGCCAACATCCGACAATCAAGGTGCTTCCCAATGCACGAACTGAGGCTGCAGCAACACGCGAGGCTAAAAAGGACATGATATAAATTTTATTTGTAAGAACGAAGGTTGATTCGAGGAATGAATATTTGCATTGAGATAAAAGCATTTTGTTTGTTGCGTTTGCGTCGGTGCCGACGGAGTAAAAGTGCAACAGACACATTTTATGTCTGATGTGTGCTTTGTGACACTTAGCAGGTATAGTACTTTTCGAAGTACAGTGAACAAGCGGAGATGGGCTTCGTACCGGTTCTTTAATTATTAATTGTGACTTGTGCTTCATGTCGCAGAGTGACGGTACACGTCGAAAAAAGCCCTCTCCCAAAATTTCATGCCATCAGAATACAGCAGTCAAAATTTCATGCCAAGGAAAACAATGCAAACACGCGTTCATTCGAAGCATCCACAACAACAAAACTCTTACTTGAGAAACCGTCATTGCAGTTGGAAGTAGTAAAAACGTCTCCTTCTATTCTCTATTTGATTTGCAACGTGCTACCATGGCTTCAAGCATTCCTCTCGCCGGTGATGATTCGGGAAACCATGACGAATGGACGACAAACCTTCGACTCTCGTCGCCGATTTCAAGAAAGCTAACGGTCACACGAATGTACCGCGCATCGGAGCGACCGAGAAGCTAGGCAAGTGGGTTTTGATGCTGCGGCTTCGCTTGTCACAGTTGGTGGATCTTTTGGATGATAAAGTTCCGGTGGATGCAGATTCCTCCAAACGATCCTATGACGAACCGAAATACCCCAACGGTACGAGAATGAGTAGGCTTTTCTACTCTAACACAGAGCCAGGAAAAGCATGTGAATATGGAGGGACGGTTGTGCATTCCGAGTACGTAGAAGAGGAGGGCGGCGTCGCTGTACGAGCATACATGATTCATTACGATGATGGGGATCGCGAACACATGACGGCAGGGGAACTAGAAAAGTACGTTGATCCGCCGAAAATCAAAAAGCCCGAGCGAAGCGAAGAAAAGGAGAGCCTATCGAAGAAACAGTCACAGCCCAAGAGTATTCGAATTGATGATCCTAGTGCGAAAGGTGGGGCAAAGACGGTGGATGTTTTGACGCAAGTCCCAGTGAGTGCGATGGAAAACAATGCTGTGCTTTCAAAAAGCATGAAATCATTCCGGAGTGAAGAAAAAGAGAACTGTTACGAGCAAAGCAAGCGCCGGGGCACTTGCCCCAAACACTGCTCCTTTGAAACGTAAGAAAAGTTTAAGCGAAATCGGGAAAACATGATCTTGTTCAACCAATCGAATGGTCAGGACGTATCGAACGAAGATCCTTGTTTGAAGAGTGAACCAGCCATTAGTTCTGTTCCGAAACGGACACGATCAGCTGCACACACTTTGTGAGAAAGAACTGAGTCCGTGTAGAATTGATATCCATGTATCTAAGCTTTTATAAGACGTAGTGTGTCCTTTGTCAAGCTACTACAATTTGCACTGCTATCTCATGTATCCCTTCACTCCATCAACTGGTAACCATCAATCGTTTGACGTACGTGTGAGGATCCTTCGCGGGCACCGCGTCTTCTTATAATTCAACTTGTAATGCTGTCTGGCACTTCGAACTGGCGAAACAAAAGATTTTTCAAACCGTATCTTCACTTCTTCCGCGCCGTTTGCGGTAAGTTTTTCAAGATGTGATGGAACGTCTTACCAATCTTGACTTTAACTTCTTTCTTCCTTCGGCGGGGCCCCTATTATTCACAAAACTGCAGGTCACAAGCCCCCAGTGTTCGCACTCGGGCTTTGAGTAGCCATAGTAGTGAATCCTGTCGAACTCTTTTTCTCCTTTCAGATTATAGAATTGATGCGGCACGTAACCCATGAACCACACGAATCTGTTCTTGGAGCATTTGATCTGAGCCGCGAAGCCGGTCAACTTGAATTCCAGCACGCTATTTTCATTTTCTGTCAGATTGATCCAAACGGAAGGTGAAATTCTACCGTTTTCGTCATTATGGAGATCTTTACCATCTGCGTATGAGCATACGGACCCTTTCGGAAATATCCGGCGTAGCCATTTTCCCTCAGGGTACTCATTCTTGCATTTATCGAAAAACGCCCGTAGATTGTTCGCAGCTATAAGAGGCGCATTCGCATAAGGCCAAAGAACTCGATCATTATTCGTTCGCCAATTTCCCGGCACTTCAGTTCATATTCGGCACAGTCGCATTTAACCTTTGATGTCTTTTTTTGGAATCGAAGTATTCAAAGGTGACGGAAGGTTCAGAATGCTTCGATTGACAAAGTCCCCGTTTAATCTCTCCGATCGATTCAATGATCTTTGCCCTAAAGCAGGAATGCACAATTTTGCATAAACTCCGCGAACGCACCCTCCAAGATCGTGTGGATAATTTAATGCTTTTACTTCGTCCTTGTTTCCTCCTGTCGTAATTTTGGTCGAATCGTCCGGCGCTTTCTGTTTCTTTTTCGCCTTGCCGTCCGTAAGATTTGGCGTTTTACGTTTCTTCGCTGATTCCAGTGGATCCTTTTGCACGAGTCGTAGTCGGTAGCGTTCGGCGCCAGCAGCCTCGATCGTACTTTTCGTATTGTTCTTGCCACTTTGGAGCATAAAGGTTACACCGAAAGTCACGGTATAGCAACCTCGACTATTTTTGTGGAAAATCCCGCTTCTGGTGTAAGATCAATGTTTGTTGTCGCTTTCATTCGAGTCATGACTTTCTCGCACATTGTTGCGGAAGGAATGCCCAATAAAGCAATACCATAGGCATGAACGACAAATAGATCCACCTTTTGGTTGAGAAGATAGTCGTCGTCGATCACAACCGTCCGAGCCGAAAGGATATCGGCCATCGTTTTCTTTTCTTTCAACATCTTACGGTCAATATTCTCTTCATTGTTGTAGAGTAAGCATTTTGCGTGGCCATTCAACAAATCGCATCCTGCAAAGAACCTCTTGATTGACTTTCTCAAATCGACTGCGACATTATCCCAATCGATTTCTCTTAAAGATCCAGAGGCCAGGGCATATTTGATAAGGCTGATGTCACGGTTGTAGTATTTACTATTTTGCTTTGGAATTGTAACATCGATGCTATCGTCCTGAAATGGCATTCGCTCAGATTCAAAATGTCTTCTGGTGGTGGCCCGCAATGCTTTTTCATTTCACTCAAGCCGTAGAAGATTTCCGGTGATTGAAAACAGTCGCTTTCCATACTTGGTTTTGACAAACTAGAAGAGAATCAATGAATGATCGTAAAGGTTGAAGGAAAGTTTCGTAAGCAGGCAACGAAGAAGTAAAATAATGGAATGTCGAAAGAAAAAAAGAATTTGGAACCATTTGAAACTCGGTTTGCGCGCAGTTTCAGCGATCGAGCAACCGTTGAACAATTTCTTAGCGTACTTGGTACCGGTGGGTGACGCGAAACTCTAAGCAGAAACATTCCGTCACAATGATACATAGTCACCGAGACTACACTGTTGCCTATACATTTAACGCCCGTGTCACCATAATGCGCCGATGATGCATGCATGATGCATAAGTGCATAAGGCTTATGATGCACGACGTGCGATGCTGAATAATGCTGCAATGTGAAGCATCATGATGGACGAGGAGCATCTTTGAATGGTGAAGTTATAATAGTGATGGTTCTTTCGCTAATAACTTATACTGTGGCTCTTACAATGTGCTTGGGTGTGCGATGTCTGTGCCGTCCGTAGGATCTTGCAATGACGCAAAAAGATGGCTCTAGTCTTTCGCTTGTTCTTTTCTGGAAACTTTTCTTTTCGAAACTCGAAAGGACGCAATGGCATTTCCGTTTTTTCAAGAAATAGTATTAAAATAGTGGTGGTTGGCCACGATCTGTCGTTTTCGTGGCGCTTGTACGTAACGAGCGCTTGTCATGTCTTGAAATTCTGTCTAGGATCGATGCGCCGTCCTGCGAGTGCAAGGGAAGAACGATTACTTATCGTTGTCTTTTGACTGTTGTCATTGAAGCGCGCAGTAACATGCAAGCTCATTCTAAACTCAGAACGAGCGCTGAAACTGCTACAAGTTCGATTAACTAGACTTCACCGATGTTAGCATCAAGGGCGACAAGATCAACTTTCACGCTGACACAACATTCAGCCATAATATCTTTCTGGATGGCGTTATTTCTACGAATTTATAGAGACTTTTTATTTTTCGAGTATTGGAGTAGTCGCTATTGCTATATCGGTTTTTCCTATTTTTATTAAAGTTTTACAAGACAGGGAAATTACCGAACAAGGCACCGCGCAGGGTCACTGGTTTCGAACCGGCATGTGCACCCTTCACCGTCCTCACAACAATAACTGAAGCAGAACGTGATAATTTCGCTGCAGTCAGCGTAAGAAGCCGGTCGTATTGAATCGTAAAGTGCACAAATCTCATTCGGTAGGATCCCCGTGAGGTCGTTGTCATCAATTCGAATGATCTCTATACTGGTCATCAGCGCTATGTCGGCAGGTACGGGCCCTTCCAACTGGTTTGAGTTCAAGAGAAGCTGACGGACATTAGTTGCGCCACCGAGGTTTGTTGGAATGGTCCCTTGTAAAGCATTTTCACTCAAGTCGAGTCGTTGAAGCTGTGTCAGTAGACCCATTGTTGATGGAATGGTGCTAATTAAAGCGTTGGCTTTCATATTTAGCTGTCGCAAATTCACCAAGTTGCTGATTTGCTCCGGAATCGAGCTACCGACGTAGTTGTTCTCACTAAGATCGAGCACCTGGAGGCTAGTCACGGAGAGTATGCCAAGGGGAAACTCTTCGAAGCTGTTTTGCCTCAAGCTCAACTTTTCAAGAGACGACAGACTTGAAATTGAATCGGGAATCGCTGTGAAGTAGTTTTCTTCCAGGTTCATTTCCTTTAGCATTGATAATGAGGAAAAGAGATCAGATGGAATGGATTCCAGCAAGTTACCGGAAAGGTCGAGGAAAGTGATTTCGGTAAGTGTAGAAAATGACCCAGGAATGTCACCTTGAAGGCTGTTGAAGCTTAGATCAAGCTGCTGTAGCTGTGTTAGTTTGCCGATCTCGGAGGGGATCGGACCTTCGAAGCTATTTCCAGAAATGACAAGTGAGCTGAGGACGGACAGCGAAATCACACCCGACGGAATACCGCCGGTCAAAGTAGGGGTGTTGTCGCGAGGATTGCGAATACTTATGCTGGTTAGCGTTGTTAGCAACGATATCTCATGCGGCAGCTCTCCTTGGAGGTTATTATCGTTTAGTGAGAGCACCAACAATTCGTTATCAGGTGAACATCGTTGGGAGTCTGAGGAACTAGAATACCAAAGACATTCATCGGCGTCGGTAACCCAATCCGAATTGTCGGTCCACGAATCACCATTCGTACTGTAATATAAAGTAGCCAAGGCATAGCGCTGGATTATACGCAAGTCATCCGTAGCTTTTGGCTCGCTTTCTGTCAACCATTTGAAAGCAGTTCCTTGAGGCGTCTCGAGGTCAAGCAATGATTCGCAATTAAGAACGAGAGGACAAAGCAAGTCATACGCTTGTTTTTGATTAGGATCAATAGGCACGGCTTCAGAAGGCGCACCGGTTGGGGCGGGTGTAGATTCAATTGAAGGGGCAGCGGGATCGTCTTCTCCGACGGCAATTCCAATACCGACACCGGCGGCGATGCCAATGGCAATAAGAAGAATTCCCATCAAAAGTAAGCACCGCTTTGACCAATGGTTACCAGTCCAATTCCTTTTAGAGTCCTTTCCTGGCTCTGGCTCAATCGTTTTTGGGGCAATGTCCGACATCTCTCTGGCGATCGGATCATCTCGCTGCATCTCGACGTCACTGTCAAGCCCGGTCGCTTTTATTGATGCATCTTTGTTGCCCGTGCGATCTAACCGATCAGAAGCTCCAGGCTCGCAGTCTGCTGATACGACCATGAGTGCTTCCTCTTCATCCACAGCTACAGTTGCTGGGTTTTTCTCGCTTCTAGTCCACCATCCGCGTTTTTCTCGCGGTGTACTTTCTCTTTTCTGCCTTTCATTGACATGATCAATTCCCGCTTCGTTTACTGGAGAGCTTTCAGTCTTTGCCCACCAGCCACTTTTCACTGGAATTACACCCTCCTTTTTTTGGGGCTCATCGGGCACTTCAGGTTCAATTTCGTCACCTGCAGCATGTTCTTTCGATGTCCGCCAGCGGCGCATAAATAATGGTACTTTGGCCGCTTCGTTTTGCTTTTAGGTCGTGGGGATCTGAGCCTAATTTGTCTTCCATGCGATCTTCTTTCAGACTATCCGCTGCAAATGGTTCCTCATGATGATTGGGAAGGGGCTCTGCCGGAATACCTTGCCTCTTCCACCAGCTTCGTTTCACTGGTTCTTCACTTTCCTCTTTTTGATTTTCATCATGAAGCTCGGGTTCAGAGTCGTCCCGGGCGAGATCGGCTTTCCTCGGCCACCAACGCCTTTCTGCTTGTTTTTCACCCTCTTCTAATTGTTGTTCTTCGCGAGCGTTCAATTCGGCCTCGACTTCTTCAAGATTTTTCTTCTTTTCCACCAGAACCAAGACTTATTTTCGTTGCTAGTTGCTTCCCGATCCTCAAGAATAACTTCACTTGAGGCTGTTGGTTCGACAGAATGAGCATTATCGAAATTATCATCATCGTCAGAGACGACTGCAATCTCGTTGACAGAGTCCGCAATGAACTCTTGCTCGATCGCAGCATCTCCTACTTCTATATCTTCGTACTCTTCAGATTCCTCTAATAATTCTTCTTCGATTTCAGATTCTTCTTCTAATTCGTGCTCAAGATTCTCAACCTCATAGCAATCCTCCTCGACTTCTTCCTCTTCATCTTCGTTCTCAATATTGGAATCGTCACCTACTTCAAAGACCTCGTTGTTCAAATTTTCCTCGCTCTCAACTTCCACTTCAGAGTCCTCTTCATTTTCAACGTCAGCTTCGGAGTCTTCGTCTTCACTTTCAGCTTCCACTTCACAATTTTCGTCCTCACTCTCAGCTTCGACATCGGAGTCTTCATCTTCACTCTCAGCTTCGACATCGGAGTCGTCGTCCCCAGTCTCAGCCTCGACATCGGAGTCGTCGTCCTCAACCTCAGCTTCCGCATCAGAGGCCCCGTCCTCGTCATCGAGGTTAGATCTCTTTCCCTGTTCCTCGTCACCTACTTGGGAATTTTGTTCCTCGTCCACGACGTCCTCCTCAGATCCTTCATCATCGACAAGAACAAAAATGGGTTTTGAGGATTCCTCTTCATCCTGGACGTTAACGTTCAAGCGTTCCTCCCTCATCGTGAGCCATGTCTCCTGAACGGTTTTGGTCCTCCTGAGTCGTAGTTTCCACTCGGTCATCCTCTCTGTCCACTTTCGCATTTTCTGTGGCCATTCTTCGTCTTAGCAAAGCCATCTGAACTTCATCATTCATCTTCACCGTGGACTTTTCAGGCGGGTGATTCCTTCGAATTTTATCGTCGATACTTTGTTCGTCGTTGCTCGATTCAGTCTTTTGCCTCCGCCTACTAAAGATCGCTGCCAAGTCAGTACTCATCGACGGTTTGTCATCTTGTAGTTCTTTCTTTCTCTTTATAAGATCGTCCCCGTGTCTTTTCCGCTGTCGGCTAATTCTCTCCGATGCTGCAAAATGGAAAATAGACTACTTTTTGATTTTTTCTTTCTCTTTGTCTTCGAGCTCCTTTGCTGCCTTTGCCTTCAGCTCTGCTTCCTCTTCGGCCTGTTTTTCTGCCAGCAATCTAGCCTTTTCTTCTTCTTCCGCTTTCAATCTTGCCGCTTCTTCTTCGGCCTGCTTTTCCGCTAGCAACCTCGCATTCTCTTCTTCTTCCGCTTTCACTCTTGCCGCTTCTTCTGCTTTTAACCTGGCCTCTTCTTCTTCGGCTTGTCTTGCGGCAAACAATCTAAATTTCTCTTCTTCTTCCGCTCTCAATCTTGCCGCTTCTTCTTCGGCCTGCTTTTCCGCTAGCAGCCTCGCATTATCTTCTTCTTCTTCCGCTTGAATTCTTGCCGTTTCTTCTTTCAACCTGGCCTCTTCTTCTTCGGCCTTAATTTCGGCCAACAATCTAGCTTTTTCATCTTCTTCCGCTTTCAATCGTGCCGCTTCTTCTTCGGCCTGCTCTTCCGCTAGCAGCCTCGCAGTCTCTTCTGCTTTTACTCTTGCTGCTTCTTGTGCTTCGTCGGGGGTCTCGTCTTCAGCCATTAGTTTTGCCATTCCGGTGAGCAATATTGCCGATTCGTCGGCAAATTTTGTGTCTTGTGCCGCCACTTCCGACACAGGCCTTCTCGAATCTTCGAGAGCTTTTGTTGCGTCTTTATCGGTGCTAGAACCCTCAATTATGGGGAAAGGTTCCATTGAGGACACTCCTCTCTCCATGTTCAAATCTGAAGCTAAAGGGGTAACGTCAGAGGGCGTATCGTCTTCTTGGTCTTCTGCTGACTTCACCTTTGCTCTGCGCCCGATTCCAAAAAGACCTCTCTTTTTCGTCTTTTCCGGCAACTGGTCAGTTTCAATAGGAGCAATAGTTGGCGTAGCAGTGGCCGCAGAGTGAGATTGCGATGACGGGCCATGAGAAGCCGAAGGCTGTGTCTCTCTTCCGAGGGTGCAGCTTTATCTTTTCGATTATTGAAACCAAAGATTCCTCTCCTCTTCTTTTTCTCTGGGACGGATACAGCTGTTGACGAGACCTCTGATATCTGATTAGCAGACCCCGGTTCTTCTTGCAAATGACTGTCGATTTCATCAATGCGATAAGTTGAAGCATCCCCCATCGTTTCCGCGGGTTTCGAGATTTCATCAATATCTGTTCGCTCCACCATCGCGTCTTCATTGCCTGTCACTTCCACAACAGTGCGTGAATCCTCCCTTCCCGTTTGGATGTTGCTCGAGGCAACGGTAGGAATTGGTTCTTGTGGAAGCGGATCCCTGTCACGGCTTTTCGATCGAGACCGGTCTTTACGTCGAAATAATCGCATCAAGCCACGTTTCTTTTTAGAGTCTGCAGCAGTGGTGGATTGCAATTCTGTTGCGGAATCGCCCGGCGGAATAATTTTGTTTAGCTCATCACGGGCGTCCTCGTCTTCGTCATTGCGATTCGCTGCGGCCACATTTGTTATTGCTGGCGGTAGCACTGCCGTAATTCCTTCCTCGTCTTCGTCGTCATCATCGTCGGGGAACTCAGAGTCATCTAAGTCTATCAAACGCGACTGTCGACGTGGCTTTTGTTCTTCGAACAAAGTTGCTTCCATGGCAGCTTTTGTCACGATATCGACATCTTCAGCTGTATTGCCCGCTTCAACTTTCGCTTCCGAGGAACGTTGAGCGGGTGCATAATTCACTTCTTTTGAACTACCATCATAGTCTGACTGGTCTGCTGCGTGCGATGTAAGATACTCTTTCTCCGAAATAACTTCCTGTTCATCGTGTAGATTCAACTGCTCTACCCTTTCACGATCGTCAGACTCTTCCCGCGGACTATCGTCTACTCTTTGCTCAAGCTCTTCATGTGCCGATCGCGATGTTTCCGAGGCGTCGTGCGCTGTTTCAACGTTTCGATCTTCCGATTGTGTATCTCGTTCGGGGCTTTGCAACAAACTAGCTGATGCTATATCTACCTTTCTGGATTCTGTATCGACGGAGTCTTCATCTACCGAGGTTTCCGCATCAGTGGAGATGACAGCCGGTGGAGCTTCCGCTTCAGTCGAGTCAATAGCGGACGGGCCTGTTGATTGATTCGATTCGGAATGTTCGGAAGTAGTTGACGAACTGTCACGAGAGCTGTCATCATCGCTCTTTGTTGATTCTGAATCCGATGAGTTCGATGAAGATGATTGAGACGATTCATCCTTGTCATCCGATGCAGATGTAGTTGATGCTGCCGTAGAGTCACCGACAGTATCACTTTCTCTGTCGGTTTCATTTTCGGAGGCAGAATTGGCGGTAGTGCTGTTGCTGCTGCTGCTACTACTACGACTGCTTTGACTACTTCGACTCGATTGACTGTCGTCGTCGCTACTTTTGCTGCTTCGACTGCTTTTACTACTCGATGAAGCAGACGAAGCATCCGAGCTCGGCGCAGCACTTGAGCTTTCCCCCGTATCTGAATCTGACGACTGACTTCTTTTTGATGAATCATCCGCCGTATCTGAGTTACTCGTATTTCCTGAAGAAGACGAGCTACCAGAAGACTTTGAAGAAGAAGAACTCGCCGATGACTTGGATGCCGATGACGAGGAGGAAGAGGATGACGAAGATGAAGATGACGAAGAGGAGGAGGAGGACGACGACGACGATGATGAAGAAGAGGAGGAGGAGGAAGAAGACGAGGAAGAGGACGCCGCCGAGCTGATCGACGAATCATCTTTCAAATCTTGCTCTAACATGTTAACATACTTCATCGTTCCCTTGATTGTTGTGTTCTTGCGGTCCTTGATCTCTCTATAGCGTCTTCGTCTGATTGCTTTGTTTTGTTGTCACATGAAATGCGAGAAACGCGAAATATCAAAACCGCAAGAGTCATTAACTACACAAAACGCTATAGCTTTTTTGGAGTGCGCCATCTTGTACTAATTAGCCGACAATTATGTCGCGGGCAGCCAAATTTTTCGGTTTCTCCCTCCAACGTGATCGTCTGTCGGCCGTCAGTCGTGTTCTTCCTGATGCCGCGCGCCCTATTATTGTTTGCACTGCTACCTGGTATACTGCGGCCGGGGCCGAGATGACGAAAATGGTTTGTATCAACTATGAGGCCAACTTCCTTTCTTGAAAACAATACTCCGGTATATTACCGCCCTTGATTGTCGCTCCTGCTCGTGCCAGTTTCTGCTGCGGTTGTAGGTCTACTTTGCGGGGGGAATGTCGCGAAGTACGCATTATCGCGCTAAAGTCAAAATTGGCTCGCGAAAACAACCTATTCGCCCGTAAATCGGTCTAAAAAACCGCGATTCAAGAAACGATAGAGACAACAAACGAAAAAACGGCGACTTTAACTGCAGAAAGCGACCCCGGCAGACGAAATTCCGTTCATCTTCTCCCGACTCTTTTGCCGGGCCACATTGAATGATGATTCGATACATTTTTGTTGCGAGGTTGGCTGTTGACGTCAGTCCTGTCTTGCCTGACTTCCCTGACTTCTTACTTGCGACACTGGACCACCGGTAGACGAAAGAAAGGCGCTCGCTTCTTCATGCTCGGCCGACATGGGCTTGCTGGTCCCTTTAATCAACTCACGTGTTGGGAATGGTTGACTTGTATGATTCGATGTTTGATTTTACGAACTTGTGTGATCCGTCGTCGCTACGCTTTCGGTATTCAAGTGCGCAGTAGCTCTTATTAATACGTGGATGAACGGCTGGCAACGATTGAAGTTGGTTGTGCTGGACGATGATGCTTCCATCGGCAACGAGGTGTCATTGTGTAAACGGATATTCATGTCGACTGCATCGCGGCCACGGCAGATCTGTACTACGAGTTATATTAATTGTAAGACGGAAAGCAATGCGGCAAAAAAGTGCGAGCTGAAAAGGTAGGCGAGCCAGTTGTCGGTGACCTCTTTCTGCAATGTCGAATTTCATAGATGCAGTCGCTAGTCGCCCCTTTGCACCGTAATACACCAGAGAGGATGGCGTCCTGAACGGACGAGCAGCTCATCTCATTGGCACCTGCGTTTTCAGTCGTTCAATGTGATGCTAGCAATAAGTGAATTTTGACATCCATGTTGATAGCAGTGTCGGACGACCCCGCTACGCTAGAGTATTCAAGAGAAATCACGAGAATCGGAGAAGTGGGCATGAAGATGCGGTCTACTTTTAGATCACATGGTGATAAGAGTTCACAGTTCTTGTTTGAATGTAGGGAGAACCCAGTGCGACGAACGAGACATGCATCGAAAGAGGGCATAACCTCTTCCCCCGTTCTGCACATTCATTGCTTTGAGAAGTATGTCGGTTGAATGAGACTGGTAGATACGTCTCTCTGCTCTGTCTTCTCTCGCTTCTTGATTGTCACTATGGACCGCTGACAGATTCGAAGAAAGCGCGTGATCCTTCATGCTTGATCGTACACCGGCTGGCTGACTGCTCGACTCCCTCTTGTGGTCAGAGCATTTTGACTTGTTTGATCGGACATACTTTCGTTGTTTGTAATCGCATCATCTCTACGCTTTGGGTGTTCAACTATACAAAGCGTAGATCGCAGTCGTAAACTCGGATTCCTATCAAAAACACCCTCTGCTACAATCCGCAATGTTTTGTGTGAAATTACGTGGAGGAAATGCGCCTAAATCGGTAACGCCATTAGCAACTCGGTAGTTTGCACATTCCTGAATACACAAACGGTATCGATTGTGTCTTTCTTCTTTGGATTTTTGATTTGTCTGTTGTTGCTACTGGCCGCATGCTAAGCTTACTTATTTCGGGGCTGGAAGCTCCCGTGTTGCTTGTTGTTCGCTACAGGGTCTGCAAAAGATTTTTCCTTTTATTTTGAGGGTTAAAATCTTTTTTTGCCATTGAGTTTCGATTGCGGCTTGCCGACTTATATTGACTCACCGATGTCAATTTCTACGGATGAATGCAAAGAGGAGCGTTATGCCAAAATATTTTATAATACAATTCTTTCGTCTCGCGTCTGCTGGTTGCTTTTTCGCTCCTTTCAATGCTTGTCGAGGCATGGCTCGAAATTCAGAAGCTGTATCGTGGGACAGTCGATCGGCGAGGAGCAAGTTTATACTCGATTTTGTTTTGCTCGACTAAAGCAGGGCGACCAGATGTTTGCCATCGAATAGCACGCAATGTTTTTTCATCCTTGTTTACAAGAGATTTGGTCTTGTCAAGAATTGCGGGATGTTGTTCTTTTCCATCACGAACCCATACGAGACCCGAGTTTTCTGAATCATCATCAAGGAGCTCGCTTACTTGATCATCGAGCGAAACGCTTACTTCATCGTCTAGCAAATACTCTACATGACCATTATTGTAGCGGATAGTGTAAAACCATCGTCCAGAACCATCATTTGACTCGTCGAAAGAGATAACCTCTCCATCAAATTCCGTATGCACTTGATTCACCTCAAAGAACTTTGATATTTTCGTGCCATTTTCATATCGCTGTCGTGAGCTCGCCCCCGATGGCTGATTCTCGTTCGTGCGCGACGCCATCACTACTAAAGAAGCATTCTCTTGTGATTCCATCACCGGTGCTTCCACAGGTAGATTTTCTTGTCCTACCCAGTCTTCTTCCAAGGCACTTAGTAGATAGTTGCGTTTCTCGACGAATCTGCCAATATTGAGTTCTCGAAGACGTTCAAGTTTGCGATAAAACCGGTCTCCTCTAATGCGTTCGGCCTCGAGCTTCCGGTAACTCTCCATCCACATTCTAATGTCCGGGAAGTTGCTGGCTTCCAAGTATTTGCAGGTGTTGGCCAGAAGCATCCTATCGACCGCATCTATAGTATTAGTCAAAATCGAGTCGTCGTCCATTTTCCTAAGTAATTTGAGCAAACTTCGTTAGATGGAACTTCAAGTAAGGATCGATCGCGAGCTTCCAAGGTTAGGAAACGAGCACGATGACGATTACGAGACGACAAGAGTTCGACTGGCGGTCTCTTCACAACCAAGGGCGCTTACGTCGACGGATCACAATCACTTAACAAGCAGCTTACCAAGCAAAAGTTCTGAATATGATGCCCGTCGTTGTTGTTGATGACGACAATAAGAGCGAATAATTTTGTGAGTTCCTGCTTCTGCGCGAAGAAAGAAAACGCTTCTTGGATTTTTGTGAAACATCGATTAGCGCGTCGGGCGCGCTCCAGTGTATAACAACTCGTCATAGATATTTCTCACTATATGCATGCATGTCTGACCGAAACTCCGTTATGTTTTTGAAAAGGCGGTGTTTTTTCGCCGCGTTCTATTTTCGACCGCCCCGCCGCCGCCGTCGTCGTCGCGACCATCTCGTCATCTTTGAGAGAAGTAAAGTATAAAAGATGTAACGAAGACAGTTGCAACTCCTGCGTTTGACCATCTCCTGTTTATCTTCAAGCGCTTACCAGTACTTCGACAGTATTTGAAAGGAATACAATTTACGATGCTCACGACACTGTTAAAAAACATCTTGTATTACATCCGCAACCAGTTGTAGGCAATTAACGACAAAGTTTACCCGATAGACTGCACACCGAAATGGGTTGCCTTTGAAGCCACAAATATAGCGAAAGTGGTCAACTCTGTGACGAAGAAAAAGGCTGCTCACAAGACTCAGACGCTTCGACATACCTTTCACATTTGTTTTGATTTGAAAGCCTAAATTTCATATGCTTATCACCCTAATGAACTCCGTGATCCGGGTCAAAATGCTGTATATTGCCGGGGGATGAAATGATGGTATTGGTGGTGAATGAAAAAAGTTTCCCTTCAACGCAATGAGCGACTTTAAATTGACCAGTCGGGAAATCTGAAGCAGTTGATTTTTCTTTTATCAGTAACTCCGATGCGCGACCGGTTAGTAGTTTCGCAGCCAATCTGCTATTGCTGGACCAGCTGCGAGAGTTTCGTGTTACCTCGACATCGCTAAAGCTGCTTGACGGGAAAATTCGCAATCTCGGCTACTTCTGTAAGCTTCTGTATCTCAACAATTGAGAGATTGGGTGATTGCTTCTGAATTACTGGCCTTTTAATGACTGTGTTAAAGTAAGCGTGGATGAGATTGCCACGTCTTGGTTTGAATCGACTGGTTGTGTGGTTCGAAAGGATCCTTAGTACGACGAGGAGACTATGTTCGGCTGGAAGAAGGTCGTTATATAGCGTGGCATAGACAGCAGTTGGGTTGAGTTGCAGCTCTTCGAGTAGTCACGCGCACTTTTAATTTAATTTTCGAGCACAGGTACCCCGACAATGACATAAATTCTTTTCCCCTGCTTTACGAATTCGCAACAATCGCGACCAATTCCGGTAGCGCATTTGTCTTGTAAAGAGGAGGTGACCTATAAGGTGCATTCGCATCAACGTAACAATCATCCTGTCCCAGTGCGTCCTATTGTGTGTAGATGCAACAAACCACCCGTCCCGTTCGTGTTCTCCCTGCAAAAGAGTCGTCAGGCTCACTTTGTGTCATGACTTTCGAGCTTCGTGATCTGCCAAGGCTTGAAGAGACTTTTCCGAATGATTTTGGCATCATTAAGAAACGATGGTTTTGCCAAGGATGTCAAGGAATATTGGATTTTACCGCTCTCGACGTACTTGCAACATCAACGCTGAAGTCTCTTGTCGTTTCTCCGTGCTTGCATTGTATCTTTACGAGGAAGCGGAAGTTTCAGAAGATCATACGCTTCTGGAATGAATCGAGACAGTAAAGACATAGGCATAGATAGTAACGGTGCACTAGGCATTTAGTTGATAGATGGTTCGTCACAACTGATCAAATCTAAGGCACGTAGTAATGAAATAAGCTTCTAAATTTATCACTCTAGAACTAAAAGCTTGTGAATGAGTGCACCGTGTCTTCTGGGTCGTATAAGCTATTTTCATTCTCCACAAGAGCTGCCATGAAGCGTGAATTCAAAACATCAAGCGCAGTAGCACGCGTCGAAGGGTCAAACGAGCACAGCTCAAAAAGAAGTTCCAAGCCTCCATCCATGCTTTCCAAACTTTTGCGAGCTCTTTTAATGTAAAAGTTCTGTCCTTCCAAAATGGAAAACTTTTTGCAATGCTTTCGATAGGTCTTTGCATCGGGCCCTTCGCCTTGCTCGACCAATAATTGTTGGATTGCAACCCAAACTTTCGGGCCTCGCTTGCGTTTGAACTTTAAATCAGGAATACCAAACAAGACCAAGAATCTGTAGAGCGTATGATAGACCCTTTCGTCCGGCTCTCCACTGACAACATTCCCATCTTCATCTTCTTCAACATCAGATAGAATGACACTGCGAATGACCGTATAGTTACCATCATTTTTATTCTCCCATATGTTTCGCAGGCGCTTCTCCAGATTGGACGGGCATTTGACACTCTTGAGAATCTCTTCATACGGCGCATGCCCTGTGAACAAATGCAACATACAGAGACCCAGCCCAAAGCAGTCGTGAGCGGGACCTTGCTGCGCACGGTCTCCAAGAATCATGAAATCAGGAGGCGTATTTTCGATGGTGGTGAATTGTGCCGCAGTAACGGGCTCTCCATTCGATTCAGGTCGGATATCAGCGGTGCCGTAATCAGCGATTTTAGCAATAATCGCCTGTCCCGGCGGCATATTCAGAGCAAATGTTCGGGAGCCGAGACCGTACCGAAGTACCAAATTCCGTTTCACCTCCGGGGCGTGCAAGAAGACGTTCAACAATTTTTCATCGTAGTGCTTCACAGAAAATTTGGCACCAGCAACATGCAATGCAAACGCAACTTGAAAGATGAATGAACGAGCCACCAGAGAATCAACACTTTCGCCAGTCTGATTTTTCAAAAAAGCTTCCGCATCGCCTTGGTTACACAGGTCCATACGAATAAACACAAAACGGCCGGGGTACGATTTCTTGGGTTTTGATGGCGGCTTATACGACATCCCTGGGTCAAAAGCATCTCCAAGTTTCGCCTCCTCCTCCGCGGTTCCCCAGTCCGAAGGCGGAGGATGCCCGCATGTAAAGACTTCTCGAATTGTGACAAAGTTCGGGCAAATTCCAAGACGCGTCAGCGAGCTCAACTTCCACGAAACCAAGAGCTCGGCCAAGATGGTCTTTGTATGAGTGATTGTATCAAAATCCCTGTGGCGACAAGCGTATTAGTATCCAACAAGACGACAGGCAGAGCATTGATCAAATCTATTTCAACTCACATGACCGAGACAGCTTCGGCACGGTTAGTAAACTTGTTGTGAACTCGATAAACGGCCTTTGATGCACCGCCGGAAAGATAACGTCCCCAAGGAAATAAGCGCGTCAAATCATCCCAACCTTTCTCAAGCACCAAAGAAGAAGCGGCGGAAGGATATTCCCCATTGAGCTCGTCATCGTCTGGAAAGTTTAGGATGCTGCACATCAAGCTGCAAGTTGCAGTCAATGCAGCATCCGACCACGAAGTGCAAACTGCCGACGCCGTTGTCGTGATTTCGCTCAATGACAGAAACGAAAAGACATGAAGCAGTAGCTTTTCATTGAGAGCTGCTCCAGTTGCCACAATGTGAGCTGGCAGCGCCGGTTTCCGCTTGACCGAAGAAGTCGATTGGCGATCTTGTCCATTTGCTATCACGGACAAAGGCGTGCGTGGCTGTAAAGGTTGTTCGAATTCTGCGTTGCTATCGTTTTTGAGATTGCTCTCCTCCAAGCCCGCGGATCGAGGAATTGAAGAGGAAGTAATATTCAATGCGGACGACGAGGAGGTGTCAAGTTTGTCTGCGAGATCATTATCATCGGAATTATCGGAAGAGCGCAATAATTGGGCGAGATTGTCGCAAGACGCGATGCGATTGAAGTTGTTGCGAGTAAAATTCGGACGGGAAAAAAGCGTTTTCTTACACGGCGACGATGATGGTGCATCGGAAAAAGCCTCATCCTTACGAGCTTCCGGAGACGATACACAGGCCGGGCTAATAGGTAGAGAAAAACCTAGCTGCTCACTTTCCGAACGAGGGTCTGGACAATTTACATTCACAGGTCTGCAAAAAGCAGAGGAAACAGTGAGTCGTCGTCTTCTTCGCCAACACAACCATATGAAGAACTCCAAAGTCACAGCTGTGCACTTACATTCCGAAGTAACCTTCCTTTACATTGTCATTCGTTGCATTTGCTCCGTGTCGAGTAGCCATGGAGTGTTCGTCAACATGTGCGTATCCGTGCAAGTCGCGTACCATTGCTTGACCGTCAATCTTGAGATGAGAATTATTTTTGTCAACGTTGGCCTTCTTGAGGTATGGTTCTATAAGCCACGGTCCGACGCCCACGTCTCCGTGCTCGTCGAGTGCGTGCTTTAAAAGCGAGTCTTTGGAGTTTTCGAGAATCAAACCGCAAACCCTGCAATTGATATCTGGACCATTGCTCTGAAATCTAAAGAGGGTGCCAGGTGTTTTACCCCAGTCAAACTCACACCCTTGTGCACAAATGCCTTTGTGTTTCTTTATGTGCTTCTTCAGGGCTAAATGGTTATTGAACCTTACAGGAACATCACTTTCTGGGCACTGGTTGCATCGCCACGCATTCTCCTTTTTGTCCCATTCGAACATCTCAGTAGCACTGCGTATGAGGTCGTTTAAAATAGGATTGATGTTGACGCCACTCATTGTAAGGATTGATATGATATAAGATACTTTTCAAGTGCAAACAGCTGAATTTCAACGCTTTCTTACGTTTCGACAGAACAATAGAAAGACAGCAGTGATCCTCGTTCGTTGCCGAGACTACCGACCAGCATGATCACATAACACATACCTACTTACTGTTACTCTGAATATTCATTTTTGTTGATTGAGTTAAGGCGTCTCCGAGCGAAGGAACAACGGCTTTCCTAAGTGTTTCCGGTCGTGGGAGTCGATTTAGCCACTGGGAAGCGAACATTTAGGACGGGCTCGCGCGTCGTCTGCTTCCTAAGACGGCGGAGAGGGGGAGTTTCTGTGCGCTGCCGAAGCCGTAGAAGCGGCCGCAATGTGCTGCAAATGAGCCTAGAAGATATATATCATTTAAAACTCTTGTGTTTATGTTTTAATAGAGCCACAGGCGACATCGTTGAGGCTCCGTTGGAGCGAGCCGCGAAGCTCGAAACGCAACTGCTCATATCATGGCCGCTCTTGAAGCAATCCGGCCGAAAACGACACACCAAACTTTTATGTGTGGATACTTTCGTTGACTGACGTTCCATAGTCAAGCAAGCAAAGATCATAAAAATAGAAGGTGCTTTCCAGCGAGGAAATTGTTGACGCCGACGCGAAAAAGGAAACGTCGAATGCCAAAAAAAGGAGCATGGGAAATTGTTGCGTTGTGTGTGTGTGTGTGTCGACTGTCGACCTGGCTCCAACGGGCGATGCCAGACCAGAGATATCAACCCTTACGGGGACGTCTGCGATCTGACAACATATAGCCTCTTTACTACTAAATTGATTATACTACATTACTACAGGAATCCGAACTCCCAGCTCCCAGCAGAAAGCAGATCCTCAACCCAGTAGAAGCGTTGTGTAAACGGCGGAATTGAAATAGGAAAGGACGTTAAAATTCTGCCTCTCAGTACAAGTTTCTACGTAAAGCCTACGGCGAGGCAGAATTTTAACGTCGTTTCCAGAACACCACATTTGCCACGTGTGGTGGAGGTGGCGAGGGAGGGAGCAAGCGAGGGAGGATTCAATATCAGTTTCTTTCGTCCGACTCGAACTCCCAGCCCCCGACGACAAATTCACCGAGTAGGAAGCTTTTCGTAGGCGTTTACTTGGGGGTATATAGGTATAGTGGTTCGATTCAAGCGTTCCGCTAGAGCCTTTTCAATCACAACATTGCCAAATTGTAAAATGAAAGGCGTCCAAAAAATGTATAATGCTTCAGCAACGGATAGAATTTATATTCCTGTTACAGGTAGAACGAATAGAGCCTTGGGTGTACTTTGGCACAATCTCAATAGCGATTGATGACTAAAATGCAGTCGTGAAAAATCGTAATCCACACTTTCGGGGTATAGTGATTCAAAGTCGAGCGTTCCGCTAGCGCCTTTTCAATCACACGATTGCCGAATTGTAGTATGAACAGCCTCATTGAAATTTATAAAGCTGCAGCAACATATTATTTTGTATTCCTGTGAGAACAAATGGAGCCTTGGGTTTACTCACAACATTGCCAAATTGTAAAATGAAAGGCGTCCAAAAAATGTATAATGCTTCAGCAACGGATAGAATTTATATTCCTGTTACAGGTAGAACGAATAGAGCCTTGGGTGTACTTTGGCACAATCTCAATAGCGATTGATGACTAAAATGCAGTCGTGAAAAATCGTAATCCACACTTTCGGGGTATAGTGATTCGAAGTCGAGCGTTCCGCTAGCGCCTTTTCAATCACACGATTGCCGAATTGTAGTATGAACGGCCTCATTGAAATTTTTTAAGCTCCAGCAACTGATAAAATATGTATTCCTGTGAGAATAAATGGCAAATGGAGCCTTGGGTTTACTTTGGCACAATCTCAATAGCGATTCATGACTAAAATGCAGTCGTGAAAAATCGTAATCCACACTTTCGGGGTATAGTGATTCGAAGCCGCTAGCGCCTTTTCAATCACACGATTGCCGAATTGTAGTATGAACGGCCTCATTGAAATTTATAAAGCTGCCGCAACATATAATTTTGTATTCCTGTGAGAACAAATGGAGCCTTGGGTTTACTTTGGCACAATCTCAATAGCGATTCATGACTAAAATGCAGTCGTGAAAAATCGTAATCCACACTTTCGGGGTATAGTGATTCAAAGTCGAGCGTTCCGCTAGAGCCTTTTCAATCTCACGATTGCCGAATTGAGCTATGAACGGACTCAAAGAAATTTTTTAAGCTACAGCAACTGATAAAATATGTATTCCTGTGAAAACAAATGGCAAATGGAGCCTTGGGTGTACTTTGGCACAATCTCAATAGCGATTCATGACTAAAATGCAGTCGTGAAAAATCGTAATCCACACTTTCAGGGTATAGTGATTCAAAGTCGAGCGTTCCGCTAGAGCCTTTTCAATCACACGATTGCCGAATTGTGCTATGAACGGACTCAAAGAAATTTTTTAAGCTACAGCAACAGATAAAATATGTATTCCTGTGAAAACAAATGGCAAATGGAGCCTTGGGTGTACTTTGTCACAATCTCAATAGCGATTCATGACTAAAATGCAGTCGTGAAAAATCGTAATCCACACTTTCGGGGTATAGTGATTCGAAGTCGAGCGTTCCGCTAGCGCCTTTTCAATCACACGATTGCCGAATTGTGCTATGAACGGACTCAAAGAAATTTTTTAAGCTCCAGCAACTGATAAAATATGTATTCCTGTGAGAATAAATGGCAAATGGAGCCTTGGGTGTACTTTGGCACAATCTCAATAGCGATTCATGACTAAAATGCAGTCGTGAAAAATCGTAATCCACACTTTCGGGGTATAGTGATTCAAAGTCGAGCGTTCCGCTAGCGCCTTTTCAATCTCACGATTGCCGAATTGAGCTATGAACGGACTCAAAGAAATTTTTTAAGCTACAGCAACAGATAAAATATGTATTCCTGTGAGAATAAATGGCAAATGGAGCCTTGGGTGTACTTTGGCACAATCTCAATAGCGATTCATGACTAAAATGCAGTCGTGAAAAATCGTAATCCACACTTTCAGGGTATAGTGATCCGAAGTCGAGCGTTCCGCTAGAGCCTTTTCAATCACACGATTGCCGAATTGTAGTATGAACGGCCTCATTGAAATTTATAAAGCTGCCGCAACATATAATTTTGTATTCCTGTGAGAACAAATGGAGCCTTGGGTTTACTTTGGCACAATCTCAATAGCGATTCATGACTAAAATGCAGTCGTGAAAAGTCGTAATCCACACTTTCGGGGTATAGTGATTCAAAGTCGAGCGTTCCGCTAGCGCCTTTTCAATCACACGATTGCCGAATTGAGCTATGAACGGACTCAAAGAAATTTTTTAAGCTACAGCAACTGATAAAATATGTATTCCTGTGAGAACAAATGGAGCCTTGGGTGTACTTTGGCACAATCTCAATAGCGATTCATGACTAAAATGCAGTCGTGAAAAATCGTAATCCACACTTTCAGGGTATAGTGATTCAAAGTCGAGCGTTCCGCTAGAGCCTTTTCAATCACACGATTGCCGAATTGTGCTATGAACGGACTCATTAAAATTTATAAAGCTGCCGCAACATATAATTTTGTATTCCTGTGAGAACAAATGGAGCCTTGGGTTTCCTTTGGCACAATCTCAATAGCGATTCATGACTAAAATGCAGTCGTGAAAAATCGTAATCCACACTTTCAGGGTATAGTGATTCGAAGCCGCTAGCGCCTTTTCAATCACACGATTGCCGAATTGTAGTATGAACGGCCTCATTGAAATTTATAAAGCTGCCGCAACATATAATTTTGTATTCCTGTGAGAACAAATGGAGCCTTGGGTTTACTTTGGCACAATCTCAATAGCGATTCATGACTAAAAAGCAGTCGTGAAAAATCGTAATCCACACTTTCGGGGTATAGTGATTCGAAGCCGCTAGCGCCTTTTCAATCACACGATTGCCGAATTGTAGTATGAACGGCCTCATTGAAATTTATAAAGCTGCCGCAACATATAATTTTGTATTCCTGTGAGAACAAATGGAGCCTTGGGTTTACTTTGGCACAATCTCAATAGCGATTCATGACTAAAATGCAGTCGTGAAAAATCGTAATCCACACTTTCGGGGTATAGTGATTCGAAGCCGCTAGCGCCTTTTCAATCACACGATTGCCGAATTGTAGTATGAACGGCCTCATTGAAATTTATAAAGCTGCCGCAACATATAATTTTGTATTCCTGTGAGAACAAATGGAGCCTTGGGTTTACTTTGGCACAATCTCAATAGCGATTCATGACTAAAAAGCAGTCGTGAAAAGTCGTAATCCACACTTTCGGGGTATAGTGATTCGAAGCCGCTAGCGCCTTTTCAATCACACGATTGCCGAATTGTAGTATGAACGGCCTCATTGAAATTTATAAAGCTGCCGCAACATATAATTTTGTATTCCTGTGAGAACAAATGGAGCCTTGGGTTTACTTTGGCACAATCTCAATAGCGATTCATGACTAAAAAGCAGTCGTGAAAAATCGTAATCCACACTTTCGGGGTATAGTGATTCGAAGCCGCTAGCGCCTTTTCAATCACACGATTGCCGAATTGAGCTATGAACGGACTCAAAGAAATTTTTTAAGCTCCCGCAACTGATTGAATATGTATTCCTGTGAGAATAAATGGCAAATGGAGCCTTGGGTTTACTTTGGCACAATCTCAATAGCGATTCATGACTAACATGCAGTCGTGAAAAATCGTTATGCACACTTTCGGGGTATAGTGATCCGAAGTCGAGCGTTCCGCTAGAGCCTTTTCAATCACACGATTGCCGAATTGTAGTATGAACGGCCTCATTGAAATTTATAAAGCTGCCGCAACATATAATTTTGTATTCCTGTGAGAACAAATGGAGCCTTGGGTTTACTTTGGCACAATCTCAATAGCGATTCATGACTAAAAAGCAGTCGTGAAAAGTCGTAATCCACACTTTCGGGGTATAGTGATTCAAAGTCGAGCGTTCCGCTAGCGCCTTTTCAATCACACGATTGCCGAATTGAGCTATGAACGGACTCAAAGAAATTTTTTAAGCTACAGCAACTGATAAAATATGTATTCCTGTGAGAACAAATGGAGCCTTGGGTGTACTTTGGCACAATCTCAATAGCGATTCATGACTAAAATGCAGTCGTGAAAAATCGTAATCCACACTTTCAGGGTATAGTGATTCAAAGTCGAGCGTTCCGCTAGAGCCTTTTCAATCACACGATTGCCGAATTGTGCTATGAACGGACTCAAAGAAATTTTTTAAGCTACAGCAACAGATAAAATATGTATTCCTGTGAAAACAAATGGCAAATGGAGCCTTGGGTGTACTTTGTCACAATCTCAATAGCGATTCATGATCAAAATGCAGTCGTGAAAAATCGTAATCCACACTTTCGGGGTATAGTGATTCAAAGTCGAGCGTTCCGCTAGCGCCTTTTCAATCACACGATTGCCGAATTGTGCTATGAACGGACTCAAAGAAATTTTTTAAGCTCCAGCAACTGATAAAATATGTATTCCTGTGAGAATAAATGGCAAATGGAGCCTTGGGTGTACTTTGGCACAATCTCAATAGCGATTCATGACTAACATGCAGTCGTGAAAAATCGTTATGCACACTTTCGGGGTATAGTGATTCGAAGTCGAGCGTTCCGCTAGCCGCTAGAGAGAGAAACGAGGTTAAAGTTCTGCCTCGCCGTAGGTTCTACATAGAAACTTGTACCGAGAGGCAGAATTTTAACGTCCTTTCTTGGTCCTCCTTCGATCTTGGTGGTAAAGTGGTACTGTACTGTACCAGTAATATTTTAAAAAATAATATTTAATTCCTAATTATCCTAAAATGCGGATGCATTTTTGACATTCAAGTGAATTTTCCACTGGTGTTTCTCTTTTGTCACAAATCACTTTTTTCTTTCTTTCAGAAACTTCGATTTCTGAATCACTGTACCACAGTTAGTAGTAAAGCGACAAACCTGCTCCGGTTTCCCAGTGCGGGGGATTGCGCTGTGGCGCGCCATCTCTCGGATTTCGCAATAGCATGCTCACCGATCGAACCAACGAGAGACTCAGACGAGATCGGATGAAGCCACAAATTTCAGAGTACGGTCTCTTCCATTTCTTTTGCAGCTTTCTTGCAAGTTGGCGTGAGGCAGCCACGGCTTGTTTACCCATAAGCCCGTCGACAGAAAAAACAAGAGGCGTGAAATCGCGGCGGCGGTCCATACAGGGCTGTCCGTAAAGTCTTCGTTTCTCGAGTTACATATATTTTCATTCTCTTTCTCTTGTATCAAACTAGCGGCTACATTAGCTTCAGACATGCGGCCCAGAGTACCATCGTCGCAACACGAACTGTGTAGCCCCATGTTTTCGTGCCGTCATTTGCTCTGAACGGCTCAAATGGCTGAACAGTTCAACTTCAAACCACCGCGTCTCCGACCTCTAAGCCACTGTTGAATTGCTTTGCAATCTTTGTACCAGTAGGGAATTTCTCAGCTGGCTAACGAGATGTCACTGCGTAATCGCACTATACTTAGACTGTCAGACCAAAAGCAAGTGCGGCGATGAACTCGAGCTGAAAAGGTACACGAGTTACTTGTCGGTGAGCTCGTCCTACAAGGTCTGATTTCATGTAGCAGGTTGACTTGTTACACCGCAATATACCAGCAAGGATGGCGTCCTGAACGGATGAAAATAGCTGCGTTGGCCTCTGCATTTCCTTCGACAATCGTGTTGATAGGGAAGCATTGTCTAAAAACCCGCTGCTCTAAATAAATCAAGAGAATAAGTGGGGCGGTGCGATGAACGAGACATGCATCGAAAGACGGTTTAACTTCTCCGCCCGTTTAATAAAATTCATTGATCAAAGAGTGTATGTCGTTCGAATGAGATGGGCGGTGGACGTCAGTTTTTGTTGACTCGTGCTTTGCAACAAATGGGCAGTGAAGGATCCGCTTCCATTTTGCTTGTCGCGGCTCTGGCCGACCATTCAAGAACGAATTCACGTCCTCTTGTCGGGAACCTATACAAAACAAACACATAACAACTATGGTTCTGACTCTACAAACATAACAAACATTAAAAAAGTCCTTAAGATACTAGCCAGGTCTCATCTCAATCGACCCGTCCCCCTTATTGATTACTCTCCCCAGTTACGTTTCATGTATCCATAGCGGCCCCTACATCCCTTGGAGACCGGAAGGAACATTATCTAGATCCGACGTGGAATCTATAGCGGATTTATTTAGCTCGAGGTGCCCCAGTTGAGCGGTGACTTCCTTTAACTTCTTTTCAAGTAATGCATTCTTTTTATGCAGCGATTTGCGCTCGCGTTCCGACCAATCCAGCCGCTTCTTAGCATTCAAGAATGCCTTGGACGCGAATAATTCCAGAGGTTCCCCAAATAAGCGCGGCAGCAATACACCCTTGATGTCCTCCTTGTCATGCTCTACTTCGGGCTTTTTTAAAACAAGCCGTGTCCCAGTTTTCGGCTAGTACTGCGATGCATCTATTTTTCAAGGGAGACATCTGGTGGCGACATTCGACTCCACAAATCTTATCTTCTAGCTCAAGAAACGTTCTTGCTGCTTTGATTTCAAGTTTGGGTAAATGGGAAGCGTCCGTAAGGGCCCAAAACATGGAAGAATCAAGCTCTGCTTTGTGTATGTTGCAATAAACTGCAATCAAGAGCGAGAGTCGCAAACTCGTCGTGGTGCCTTCTCCGATCGTGGGCATAGTGACCACCCGCAAAAAGAAGAACGGATCGACTGTGGCCAGAATATCGACGACAACAGACTCGTGTACTTGAAAAATGTGTTGCGCACAGTATTCTTCAGCGTGTGCGATGAGTCGTTTTTCTTTAAAGATATGCGCACGCTGGTAGTATTTGCAAAGGTTTTCCATACTCAAATCTTGCGTCCAAAAGTCGCGAACTCTTCTCCGAAGCGGTTTGATTTCTAAGAGCGCGGCCAATGAATATAGGGGAACTGCATTTTCCGTAGTAATGGTTATTTGTCCCTGATTGGAGTACATGTAATCGAGCAAAACGGGGAAGACATCGGCAGCCATCTGATGTAATTGGAAGCGAATGAGCGAGCTCTGAGGATCGACATCGTCTTTCATGATCTCTTCAATCCCTCCACACGATAGCCATTCGTTACGTGTTTCATTTAGTTTTGCAGCTGATTGTTGTTGCGCTTCCGGGGGAGGGGGAGAAAAGAAAGCTCTGGCGAAGTACGTCGAGCGCTTCGGCCCGATGGCCAAAACTGACTTGTGCACGTGATAAATTTCCCCATGTGTCTTTCCCTTGATGACAACTTCAATCATAAAGTCACTCAGACTCTCTCGAGGATCGAGTCTCCAGGTGAATTCCTGGGGCTCTTCGGCTTCATCGTCGCTATCTTTATCTGGGTTGTAACGAGGAAATTCGCTCATCAAAGATGTCGTCGGAGGACTCTGTATCTTATCCTTTTCTTTTCCGGGAAGTAAGACTGTTTGCGATCCTTCGAGCAAAGACTCGATGGACGCCATGGTGATTGGTGATGCTGGCTCGTTTTTAAGTGCAACGGTAGAAAGGAGTGCAACGTGACGCGTTTTGCGTGCGTGTGGCAAACGGAGGGCCTTGCGTTCAAGATACGCCTGCGGCAGAAATTGAAAATTCAAAAATTTGCAGAACGGCCGGCGCGCGGGGGAATTTTTTTAGGAGTAGGCGTTCATTTTTACAAGACTAAAAGACACGATCACAAACGCGGTGACTCCTAACTTACCCCTACCTGGTCCAGAAATTCTGGAGCAGTTTTAGCACACCGCCGAAAAAATCGCATTCATTCATTCGTCAACAACTTCATTCATTAATAACCAGCGAAGCTCATCAAACGTTTACAAGTAGAATGCAATATGAGTTTGAGAAAATGAAACAAGGCCTAAAGGACGACACAAGCGTTACAGAAGATGAAACTAATTTAGGAGACGATTACGACGCGGAAGTTGCAGCATTAGCATCTAGTTTCTCGTCATGTTCACCCGTCAAGGCAGTACGGTTCAGTCCTTCACAAACAGCTCTAATTGCGAACTCGCAATTGATACAGTAACTTCCATCGACAACTACGAAACGGGACGAAAAGAACAAGGAAAAAAGGATATATCAAAACCGAGAAATCAGAGAAAAAGACGCATAAGTTACAGAGTAAAAATTATGCAGCACGTACAGAAAGAATGACGAAACCTCCTTCGAGCAAATGGCTCGAGGACCATCGCAGGCAATGTTATCCGCCCTCCCCGGTTCGAACGAAAATACGCGAAAACGCAACGCCTAACCTCAAGAATTCAAACCCGAAAGCAAAAGGCAACTACCGAATCGTTACTGTGGACGATCGTTCCTATGAATACTATTCTCCATCATAAGTCGTCGGTTCCAAGCCGAAAGTAAAGAAACAACAGGGTATCATTGTAGAAGATACCAAGGTGCCTTTGATCGAAAAATGAGGTCAATCGTTTTGTAAATTAATAGTTGAAGCTACAAGAAATTACGGTATAACGATCACTGTGCGTGTGACGATGAGAGATCCCAAGAGGTGTCACCCCCACGCCGTTGTAAGGTGGACTTATTATCCACTAATCACGTGGGAGAACAGGGTGACCATTAAGGATATATCATAAGTCATAATTTCTCTTGTAGATGATAGATGATGCAAGAAACAGAAGAGCGAGCCAGCAATAAGGACTATAGCTTGTGTCTCGTGAATGAAATCCAGTCTTGGACAATTCGAAATACATTTAGGGTGTATAGTAAAACTCTAGTTTAAACGATGAAGCAGATTACTCGAAAATCAAGAACTAGATGCCGATTCCAGACACAAAATTCTATAAAATAGCCTGTAAGAATAACAATGGTCAAAATATGTTTGTCAAGGTTGGAAGAATCACGAAGACAAGCAGAAAGCTTTGTTTCAAAGCTCGCTTCGTGACTGCAATTCAGTCTTGAGTGATGACCGTCGTCTTATCGTCGCCGTATTTTTTATTTTGACTATATGATGTTTGATGTTGAGCTACTTAAGCATTCTTTCCTTTTTTATGCTCCTTCGTGATCATTTCCCAACTTGCCTTGTTCTTTTAACGAGAAGGGATAGCGTGGTTGCTTTGTCGATGGCATTTCTCACGCCAACAACGACAACGGCAGAACAGAATCTTCCTGCTCGTCCTCCTTTCATTCGCTGGGGTATCATCGGACTCGGAGATGTTACACGACAAAAGAGCGGGCCGCCTTTTTGGAAATGTGAAGGCAGTGAATTAGTTGCTGTCATGAGAAGGACACCAGGAAAAGCGCAAGAATTTGCGAAACAAGTGCCCGGAGGCCGTTGTGTCGGTTACGAAAATTTGGAGGCCTTTTTGCAACACCCTGGCCTCGATGCGGTCTATGTAGCAACCAGGCCCGGGACGCACCTGGAGATTTGCAAAGCAGTAGCTGCAGCCGGTAAAAAAAGTATACGTGGAGAAGCCAGTCGGTCGTTGTGCGGTCGAAACGGCCAGCATCTTGAAAGCTGTCGGTGCAGATAAGCTATACACGGCGTACATCAGTCGAGCATATCCACGCACCGAGGCTGTACGGCAATTACTGAAAGAAGGGGCAATTGGTGACAGGATCACCTCTGTTTCGTATGTATTACATGGAAAAGGAGGCGCGCGAGACATGGATGGCCCCATGCCCTGGCGACTGGACCCAGCCCAGTCTGGTGGTGGATTGATTATGGACGTTGGTTGCCACGTCTTAGATCGAATTGACTATTTGTGTGGTCCTATTAAATTTTTGAGGGCAGAAGCGAAACGAATGGAGCCGGGAACTGGAGTCGAAGACTACGTTCGGTTCGAGGGAGTGCTACAACAGGCGAATTGGACACCACTGCTTCCGTCGAGAAACGCCTACGTCAGTTGCGAGTGGGATTTTGCGTCGGTGCAGAATCTAGATGAATTGATTATTCGAGGTTCTTCTGGAAGTTTACGTATGATTGCCATGAGTGCTGTAGCACCCGTCTATGTATTGGACAAAGCTGACAAGGTCAATCGTGTCGTCGACAATTTTGAAGTTCCTGAACATACCGCACAAGCCATGATCCAAGCCGTTACAGACGACCTACGGGGAACTCGGAGGTCCGCCTTTCTTCCAAAGGCGAAAATGCATTACGAACAAGTATGCTTTTAGATAGAGCTTTAGAAGGATACTACGGAAACAGGGATGACAGGTTCTGGGAAGTATTCGATTCACAGGCAAGAAGATGATTGCGTGATAATTCGTACATACACGCATCGAAGCATTTGAGTTCCGTAGGAATCAATTGTTTGATAATGTATTTGACGTTGGATAAAGCCTTGCCAGTTGCAGGAAAAAGATTGCTTTACTCCAAAACAGCGGAACTATGAAACGCGTTGACGAAAAATGTTCGAGCATTCACGGCCCCGCGCAATGAGCAATTTCCGATTTCCACTAGATATCTCAAGAACTGCTTGTGACATAAAATTTTTCCTAAGCTGCAGCCGAGCAGGCAGTGAGAAATCCGTCTTTGACTTGTTAACGTTCTTGACACGACTGTGGAAAAGCAGCTGCAATTATGCTTGATGTGGTTACACTGTGAGTTGCAGCTGCACAGGTCCGGAGAGCTGTCTTCTCGCGATAGGTACACTTGGCCTCGCGAATGAACGAGCTATATCCGCATTGTTTGATAGTCGCAAAGAGGCGAATTATAATACTAATATTGAGGGAAAATCTTAGATGTAATTTGCTGCTCCGAGCATTGCAACTGCATACGCAACTTCGGTTTTATGGCAGGAGGTGTCTTCTGGCGTTTCGGCAAATGAGGCGACAAATGTAGCGTGTCGTTTTTAAACTTGCTATTCGCGGCACAATCATTTGCCCAGTGATCCGTCGCTTTTTGCTACATCTTGCTGATTCTTTTTTTGCTGTCGCAATTTCATTTGCAACTACATTTATGCTTTGTAAGGAATGCCCATTCTTTTGGAGCCATTCCTCTCTTAGTTTAACGGAGATTCGCTGTACTTGTTTCGGTGAGCCAAACACGCGTTCAAACTCTTCCAATGAGCCAAAACGATCCGACTTTATCGGAGTCCAGGCTAGCGATAATGGAGCTCCTTGAGAGCAGGATGGATTCTGTGGCGTAATAGATATTACCGTTAGCTTATCATCATGAACCTCTTGAGCCAACTTTACAAGGATACTTACATCTCCAAGGGTTACCTTGTGTGTTCTGACATGAACAGAGCCAAATCGAACGACTCTACGTGAGATCAGTTCTTCTTCATAATCAACGGATAGACTTTCGGCCGACTCATTCGGGTCAAAGTCTGAGCTCTCTGACCAATCCGAGAAATCACTGAGTGAAAAACTGGCAAAGCTCGCATATTCTATATCCGTGGCTTCCATTTCTTCTTGTTTGTCATGTATTGCAGTCGAACACGTGATATCAAGGTAATAATAGAAAGGTAAGAATGAATGAAGATAGCTTCACGAAAAGTTTGTTTCGCCTTTTTCCTTTCATCGTCTCTTCTCACTTCTCATTTTTCTCGGAAGACCTAAAGACACAGCACAGAGCGTAGTGTATCGAACAAAGTACAAAAGAATGCGAAATGGGAAGTCGCGTGTCGCGTGTCGCGTCAAGCGGCGAATATCGAATATAAGTGACTACTTTACAATAGATACTATCAAGACACTCATATGTAATGTGGAACTTTGAGACAGAGTAAAGTGTCAGAAAATCGAAAATCATAAATCATAAATCATTGTTTTCTCGTCCTACTGTACTTTCTACTGTTTACTAAAATCAGAATGAATAGCCCTTCCTTTTTCTACGATCAGCGGTCTTTTGACAAATAAAATTGTATAGGTTATTGAGTAGCTTAGATCACTATACACTACACAGGGTTTATTCATATTCGCTTTCGACTGTTTTGCGTTTTACGTTTTGGTGTTTCGATTTTTGGTGTCAGATGAAAGATGAAAGATGCTCGTGGCTCGTGCCTCGTGCTCCGTGCTCGTGCTCGTGCCTCCTCATCATCATTCGCCGAGATCCGCGACGATGCAGCTGTGTGCCGTGTGAAACGTGTAACTATTATTGCCTATTGTCTTATTGTCTTTTGTCTGGTTGCTTGTTACTCATTGCGTCTGAAGAAGGCTAAAGGCTTTCTTTGACGACTTCCGACTTCCATTCCTCGTTCCATTTAAGTTTCAACACGTCGTGAAAACCGCTCCCCATCGTGTCGAAGACAATCAAAGAAATGGACAGCTACCAGCTCAAATCAACTGATCGTTGAATCGGGTCGGATGAAAAATGGCTATGCTGGTCTCATAAATTTAATTCAGGCCGAAAGCGGCTGACACAGAGCAATCATCACAAAAGAAAAACGACGCGCGAAGAACGCCATGATTCCCTTGCGCAAACAAGTCATTGACGCCTATCTTGGTTCTACCGACTTCCGTGGTTGTCAGGATATTTCCAGTATTCATTTACAGTACGAAGAAGACCATTCAGGAAGAATGATTGCTCATGTTGAAGCCAAAATCCCTGCTTCTACTACCAATCAGCGCAACTATGAAATCCACCGTGCGTCTCAACCCTCAGGGAAACTCGTCCTGCACGTGTCCCATTCTGAGCAAATGCAAGCACATTCACAAAGTGCTTTATCGGATCCGCCAATCGCGCGATATTCCTATTCCTCCTCCAAGTGCTCAGCATTTGGAGCGTGTCGCCCGTCGCGAACGACTCGCCGATCAGATGGAGCATGCCTCTGTTTATGTCGCCTTTGCGTGCAAGTCGGAACTCAATAGCGGAAGTGATTACTACCGCTCTCAGTTTGTTCGAGACAAGTATGATCAGGAAGTGTTGGGAGTATTCTTTTCCTTGAAAGAAGCCAACCTCCGCGCCAAAAATCATGTTCGGGAGGAGTTGGGTCATGAGGTCGATGATGATGACGAAGAGGAAGACGATGACGATGACGACGATTACGGCGAAGATGAATTTGATTGGGACGATGAAGATTTTGGTCCTGATGACAACAATGAGTACAATAAAGTTTGGGTTGATCGGTTTGCGGTTGAGGATGCTTCGCGTCGCTTTCACACGTAAAAGGATATCGAAGAGAATACAACATGCCTAATATGGACGTTAAGGTAATCACTACTGCATATCTGTTGCATTATTACATTGCAGAGTGTTTCAACTATTATATCGGTAGCGTGCGACGCCCCTTCTGCCTGTTCGCCAGAAGCTGACTGGTCACTTTTCTATTAATTTGTTCATAGTGTCTATGTTTGCTTCTATTGCCTTGATACGCTGCTATTCGACTCGCTGGACTGTTGGTTGCTCCAAAGGCGGTTCATCCAGGCTACCCGTACGTTGCGGTCGCCGTGGTGGGGTCGCCGACGCTCGTTCAAAGTTGGAAGGTCGTCGTTGCCCCGCCGTCTCTCTTCGCTGATGTTTGATTTCGATGATTTCATTTGTAGCGCGGATCAGACTCGCTCTCGAATGACCGTTAGTTCTCAGCCATCCCTCCCTTGTTTTTGCTGACACTCTTCGCGGTGTTGCCGGCGCACCACGTAGATCCTCAAATTCTTCTACAGAAGAAAATCGATCGGATAATACAGGATTCCACGCGAGGGTCATGGGCGCCCCTTTTGTACAAGAAGGATTCTGTTCGTGAGCAATAGAATGAGCCGTCAGAGAAGTGAGTTTCAAAAACGTGATGTGACCGATTCAAAGGATGACACTACTCAATCAAGTACTTACATCTCCAAGAACGACTTTGTGAGTTTGCACACGAACCGACCCAAACCGAACGCGTCCTCCGATTCTTTCATTTGCAAGAGTAATGGCTTCCAGAATATCAGCAGAAGTCTCTGAATTATCGGAAAATTCGAAGTCCTCCATATCCAGATCGTTCAAGGCATCGGCCAGCGACTCGAAACTGTCGGCTGTCGTTTCTCTTTTCGGTCGTATTCTTTTTATTCGCTCCATTCTTTATGCGTAGACTGAAAGATCGCTTTGGGCTACTTTTAAATCTCTTGACTTACTTGTAATCTTCTTTTCGTCGTTCTTATCTTTGATAGGTCTCTAAGGAGTTTCCTTTGGCTCGATGATTTGCGATAATTTATTTTTTATTTTTTTATTTGCAACTTTGCGACGCAACACGCAGCGCTGCGTATCAACGTTTATTGTTGCTCGACCGCCCGCCTCCCTGGAACCTTCTTTACTTTTACTCCCTGTGAGAAAAATAGCCACTTTTTCTATCAAATAAGTAAAGGTCCTATAGGCTTTTATTCTCTTCTTCATTCTTCATTCTATAGTGCGGTTATTCGCTTCATCGACTATGCGTATTTATGTGCACTTTGTGATGTCTAAGGTCTAAGCATTTTTCGAGTCATTTGACAGCCAGTTTTAGTACTGACCTTAGGGAAAGCGGAAAGCCTACTTTGTTGGAGAGAGAGAAGTCTTCGGTCCCCGTTCTTCGTATTTCGCCGTTTGCACGTACAGTTACTCATCCGGTCAAGGGACAAACCTCGGCATTGACATGCAAAATGCAGAAACGCAATAAAGGCGGAAGATATCAGTGCTGTCTCGGTGTATTATAACTCGCAGAAACATTAGCAATGGCAGTAAACCCGTTCGGATTTACCGCTGTTTCAACCGGACTCACCGTCGCGGTTCTTTTGTCGTGGAGATCGAGACAAAAACGTACCTTATCGAAATCTGGGGCTGCAGTTGGATTTGTTGTCGGTCTTTCTATTGTTTCTACCGGCATGAGAGGATTGATACTCTTTTATTTCTATCAACTGGGAACGTGGGCTACGAAATATAAGTTGCAACAAAAGATGAAATTAGACGGAACAGTTGAAGAAGGAGCCGAACGAGGAGCAACACAAGTTTTGTGTGTAAGCATCATTGCACTCTCGTTATCACTGATACACGCCATCTACTGTGGACCGGAGCTTTCAATCGACTTTTCATTATCTAAGAATCAATCGCTGGCGAGTCATTTGACTTGTGGGATAATTGCGCACCATTCGACTAGTTTGGCGGATACATTAGCCAGCGAAATGGGGATATTGGCAAAGAAATCACCATTTCTGATTACTCGACCATGGAAGCGAGTTCCACCAGGAACCAATGGCGGAATCACTGTTACCGGGCTGCTTTGGAGTCTCGTGGGAGGATTCCTGATCGGCGTGTTGTACGTTATCACCGACTGGGTGGGAGGAACGCTACCGGTGCATTCTATTGCTACAGTATCCTTTGCCTCCATATGTGGACTTCTCGGATCGTTACTCGATTCTTTCTTAGGAGCGGTTGCTCAAATTACTTGTTATGAAACACAGATGAAGAAAGTCGTTCATGCGAGTCGCGGAGGTCATGCCATTCAACCTATTTGTGGCACGAATCTACTGACGAATGAACAAGTGAACCTGGTGAGTACAGCTTTAATCACGCTTCTGGGAGGTTGGCTGCTGGCTCCGATTTTCTTCGTCTAGAAAGTTGTCAATTTATCGTAACGCCAATATAGCATCAAAGATTCATCAGCTGATGCTTCGAAACAACGAAAACTATTCCGGGATGAGCTTGATGCTCGGTGCAAAAGATTGCCTGACTATTCTTGCTGATTTACATTGAATGGGAATCTAAAAGCTGTTATACGGGTGTCAACGTGACTAAAAGTCAGAGAAAACTAACAATTTGGGTCCCCGAGCGACGCAACGGGGTTGAGTGACGCAATATACGCTTGTTTGTGGGACAATTAGTGATAATATCATGGACACGATGCTCCAGTAGTGAGAGGGAGGCGAATGGAAACTGGGGGAAAAGGTCAATTACTAACGTCAGACCTAGCCATATAATCTAAGTAAAACTATAGTTGTTACTCCTAGTTATGTTTGCTCTGTATGAAACTGAAGCTGTGAGCAGCCACAAAATTTTGAAATATGAAATACCGTCGAACCATATTAAGCCAGCATCTACTTTGCAAATAAGTCTTGGTTCTCCGACAAGAGAAAGTGAATGCGTTTGGGAGAGCTTAAATGGTTGGCCAAAGCCGCGACAAGCAAATGGGAGCGGATCCATTCATTGCTAACTTGTTGCAAAAGCCCAAATCGACAAAAGAAAGCGGAGTCCTGCCATTTTGCTGCATACGTCACCGCATTTGTATTCTCCGACAAATCTGATCCAGGTAACGCTACGTCTTTGAAAACAATTTTGTGGGACAGATTGGCCCGATACCACAGGTGGAATTGGCCGGCCTGACCAATTGTGGGTGGATCTACGCAAGGCGGAACGAAAGCCAGCTTTCGAAGGCGTGGATGCTGTGTAGCGACGTTCAAAAGCTTCGTTGCTGGGAATGGCAAAACGTCGCCGTTCTCGTCAAGGATGCTCAATGTTTGTAAACTTGCATTGCCACGCAGCATGTCAATGAAGTGTCCCTCAAGTCCGGTGGACGATAGTGGCCCTCCTTTCAAGTGTACAGAAAGCTCATGCAATTGACAATCGGTAGAGCCAACAGCATCGCACAGATTCTCTACTGCAGTCGCTTGTTGATTGGGAGGGCACGAGAAGAGCATTTTCAGCTTTGAAGGCGCGAATAAGCCATGTCGAAGAGCTTCCAAAAGCTCATCTGGGATCACCTCATCTGGACCAACTTTCACCGAGAACGAACATACATTTGACTGGTACGTAGCAGGGCGCTGAAGCATAGCACGGTCACTGATATAGAAGCAATCGAAGCAAAGTTCTTCGAAAACGGGGTAAGTTGAGCGTTCCAAAAACGCGACAATGGTCTCCCGCACTTTGCCATGAAAGTGTTCTCCAAGCGTCCCTAAAGTGCGCATTCCATTGTGAAATTCAAGATAGTTTACCACTGCATGGCCGTTGTCACTGATGGTGCACCTCTCTATCCCTGCCAGGTCCGTCTTTGCCGCTAGCACAACGGATTGCTCAAGGGAGAGATTGTAATGACTAATCTTGTACAAGCGTGATTTATGAGCAGAAAACATACTCTCTAGCTGAGTTGGCGACAAGATCAAGTCTGGATTTGGTTTGCCCTTGATAGCTCGTTCTGGTATGAATCGAATGACACCGGCTTTGGTGGGTATCCGGAAGCAAAAAGACAGTTGTGATCGTTGATGCCAGCGACGCCGCGTCTTTCCCATAAAATGCAATCGTCAAGCTTGAATCATTATCTGCATCCATTTTAAAAAAATAGTAAAGATAGTCACGAGGACGTTTGTAATGAATCGACAGGCACACGTCACGATCGTCAATCCAAAGTCGCGTAACTTTGTTTGCTATGCGTACAAAGTCATCGAGAGACTCGACGCTTTGCAACCCAATCAGACGATAATCATCGCCGTCTTGAAGACGCTTGATAAAGTAAGTCATATTTTAAATGAAGCAAAAGCATACGTATAGTCGAAACAATGATTCTATATCCTGGAAGAATTTTTCTGTGGGCTCATTACCCCTTTTTGGCCGTAACTGGTCTCTCTGGAACAGTTAATTTTTCGCCGTAGCACTTGGTAGGATTTGTACGTGTCCAGCCATTTCTCCTCCCGACGGGGACGACAATAAAACGACAATGATGTCGTTGACGAGCAAACAATGATCGTCTCGGTTGCAAAGGAGATCAAAAATTGCATTTTGTAAATCTATAAAACTACCGTGTTGGTATCTGCTGCTCGAGGAGCACTGATTAGCCGAACAAGCGCTCTTGGGTTGTTTATTGTGACAAGGGCGAACAGCATCGGAAGACCGAGTACATGCAAAAAGAGAGGAAAATGAGAGGCTGCACAATCCGAGGCAGACGAATCTGCCGCACAAGAAAGCTATTTTTATATTTAAGCGCGGAAGCGGGATGAAATGACTAGAACTAACGGGAAAACAGCAGCATTTGGCAATATTGGGCAAATTTGACCGACGACCAAATTCTTATCGAGGCCGTTCTACTCTACGACCGAATGATAGGAAGATTTTTAGCGAGAATGAACATATTCTTATCGAAAATGAATGAATGAAATTGCCGAAGAGTACAGGATTGATGTTTTGGAGCGGATAAATGCTAAGTCCGAGAATACGGCAAGGTCGGTTGGGTGGCATTTGTGTTGATTGTTGCTCCATTTGGAAGTAGCCTGAGCTTGAGTTGCCTTCCCTTGTTGCGTCTTTTGTATCATCTACTTCCGTTGCCTTGCAAAACATCAACCGCTTTGATTGGTGATACTGCATTGGTGCTCTTTTCTGGTTTGTTTAGCACGCCTCTCTTTCCGCTTTCGATCTGAATTCCACGAAACGGCCGGATTAAACTTATACCGCAGGTAACGTGGGATTTACACGTCCTCACCGCACATCCTCTTCGAGAGCTCTTCGCACATTAAGCGATCTTGTCTGATACGCGGCAGAACTGCATTTTTGAGAATATTGTTGGCTCATCGAGTTTTTGCAATGCGTCGTGCGTAGATTCAAATTCAACTCAATTAATACTTGTGATCGCTGCTAAATAACTCTTTCATTATTTTTTAATATTATTTAATTCTCTAGAAGATTGAGATTCACTTTGTTTGAGAGATCTCCCGTTCAATTGAGTATCATAATTATTTGATGATGGCGTTACGCTTTCAACCATCTACTAGACACTAGACGGCTAGATATACTCTTATTGGACCGCATAATTCTCATTCAGACCCTAAAAAGGATTTGTTTTCGTCAAGTAGGGCGTGCAGAAACCTCTAAATATTGCGCCAGCAGCAATGTTTGCTCATCGCCGCGAACTCATGTTTGAGTGTAGGACTACGGAGGAAATAATATACTGCAGTCACAGATCACGCAACTTGACGCAAATCACGCTAACTCATTCTTTATGATTAGTTCCCACAATGCTCAATGGTGGTCAGTTAAGTCATCGTCGTGTTATTATTTAATGTTGAAATTTGCCGCATCATCTATAGACGTCGACGGCAAAGACAATAATGACGAATTGCAGCAAGCATTCTCACGTTTACTAGATCAGTACCATTGTGTCAATTGTCGGGGAGTTCAAAGTATGGAGGTAGCGACACAACCTAAATGTCGATCAAGAGCCGAATTATTCGAGTGATAGAGCGATACCCTCATCGCTGTCGGGAATTTCACGAGGTGAAAATGCACCATTTGAGCACTTTGTTGTGAGTGTATTCCGCTTCAGAATAATCTTGCGACCTTGCCATCCGAACGAAGACTCTACCGCGAGATACGGCATGAATTTGGGCTCTTTTTCAGCCGCCTCGAGTCAATTGTTTCGCGACAAATACCCTTTTTCGACATGAGATAGCGAGCCTCCCAGGTTGGCTTCGGAGTACCAACGATCCTATACGATTTCATGAAGAGCTCTTCCTTTCAATGGTTTCCGGATTTATGCGTCGGCGAGACTCTGAGAGAGGTTATTATTGGGGGTGAGAAGTCCCTTGATTTGACCGCTGCGGCCCGGCGGTCGATAGGAAGAGTTTCTTGCGTCAAAAAACACGCGCTGGCAACAGCTTGGCCCGTTCCGAGGGCAACACTGACTCTGCCTTGACTTTGTTGTTGCAGACTGAGCTTTTATAATTATAAAAATGGCTTTGGTTTGCTTTTTTACTCGTCAACAACAAAAAAGTCGTTTTGTCGTCCGCGTCCGGAGGAAAAATGATGCACACGTACAAATCCTACCGAGTGCTACGGGCAAAATGAGGGAGACCAGTTATTTCGTAACTGGACTCCTGAGTACACTAAAAATTCCTCCAGGATATATAAGTTGCGATGCAATCAATTTTTTTTTTTTTGAAACTTGTCCTTTATAGTATTACTTTCTCTACTATGCTTGTCTAACACGAGGATCAGTTGTACGACGTATCTGGTACGCTCAGAAGGGAAGTGCTTGAATTTTATGGATCCGGATCAATAATACCCTCAGTTTTTGTCCGTTGAGCGTACGGCTCACGTGATCCTTCGAGTGCCGGCCTGGAAATGACGTTAAAATTCTGCCTCTCAGTACAAGTTTCTACGTAGAGCCAACGGCTAGGCAGAATTTTAACGTCGTTTCCTGTATTTTACATGCCTGTAAGAGTAACCAAGAACAGTACGTAGTACAATTATCTTCAGCGGACAAAAACTGTGGGTAATCTATTGATCCGGATTGTACTTTATTGTCCGGAAAACCACAGAAAATCTGTGTGATTGTAAACCCCGATTATTCCAGAGTTTATGGAGAAGCCCACAGAATTTCTGTATGAACGCAAGCAGCATTCCAGATTTGTGGAAACGCCACAGAATTTCTGCAGTATCGCAAACACCAATGATTCAGTCCAGTTTTTTTGGAACGACTAGGGTCTACAGAATTTCTAAATGGTCGCAAAACACCGACTCCAGAATTTCTGGACATGCCACTGAATTCGGAATGGTCGCAAGTCGCAAACACCGATTCCAGATTTTCTGGAACGCCCGGAGATATTCGGTATAATCGCAAACGCCAATTCCAGAATTTCTGGAACCACAAAATATCTGTATGGTCGCAGACCGCAAGACACCGATTCCGGATTTTCTGGAAATGCCACAGAATTCGGAATGGTCGCAAACATCGATTCCAGAATTTCTGGTACGACCATAGAATTTCTGTATGATCGCAAACACCAGTTACAGAATTTCTTGAAATGATACAGAATTTCTTGAAATGATACAGAATTTCTGTATGAAAGCAAACGCCTATTCCAGAATTTTTGGACCGACAACAGAAGATCTGTATGATCGCAAACAAATAATGATTCTTTCAGAATTTCTGGTAGTGCCACAGAATTTCTGTATGATTGCAAACACCAACTCCAGAATTTCTGGAAATACAAAAGAAAATCTGTATGACAAAAAAAGCTGGTACCTAGCCATTCGTCTACGTAAACTTTGGTTGTTACTCCTTATCATGTTTTCTGTATGAAACTGAAGCTGAGAACAGCCACAAACTATGAAATACATCGAAATACCGCCGAATCGTCATGAGCACGCATTTACTTTGCAAATACGTCTTGGTTCTCCGACAAGAGATAGTGGATGCGTTTGGGAGAGCTAGAATGGTTGGCCAAGGCCGCGACAAGCAAATGGGAGCGGATTCTTTCATTGCTAACTTGTTGCAAAAGCCCGAATCGACAAAAATGGACGTAATCTTGCCATTTCTCTGACCGCATACCCTCAAAAACAATTTCGTGCAAAGGATTGTTGCGGTACCAAATGTTGAATGGATCGGACTGTCTAACTGGGGGCGGATCCAGTTTCACAGGCGGCGAATAAATAAGTTTTCGAAGACGAGGGTGCTCCGCAGCGGCGTTCAAAATTCCCATTGAAAGAAATCCTGATGAGTCGTCCTCGCACTTGATACCCAATATTTCGAGGCTCGTATTAGCTCGCAGCATATTGATCATGTGTTCGTCAAAGAGAAGAGTAGTAATACGACTGTCAGAAATGTCTGCCAGAAAAAGTAACTCTTTCAGGGGACACTCAGTAGAAGACAAAGCATGAAACAGATCCTGAAAGGTGCACACATGAAGTTCCCCGTCTCTTCTACAAACATTAATCCTCAATTCGATTGTTGGAGCCCTCAATGTACCATCTTGAAGAGCTTCGATAATAGGACTGTAGTAACCAGTATCTATTTCCAAGTCATGGGTATCGGCGAGTATGTAGATTGAGTTGACATTCGCTTGAGTGAAGAGGGCCCATCCCTCCGGATTTCCGCGGCGTGAAGCTAAATTTAGTGTTTCGAAGACAGGATACGTGGAACGTCGTAGAAATTCGAACATGTTCCTCCAAGCACCCCCAAAATGGTCATCCAAAACGCCCAACGTTCGAGTCCCGTTGTCATGTTCAAGGTAATGCACCAACCCTAGAGCCCCTGGTCACTAATCGAACACGAAGTAGCACGATTGAGTTTGTTGGTTTCAGCTAGAACGATGGATTGTGAAGGAGAAAGATTGAATCCAAGTAATGTGCACCGGTGTAGAACGTTTGTAGACAGAACAGTCCGTAGCTGAGCTGGAGAGAGGATCAGGTCCTTCCGTACAAAGTCACGCCCGCCGCAAGGTTCTCTTCCCCATAGAGTGATATTTCGATATCGACAGGGATACGGAGGGCCAACGGCACTAAAGTCAGGATCCGGAAGCGCAAGGACATGGGTGATAGTGGATGCCAAATGCATCAAGTCCTTCCCATAGAAAAAGCACTGGTATTCCTCATTTCCTTCGTATGCTTCGATATCCAATTTGAACTCAGTGTAGTCAATAAAAGATTGTTGTGGGCGCCATTCGAGGTCCCACGTAATACTAGCAGTAACGAAAACGTCAAGCTCATCGATCCAAAGTCGCTCGTCCTCATATAGTTGGCTTAAAAGTCATCGAGTTTCTCCATGTGTTGCAATCCAATCAAGCGATAATCCCCCTCTTTAGGGAGACTCTCGATATAATAAGTCATAGTAAAGACGCTTTACGTGGTAGTTGATGGATGTGCGACTTATAAGAGAAACATATAATGAAGAAAGGAAGGTTCCAGGAAGGAGAACAAAATACCTGGTAAAGGGCAAAGGCAATGCGGCTCGCGACGCGATCGGGAGGGTGATTTTGATGCGACCGCGCGCGTGTCATTGCGTCGTCGTGCGCAAAAAATTGTAGGTGTACCTGGTACTAAATCAAATTAAGGATAAGAATATTGCGTCTGTCCTCTCCCCGTTCCCGTTCCCAGTTCATGATTCATGATTCATGAGGTAAGTCCACTCCCTAGCAAATTAAAATAAGGCCTCTATCACGATAGTCAACAAGGTAGACCTAGCTCCTTGTCGCAGAAAGATAACAATTTGGGTCTCCAAGCGACGCAACGGGGTTAATTGATGCAATATACGCTTTTTGCGGGACAATCGGTGATTAGTTGGGCATGAAGCTTCAGCAGTAAAAGGAAGCCGAATGAGGTCAAGTACTAACGTATCGTCTAAGTAAAGCTATACTTGCTACTCCTTATTATGTTTGTTCTGTATGAGACTGAAGCTGCGAGCAGCCACAATATTGTGACATATGAAATAAATACCGTCGAATCGTCATGAGCACGCATTTACTTTGCAAATACGTCTTGGTTCTCCGACAAGAGATAGTGGATGCGTTTGGGAGAGCTAGAATGGTTGGCCAAGGCCGCGACAAGCAAATGGGAGCGGATTCTTTCATTGCTAACTTGTTGCAAAAGCCCGAATCGACAAAAATGGACGTAATCTTGCCAGTTTTCTGCTCCATTGTTCCAGTAACTTCTACTGGTATCAATCAGAATACAGAGAGAAGGATTGTTTCGGTACCAAATGTTGAATGGATCGGACTGTCTAACTGGGGGCGGATCCAGTTCCGCAGGCGGCCGAAAAATGAGTTTACGAAGACAAGGGTGCTCCGCAGCGGCGTTCAAAATTCCCATTGAAAGAAATCCTGGCGAGTCGTCCTCGCACTTGATACCCAATGTTTCGAGGCTTATATTCGCGTGCAGCATATTGATAATGTATTTATCATTGATAAGAGCAGCCATACGACTGTCAGTATTTGTTGCATGGAAGCGTAGATCTTTTAGACGACACTCGGTAGAAGACAACGCATCAAACAGATCCCGAAACGTAGACTCATCAGGCCAAGAAAAGCGCAAGTCAAGTTTATGCGCTCTCATTGTACCATTTCGTAGACTTTCAACAATAGCGTCGAGTTGACCTTCTTCCACAGAACGGCGGCTGACATATGATTTGATTGAATTGACATTTGCGCGAGCGAAGAAAGTCCATTTCTCAAGGTTCATTTCGTCATAGTTTTCATGCACGAGTTCATTAAAAACAGGGTACGTAGAACGCTGTATAAACTCAAGTATTTTCATCCAAGCAGCTTCACAAGAAAGACTTTCAAATGTACTCAAAGTTCGTGTTCCATTGTCATGTTCAAGATAGTCTACCAATGCCAGACCCTCGTCACTGATCGAACAATAACCAGCACAATGCAGTATGTCCATCTCAGCAAGGACAACGGACTGCGACGGAGAAAGATTAAGTCTGAAAAAACTGTACGAATGGGTAGCATGGGTCGACAGGATGGTCCGTAGCTGGGTGGGAGAGAGGACTAGCTCCCCCATCATAACTTCTAAATCGAAGCTCGACCCCAGAACTAGTATTTCTCAAGATTGAGTAGCGTTCTGCATAGAGTCGTCAGGTTCAGGATCCGGAAGTGCAAGCACGTGTGTGATAGTGGAGGCCAGTTGCATCGAATCCTTCCCGTGAAAACAAAACATATCTTCATCAATCCTGATTACGAAACGAATCCAGAAACTATAGCGCTTACGAAAAAACGCCTCGTCCTGTCGAAAATTTGCTTTCAAGACAGTTACGAACACGTCAAGCTCGTCGATCCAAACACGCCGCAGTCGTTCGACGCTGCATAAGAATTGATCGAGGGTCTTCACGCGATGAAATGATTTCAAGCGGATATCGCCTCTTTCCATAGCACGCTTGATGAGAGTGCTCATGATTGATGTACTTGCTGACTTGTTGTGAACTAACGAAGAAGATCTACAAGCTTGTGAAGGAATGATGAGAATGATGATTCCACAGAATGCAACAGTGCGCGAATGGAAAATGGAAAAGTGCGGCATGTTTTTGTATCACGCCGACGTGCGTCTAATTAACATTCGTGTATGTAGAATCTATTTGAAGGTATCTCTGTAGAATTATGTACTCCCCATAAATCAAGCCGTTAGATGGCAGTTTCTAACTGAAATGCGTTGTAACTACGAAGTAGGTAGATAAGGTTACGGTTATTACGTCTGTCCTCCACTCCTTCTCCGGCCATCCAACCTCCATTTTGCATTTTGCAACAACCAACCAAAGTTCATCGAGACAAAAGATAAGTGCAACAACAAAAAGAATAATCTGTTCCTAAACTATCGATTCAAGTTGTTGTGAATACTTCCTTTCTCTCTTACAGAATCATGCAGCACGATGAGATGATATGGCAGGTTATCAACCACCAATTTTGTTCGTACAAGACAACAATTGGGAAAGCCCTTCCGACAAGACCCATTTCTGTCGGCATCCCTATTCGGTGACGGGTCTTTGCAATCGCACCAGTTGTCCTCTGGCGAATTCGAGATACGCTACGATTCGAGAGGAAGAAGGTAAAATCAGCCTCTACATCAAGACTGTAGAACGAGCGCATTCTCCCAAGAATCTCTGGGAACGCATCACTTTATCACGGAACTACAGCAAAGCCCTGGCGCAAATCGACGAACATTTAGCGTATTTTCCCAAAGTATTGATTCATCGCAACAAACAAAGATTGACGAAAATACATCAGTACTTGATTCGCATGAGGAAGATTGAACTCAAGGCACGGGCCGGTCGCAAAGCCAAGGTGGTCGGCATTCATCGTAAGATTGAACAAAGAGAAGAACGCCGAGAGAGAAAGGCATTGATTGCTGCCAAGTTAGAAAAGTCTATCGAGAAAGAGCTCGTACAACGTCTGGCGAAAGGAGCGTATGGTGATATTTACAACTTTCCTGAAATGTCGTACAATAAGGCGCTCGATCATGCGGAGGAAGAAGAAGAAGTGGAAGAGGAGACTGAATCAGAAAGTGAGGAGGAAGAAGAGGAAGGTCTTGTTGAATATGTGGAAGATCTTGACTCTGAAGAAGAGGAAATGGAAGATGACATGGAAGATATGGATTACATGGGAGACGGCAAATGGGGTAAAGGAAGTGACGATGATTCGGACGAATCAAACGATAGTAGTTCCGACTCCGACGACGAAAAGCCCAAGAAGCCGAAGAAAGAAAACAGAAGACGAGGTCCTCGAGTTGAAATTGAATATGAGGAGGAGAGAGAAGACGAACAGCAAGAAATGGTGGCTGCAACGAATGATTGGTAATTTTGCTATTCAGCTTTTCTTAAAGTTAGTGTTTTCCTTAATCATTATTCAGGCATGCTACTTATACTTTTGGCTTTCATAGTTGTATTCATTTGATAGTTTTGTGGCTATGTCTCATCGAAAACAGAGTTAGGTGCACGAGCTATTAGTCTAGAAGTCTAGAGTCTCTCGACTTTTAGGCGATGACATAGTAGGTCGTCGCTCGTGAATACGCAAACAGACGATCCGTTAGTGCTTCTACGACAGAGGGAAGTTTTGTAACTGTATATCCACACTTTATCCGGTACTGGTTGATACGCACGCGTGCGATCGCGGTCGACAACAAGACGATGATGAGCAATGCGGCTGCATGTCTCGGCAATGCGATAATAATAAGTATTGATATCCGTAACTTACTTGTTGTGGTTTCAGGTCTCGTGTGCATTCCTATCTTTCTTTGCGCGACAGTTGAGGAAAGGAGCCCTCTAATCGGCAAAACTAGACGAGAAATGTCGCCACAAAATGACCCTTTTCCGATGAGTTCTCCCGAGGCACAGCGCCTTGCGGCATCGGTAGGAAAAGGTGAAGGAAGTCAAAGCGGTCAATCTTGGAGTTCTATGAATACGCAGTCTGCGGGAAAAGGACCGCGTGGTGAAGTGATTGAGGCAAACAGTGCTTCGAAAGGGCTCATTAAAGGCGAAAGCAAGTCGTATGATCAAGAAAAGGACGAGCAAAACGAAGACGAGTTCTTTGATCGACCGATGTGGGAGTCGCACGGAAACTCTTCCGAACGAAGAATGGCTCGCGTGTTGCGGATATTGGAAAGGATTTACAAACGACTCTACGGTGACAAACTTCCACCGGCAGAAATGATACGAACGCTTTGCTTGGCTTCGACGCTTTTCTTTATGATCGGTGGCTACTGGCTGCTGCGCTCTTTGAAAGACCCTGTCCTGTCGGCTCTCTGTGGAATTGAGACTATCCCGAAAGCCAAAATTGTGTCGGTTTTCGTCGTTCTTGGCGTCGTATCGATTTACAATCATTTACTGGACTCGGATATCCCCAAGCATCGTCTCTTCTACATCTTCGGAACGTTTTACTTTGGCGCATTCATTGTTATCGCTCTATTACTGATGCACCCCACTATCGGGCTGAAAAATGAAAAACCGAGTCCGTATCGACTTTTGGGATGGATAAGTTACTGTACGATCGAATCCTTTGGTTCCGTCATGGTCAGTTTGTTTTGGTCGTTTGCCAACTCGAACATTACGCTCGAGACAGCCAAAGCCAGTTACGGTATTATTGTTGCCACGGCACAGATCGGAAGTATTATTGGTCCGACGGTAGCTAGGTTTGCGGAAACAATAGGGTGAGTGCACTTTGCAAAGTATTTGCTCTGATTGGCGCTCTTTCACTCATGCGAATCGTCTCGCCCGCAATCGCAGCGTGGCTTCATGTTACATGATCGGTGCCCTCTGCATGCTGCTGTTGCAAGGAACAATGCGGTTTTACATAGCCACCTATGGTGTTCAGGATAGAAATGCCAGCAACCCTACAACAACGAAGAAAGCCAAGACCGGAATTTTGGAAGGACTGCATCTCTTTGCGAAACACAACTACGTGAAGGGAATCTTTGCCATTAGCTGCTTATTTATGGTTGAGGTGACTATTGTTGACTTTACAATGAAACTTCTTGCGAAAGAGTATTTCGCCGAGGAGTATCCTTGCGAAATGGGAATGGACTGCTACGACGCACTGACAGGTGAACATGGAACATCAGCTCAAGCCACCGCTGCCTTTGCCTCATTCATGGGTCTATTTGGACAGGCTACGAATTCTTTGTCGTTTTTGTTTAGCTTGTTCGGAACCAGTGCGGTGATTCGCTTCCTTGGCCTCCGATTGACACTCCTACTTTTTCCTTCCCTTTGTTTGTGCGTCATCATTTTCGTGAGACTTTACCCCACTCTCTACGTTGTTTTTGGTGCTATGATGTTGCTCAAAGCAAATTCGTACGCACTCAACAATCCCACCAAAGAAATCCTCTACCAGCCCACCAGTTCTGCGGTGCGGTACAAAGCAAAGAGCTGGATCGATATCTTTGGTGCACGAGGCTCCAAAGCACTTGGCAGTCTCGTTACGAACTTCTTTTCGGATAGTGCAGCCAATCTAATTGCAAACGGAAGCTTCGTGGGAATGGGTGTTGCATCGTTTCTAATTTGGAATGCACGTTTCATGGGAAAGAAATTTGATGAGTACATTGAGACCGGGTATATCGTGGGTGGCGACGATGAAGATCAAGTTGAGAATGAATACACAAATGTGGAATTGGCGTCTTCACAGAACGATAAAGAGGAAACAAGTTGTGCAATTGAGGACGATGACGAATTGAGCCATGAGGAGGAGGGACAAGGCTCTGATGCCACGGACATTTCAAAAAAGGCCGAGGTACAAATGGTGTAGTTGGTCTGATGAGGCCATCATTGATAGAATTGATTACTTCTTATGTTATCTCCAAAATGAGCTGTTTGGTTTTTATCCCTATGTCATCACTGGACTGTTAGACGGTACGACGAGTAGAAGTCGAGCATTTCTGAAGTTATTTGTTTGGGAGTTGATCGGATTGCCTGTAATAGATGACGCATACCAATCGTTACCTGTGTTGGATCCACTGCGCGAACATCGCTCTCTTCCAAAGCCAGCAAAGCCGCATCCTTACAAATCGCTACCACCTCTGCACCAGAAAACCCGTCGCTGATTTCGTCGCTTGCCAGTAGATCAAAGTTAACGTCTTCATCCAATGATTTGGTGCTGAGATTGAGCTTGAATATTTGCGCACGACTTTTCATGTCTGGAACGCCAACGTATATCTTTCGATCGATTCTTCCGGGTCGAGTGAGCGCGCTATCCAGCAAGTCAGGCCGGTTTGTCGCACCAACAACGACAACTCGTCGTGCCTTGCCTCCGAAAGATGAATGAGAAACGCCGTCAAGTTCTGTCAACAGCTGAGAGAGTAATCGCCCACTACTTGTCGAATCGGCGCTACCACGCTTTGAAGCAATGGCATCAAGCTCGTCGAAAAAGATAATAGAAGGACTAGCCATTCGAGCTCTTTTAAATAGTGATGCCAACGCTCGTTCACTTTCTCCAAGCCATTTACTCAAAAGCTCGGGTCCTTTCACTGCGAGGAAATTCATTTTGCCTTCGGTCGCAAGAGCTCTTGCCATCAAGGTCTTGGAACAACCCGGTGGTCCGTAAAGAAGAATGCCGTTTGGCGCGGATATTCCTAGATCTCGGAAAGCAGTGCTATGCTCATCAGGAAAATCAATGGCATCCTTGATTTGCCTCTTCACGGATTCCATTCCACCGATCGAAGACCACTTTACTTCGGGAATTTCAACTGTTATTGCTTTGATCGTGGAAGGCTTAGTTGCCCGGATAGAAGATCGAAGGTCTGTAAGTTTCAAATCTGCTCCAAATTCCAACCTGTTTTGTAATGAGTGAACCGATGCTGCCCGTATCGCCTCTTTCATTGCAAGCATGCAATCAGAGCCACTGAAACCCTTTGCAAGTTTACCAAGATCCAACCAATCATCTGCACTAACAGAATTGGCCGTGACCTTCATTCTCTGAATGATAAATTTCATTATATCCGCTCGAGTTGACGGTTGATCTGGCAAAGGGACTTCAATTTCTGTATCCAGCCGCCCAGGTCGTCGAATGGCAGCGTCTAGCAGTGAGGGATTGTTGGTAATAGCAAGGATAGCAAAGGGCGCTCCTCTTTGTTTGAGACTCCGTCCATGAGCGCAAGCAGCGTTGCAGCCAGTTGATCAGTTCCACTGGTCGAGCTACCTCTCCGGGGGCATATAAGATGCACGTCATCTAAAATTAATAGCTTGCTGCGAGTTAACGAATCAAAGAACGAAGTAAGCGATCGCTCTGCTTCTCCGACTACCGCCGCTTTGGATCGAAGTGATGCGCAGCTTACGTATGTCACATCATGAGATCGCATCTTGAGCTCTCGTTCGATTTGTTTCGCTACTTGGCTCTTTCCTACGCCACTTGGACCGTGCAACAACACACCCTTGGGAGGTTTCATTCGAACATCTCCAAAAGAAAAAAGATCGCTGCGCTCCAAGCTGGTTTCTAGAAAAGTTCTCAATGAGCTCAATGTGTCATCGAGGCCGACCACTAAAGGTCCTTGATCGTACAAGCTCTCTTTTGTTTCGTCGTCTTTCGCGCGACAAATCACTTGAGTATCTTTATGAATTCTAAACAATTGACAATCCGTCCTTTCTATGAGGCATCTCAAGTAGTTTTCTTTGCCTCCGTCATCGTCGTCATCGCTTACGATGTCGTTTTCCTCCAAAGACATTTGTTTGAATGCTGCATCTAAAGGTACAGTCTCGGGGACGCTTCAATAGAATTGAGCATGACATCGATGGTCCTCCCCTGAAATGAAATGTTGATTGTTTCGCCTTTTTGAAAATATCGACCCACACAATTCGCCAATACTAGTCTTTCCAAGACCCGTAGGGCTGATGTTACAACCATGTCTCCTTCTATCTCCGGTCGAATATCAACTCTCACTGCATCAGAGCATACATTTTGTGCAACGAAACGTCCCAGAGCCGATGTCATCGGAATGATCCAACATTTCTCTTGTGTCTGAAAACTTCGTATAGACGGAGAATTTTTTGGATTCGATGGGGTGGAAGGCGAAGTAAGGCCATCTCGCCTGAATGAAAATCCCTTTTATCATCCGGAGTTCGTTGTGGAAGTTCGCTTGTCGTGTCAATAGGTGTTTGCGGAGGCTTTGTTGTTGATTGAGATCCCGTAGGCGACACGATGACGGTCCCTGGAGTTGCTGTTTTTGTTTTAGAGCTTGGTTGCCCTGGACTCTGGCGCTCGGATCGAGAAATGGCAGCATTACCGATGATGATCGATGATACTTTTCGCACTCCGCCATCTTCCGCCACCGAAATAAGTATCAGTTCATCTTGCACTTTTACATTTAGCAAAGATGCATCGTGCTCCGAAACGTTGATGATTATCGTTTGTTTCGAACAGGACGGGCTCTTCGTTGCCCCGATCACACGAACAGGTAGGAGTTTACTGGTCTTTGCTTTTAAAAAATTCTCTCCAGCAGTACTAGCACTAGCACCTTTTTGTTGTCTCTCTTGGTTCTTTTTTACGTGTCATGTTATAAAATAATGACCTTCAGCATCATTTGAAAGGATGAATGGCAATCGGATCGAATGCAAATAATAATGGTGTCGGTGTTTTCGTGGATGTTGTGAACTCGTGAACCGAACGATACACGAGTTTGTCGCAAAAGCTATGATCTTCCTTCTCGCTAGTCTAATAATAGTATAGTAAAACACTAAAATTTCGCGATCTCGGCTATTGCATTAATTAGGCGGACGTAAGTCTAGACATTTTTGAAATGAAATCATACACACAATCTATTTTAATTGACAGTATTGTATACAGAGTCAACTCGATTGAAATGCACGAATTATCATCAGGCAACCGCTAACCGTAACTCATCTCATTTCATTCACCCCCACAAAGATTCGTCGTTTTGCCAATTCATGTTTACGAGGGAATCTGGGCTGGAATTTGGTGGCTGCTTTACAGAGTGACCGTTCCTCTTCTTCGCGTCGACTGGGCGTCCACCTATATCAACTTCGACACCCCCGTCGAAAAAGCGAAAGGCTAACGGAGCACCGATCAAGCGCGTTTCCGTCTCGTTCGGAGGCGGCTCGTTCTCTTTGAGATCGTCTTCGTGATCCACATCAAGCCGTTTCCTTTTGTTAGTGATTCCTTTGCTTTGCTCCTCCTTGTGTTGTGATGAAGTGGACTCAGTCGCCTTCACACCGTTGACAGGTCGCTTGCTACTTGAGAAACTATCTCGAGAAGCATCGCGATTCATGCTTGCTGGTTGAATTTTTTCATGTGACAGGTTACTACTGTTCTCGCTTTCTTCTTTTCTACGCTCTGACGAGTCCGACTTCTTGTTGGCCTTCACGTCATCATGCGATCTGCATTTAAAGCGTTCTATTCCCTGAGGAAACTCATATCCCTGGATATCTTCGTTGAAGTTCTCGTTGTTTTTTAGTAAGTTGAGGTCGAACTTGGTCTGGCCGGGAATCCATCTTTCGCGGAAATCAGGATGTTCATTGTCCACAAAGTTCTCTCGCTTGCAATACGCAAATGCTTCATCCGGCATTCTCGAGGACGAAAGAACAGCTGCTGTATCCAAAGGGAGTTGAAATTTCGTGTTTGAGTTGGCTCCAAAATCGTTGATATCTGACTCTGGGTGAATATTCGTCATGCCGATTAGCGAATCTTGGTGCAGTGAATTTTCTCCGGCAACATGTCGCTCAAAAGGTAAAGGTCCCATCCCCACATTACTGCAGATTGATGCCGCATCTCGATCAAACGTCATGTTCCGGTTCCGAAACTGCTCTATCCCTCGTCCGTCGTCTTTCGGCATTCGAGCCATTTGGTGAGCAAGAGTGTCATCGCCCTGAAATGCATAACACTGCTGCGAGAATGCCACATCCGCGTGTTCGCGATTCATAGCGTCATAGCCATACTCATTCGGCGGAAAAGGTGCGTATGGTACAAGGTGCTCACGACTTTTCCATCCATCGTGATCACCAGACTGAGGGCCTTGATAGTGCGCAACATTTTGATTTTGATAAGTCGCTTCGCGATAATGTGGCATTTCTTCCGGAAGGGGGAGCGTTTGACGTGCGAAATAGGTAGGGTTAGCTGCAATGGTTGGCTCGTATCCGTACGAAGCAGGATGATGGGGCTCAAGGAAAGCGAGTTGTTGTTGTTGTTGCAGCTGTGCGTGAGGTGAACGATATTGCTGATCTTGATAAGGATCACAACGCTGAAATAAAGCTGGATTCGCTGCAACGGGCAGTTCGTGCCATGATGCTGCTCTGCTATCACGGCTAGGTTGAGGAAGAATTGTTCCTGGTGGATAGCCGCTTTCTTGATGCTGATGATGAAGGGGACCACGTGCAGGACTAGACGGGGTAACGGCGCGCCTATAAAGAGGATCGGCCCATTTTGAATACGTTCCCGTCACTAAAACACAAAGAAAGAGTCAGCGCATGAAGCCAAATTCATTGAAATGATTCATCAATTAATTACGTACTCCCTCTAATGCTTCTCCTAACAAAGCTGGGATGTCTTTTTGTCGTCGTTGAAGGCTCACGCGAAAATGAGATTCTCGGCGACGGCACATCTCCCAAAGACGCTCGTCTTTCGAAAGACCTATTCATACGCGACTTCAATCTGTTCGCGCCGGAAGTCATCCACTTATCACCCGTCATTTTATAAAATGTTGGGGTGCTGATCTCATGGTGTCATGTCTTTGTGTCAATAAGCACAATGATCCTATTTATTTCGTTGTTGTTATTGTGTTTATCATGAATCGTCCTCAATGCGGAACGGTTTTAATTACTTAATTATTACAGTGGTGGTACGATCATAGATCATTTTGGATTATGTCGTCGACACTACACTGTTCGGTATAGCAATATCCATGTGCGACTGGGAATCGCGACTGAGGAGTGAGTCCCGTACGAAGCTAACAATGCGGAGGGAGGGTCAAACAAAACCGAAAATATATCACAGCAGCTCTAAATGAGCGCCTGAAATCTGATGAAACCACAGTTCATGAGATGATAAATATAATTATTAACCAATTAACAGCGCTCGTGAGCAAATAGCTCGCCGACATTCGAAAAGGACTGGCTTGCTAATCGCCACGTGCGAGACACACTAACGAGTTTTATGCAACAGCGAACTTAATGACCATCATGCCCATGCTCACTGTCGTTGTCATGACCGTGTCCCCCTTTGTGAGACAAGGAGCGGTCGAAGAGCGAGCGCATGTGGCCATCATGTCCGTGCGCGCCATCATTATCGTGGCCATGACCTTCTTTGTGAGACAAAGAGCGGTCGAAGAGCGAGCGATGACCGTCGTGTCCATGCTCACTGTCGTTGTCGTGACCGTGTCCTCCCTTGTGAGACAAGGCGCGATCAAAGAGCGAGCGATGACCATCATGGCCGTGAGCGCCATCATTATCATGACCGTGTCCCTCTTTGTGGGACAAAGAACGGTCGAAGAGCGAGCGATGACCGTCGTGTCCGTGCGATCCGTCATTGTCGTGGCCGTGACCTTCCTTGTGAGACAAGGAGCGGTCGAAGAGTCCTCCAGTTGACGTGGAGAAGCCAGAGGCAGCAATGAACATCACCGAACCCAAAACAACAGCTGCGCAAAGGAATCGTCGACGGAAGCTCTTCTCAGAAGAGCTGACACCAGCGATGGCGTTAGTTTCAAGAGTTGCTTCAATGTCGTACATGGTGGCGAGGGAAGTAGGTGTTAGTGCAATCGAAGGGTTGCTACTACTGATGCAATTTTTATGAGCAACGCGAATGAGGGAGCTGGAGCTATTTCGAGATCTGGAAATCTTTTGACGCTTCATTCCCTTGCTTCATTCTTCATTGCAACTGCGGGGACATGGACATTCCTTGATGGCAGGGTCATTTTACTATCAATAGCTTCTGTACTCTAATACTATTGCCCGACCTCTTTCTTTTCATTCCTACAATTTCCTATGAAGCTGTCTTGGTTAAGCCGAAACCAATACAATTGCCGAAGTTGGATTTTAGTTATGAATCTTGGTTGAATTGATAAAAAATTCAAAAACCTTTTTTAGATCTCAAATCAAGTCTTTCACACACAGTCAAACCATACGGTACTAAATACCTAGAGTACCCTTTTGATTGACTTGGTTCTTCGGCTTGTAATTAAAACAAGGGCCTAAGTTTCGTGAAGAATGACGTCTAAGTCTACAACGTCACGTCCATGTCACTTAGAAAATTGAAACAATACATTAGTGTACGCGACACCGAGGCGGCGAGTCGTGAAAGCATAATGACTGGAGATTTCTCATGTGCATCTCTCGCGATGATGATTTTCCCCGTCATGGTCACAAAATTCACGAAGTGCCCAATAAATCTAAGCGAAAGCAATCATCTCAAGCAAAGCTCATGCAAGCTTTTCCATGAATAGGCTTCCGGTGGACTTCACTTTCACCGACAAAATTTGAAGGGATTGAGGGGCGTGGAAAAGGAAGAACAACTATGATTAAAGAGTAGAGATTGTTTTGCGTCGCCGCTGCACGGGGGCTCATTGCGGAGTCTGGGTCAGGGTCTGGCCGAATGCCTTGAATTCACATGAAAGCTAACGCGTGAAGAATTATTATGGGTCCGTGAATTGTTGAAATATACGAGGCTTTGTCATGCGAGTTCAAGGAGCTCTAAACTCTTAGGGGCGCTCTAAAAAGGCGGTACGGCGTACTCCGTTTTATTTACATCATTATATCCAATCACCAATCAATGATAGTCAAAAACTAGAAAACACTTGCTTGTTGTCTACAGAACATTACCGACCGAACGGCGAACATTTCCTGGGTGCGATAGATGGAGCCACCAAATTTACGATAATGCGCTGCTCATTCTCAAGCCTGATGATCCTCCCGAATCACGAGAGCATGTTCTGTGAAACAAGTATCCAGATAAGATGAAGGATTGTGGGCGTTTTCAGACAATCGATTTACTTGGAAAATGTGTTGGGTGGCATTGTTGGTCTTGTTTTAAAATTTAGGATTCTTCTGGTGCTGAAGGACGCACACCAGACGAAAAGCTAGCATTTCGTCGTCCACTTGAACCCCTTCTTCTAATGCACCGTGCATTTCCACCAGCTCGAGACCCGCACATCGAGCGAGTGCTCCAATTTCTTGGGCTGTAAAGAGCCTCAACGGTACAACTTGTCGAATATTCTGAATGCCCTCCGATTGTGCAACACCCATAAGCTCCATCGCGACTGTGAATTGCCGTACTTGTTGAATGGGATCAAACGTGTCCCCATCATCGCCCCAAATAATTTTAAGCTCTCCGGATTCATTTCCAGAATCGTCCTCCAGCGGCACTTTCCAACTATTTTTCGTGCATTCGACCATAGAAAATGTTTCTCGCGGGTGCGGCAGCTCTAGCACAACGGTGCCATCCTCCGATAATGCTTCCCGAACTGCTTGTAAACACGATATAACATCATCATTGGAGGTCAAATGTTGTAAGGAGCCGAGCAAAATCCATACCGTGTCAACAGAGTCTTTGCCGTTTTTATATCGAAAAGAGCGCATATCATCAACACAATACTGAAACGACTTGAGCTGCTGTTCATCTAGCATTTCTAAAGCAATTTCTTTTGCGTAATCTGCCATTTCTTTCGAACTATCCACTGCTGTTGCCGTCTGTATCGAAGTGTCCGACAAAGCCGTCAGAGCATGCCGCGCCGGACCGGCCGCCAACTCGAGTACCGAAAGTGCCGGACGACCCGCCAAACGTTCGTGCGTATTCAATAAAAAGTCCACTTCTTCTTCAAAATCACGATACCCAAACGCTAGATCGTAGAGTGCTGGCAGTGAGTAGATGGATTCTCCTTTCCCCACCGTAGCTTGAAGGGATGTGACACATTTCTTTGGTGTCGTCAAGACGTATGCTTGATTGGAGGCCGCAAACAGCCCCAAAACGAAGAAGAATGCTTGATGACGATTCATGTTGCTCATTGATCGTCCCGTTTGTTGATTATGAAGGTTACTGGCGCAAATGGATCTTTAGAACACTTGATAAGATTCACAAAGCAAACATCATTATTTTCGTTCTGTTGTTATGTTCCTTTCATTATTTTTTCGTTGGTCGGCTCAGAAAAATGCAAAACGTATGGTAGCACGGACCTTAGAACCTACAATCCTGATGATAGTGGCTATTACCAGTACGATCTTCAACTCGGTTTCGATTTCTTACGTCGGCAGTTCACAACGACATAGCTTGCGGACCTCGACCGACGGCAACAAAATCGCATCTCCGACACTCTTACGAATGCAATGCATGTTTTTGACTTTTCAACAAGAAACAAAATTATAAACGCACAGAGCGCACGAGCCGACAAGTAACACAGAGTGGGACGGCAGCTTTTCATATTATCAGATCCGTCCTACATAGCGCTGAAATTTCCGTCAGAAGGATTTGTGCAAAAGCAAATACTCGTGCATCGAAAGAATCAATACAGCATTGCAGGATTGTTGTCAGTACATAGCGCAAAAATGATACTCACAGCAACGAAACCAGAAACTTCACCCAGGATTCCTACGAAACTCGTTTTACTGATAATATGTCTATTGCCTGGATTAATACCGTCCGAAAGCCCCGCCGGATGGGTCGACCCGGACACGCCTTGGGAGGCACGAACGACACAAAAGTACAACGCCATACCACACCAACCCTCTTCTTCTTCGTCGTCGAAATCAAGTACAAGCACCAGTAACAAACGAAAACGACCGACAGAAGAAGCCAGTACACATCCATCGGCGGCGCCGTCGCATTCGACGGAATTCCCTTCCCAATCGCCGTCGTCGTCCCCGAGTTCCTATCCCACTTATGTTCCGCGCGATTTTCAATTAGTGTTTAGTGATGAATTCAATACACCCTTTCGAACCTTTGCGGATGGCGCCGATCCGCGGTGGACGGCTCTCGATAAGAATGATTACACAAATGACGCGCTGCACTATTATTCTCCGGAAAATGCCATCACAAACGAACAAGGGGAACTGGTGATTACCAGCGAAGCGAAAAATACCGATATTGTGGGTTTTGATGACATCAAGTTGAAGAAGACGCGTGTGACGAAACATTTTCGATCCGCTATGCTGCAAACGTGGAATAAATTTTGCTTTACGGGAGGTATCATGGAGGCGGAAGTCATTCTTCCAGGAAAACACAATGTCGGTGGCTTGTGGCCGGCATTTTGGTTACTGGGCAATCTGGCGAGACATACTTACGTCGGTACATCCGAACATATCTGGCCGTGGAGCTCCACAACGTGCACGCGCAAGTCGTTTACCGCTCAAGCGGTTTCTGCGTGCGATAGGGCGACGCACTATGGATTAGAACAAGGTGTCGGTCGAGGTGCGCCAGAAATTGACGTGTTCGAAGTGCAACCAGGTAACATTAAAGGAAACACGGGTCCTTTTCTCAAAACGACAGTTGGACAACCTTTCATGAGTGCGTCCTTCCAAGTTGCTCCAGGGCGATCGGCCAATCGACCGGGACCCGGTGAGTGGCCGGGTCCCACACAGTGGTACAAAGGCTTGACTCCCGGAAGAAATGCAAGTCTCAATATACTGTTCTATGGCGATTACAATCACTTTCTGGATGATGTTCATCCCGCTGAGCAAGATTACTGGAGCGATGCTATCAGTATGAATCGACAACTGGACCAAACTTACTTCGAAAGTCCCCACGTGTATCGAGTCGAATGGGAGCCACCAACCGAAGGTTTTGGCGGCTATTTGCATTGGTTCTTGGATGGCGAGCTTGTTTTCGCTTTGAACGGAACAGGAATTCAAGCAGCAGGATACGGCGCGGAAATATCGAGCGAACCAAGTTACATTTTGTTGAATACAGCGATATCCAAGCAGTGGGGTTTTCCTCATGAATGTCCAGCAAATTGCCCTTGTAAGCAGTATGATTGTAATTCAGAACACTGGGAAAGCGCCTGTGGATTTTCCGAGGGGTTTTGCGACATGATTAAAACAAGACCGCAATACAAGATAAATTGGGTAAGAGTCTACCAAGACCCCCAGAACCCAATTCACAAGGTGGGCTGCTCCACACCTGAACGTCCGACTCGTCGATTCATTGAAGCTCGAGAACATCTCTATAAGTCTCCAAGCGATGTCAGACCGTTGAAAGGGGTACAACGTGGTGGTGGCATTTGCGTCCCCTCGGCTGCCGGGGTCGTACCTGATGCCTGTGGCGGTGATGAAAGAGGGAGATGTACTGCTGGCAAGGTGTGTGAGTGCAGGGCAGGTTGGACGGGTCCCCACTGTCTCGCTCCGCAAGGACGCGATCCTATACTTTACGATGAGCCGGACAGTATATTGGACGTCGGATTCATACCGCCGCGTGTGTTCCCGATGTTTTTGGCCGCGGGAGGTATCTTGCTTTTGATCTTACTACTCTTAACGATCGCCGGGCGAAGACGTTTAGAGAGTTGGTCCCCCATTCTAGCGTCGAGGCGCAGTCTCTCGCAAAATTTACAGCACAGGACAACTATTCGGGACAACAAGAAGTTTACTGGACATAGAATATTGAAAACTACACAAACCTGTTTGCTATTAGACTTAACATGTCGGTATATTCAGTAGGTCGTGTAAAACCAAAGAAATCAGGAGAGCGAAGGTAGCTCTACATCGTATTGGTCAGTCCTTTCGTCGTCGTCCTGGTTCAACGGAACATTTTGGTAGTTGATAAAGCTTTCCTCGCGGTCTTCCGGTCGACTCGAGGTGAGCTTTTGTTCGAATTCATTACACAGGCATCTCGCTACTGCGAAAGAAATCAGAGCGAGAACGAAACAGAGAAGTCCGCCTTTTGTAGAGAGCGTGCCGGCCGTTGTGGCAAATGTGGTATCGCCTCCACTAGTTTTCCACGTGAATGCATACCCGAGGAATTGGGTGCTATCATATCCAATGCTTTCAATCCAAATTCTGGCTTTGTACTGAATGGCGATTCCTGTCGGAATGTAAAGCATTTCTTTGGTTGGAGTATTGATTGCTGCCGATGCTCCTTCCAGAAGCAGTAAGCACAGCACAACCATGTAGAGATTCGGTGGATATATGATAAGAATAAGAGATGTAAACAAACAGATGACAGGAAAGAGAAGTAGACTCTTCGGTACACCGTATCGGTCGATAATGATACGGCTTCCGAACAATGGGAAAAGGATCGTGACCAGACGTGTCAACAAGTTCACATAATAGACGAGGCTCTCGACATGCTTCTCTGCTTCGTACGTCAAACTATGGATACCCGTGTAAGAGTTGTAACAGCTTTGGCCCTGCTCGCATCCATACACTTGCGAAAAATGGTCTTTCGCAAGATACTCGGCTGTCTTGGAAACAACCGATAGCTGTATCAGATACAAACACGTAATCACGGAAATGCCCTTGACGTAATTGTGCCTGAGAAAAAGCCACAGTCCTTCGAGGCAACCACAACAAGATGCACAGCAAGAAGATGATGATTCTATTGCAGGCGCAGCCCCGTACGATTCCACATATTTGTTGATCACCGACTGCATCAGTAAAATAGACATGATACCCAGTACGAAACAGGCCGAGATTCCGACGACCGATCCAAAGAAAAGAAATACGAGCGAGCCAGCAAGATTACCAAGCTGGCCGATCGCGAAAACAACACCATAGGTGGCTTTTGCTGACGACAGTGGCACGACAGAGTTGGTGAAGGACCAAAATAGGTTGATCATGATGATATCGAATTGATCAATAGCGCCGAATGTAAACCATCCCAGTATTCGTAAAGGATCGGGCGCTCTTGCGCCGAGTGCTCCTATTGACGGATGAATCAGAAAAAGAGCATTGAGCATGAAAAGTCCAAAGAAAAAGTTTGCAAAAATCCGAACAGATCGTGTCGTCGGGAGTAGCACCCAACGACTTTGCTGTAGAAGCAAAGAATGACGATAGTAGCAGCAAATGATATCGCCATCGCGAGAGGCTTGAAGTTGAGACCAACAATGGCTCCGAAAATAGGATCTTGTACCGAATGAAAGATACCGTCACTCATTTCGATCGCAAAGAGCGCGGACGCAAGCACCATAATTCGTTTGATTTCATCCGGTTGCACGTCAGTTCCGAAAATCAGGGTCGCTATTCTCCCATATGAGCCATTCACAGCATTGTTGCTTGAAGATGCGGCACGGTTTCTCTCAAAAAAGCCGTATTCCTTGTCTTCGTCGTCCTCATCGATTTCATTGGCGTCGGCATCCTCAAGAATATCGTCTAGATCGCTCATTTCTCTGCGCTTTTTGCGAGACGATATCCCAATTAACAGCAATAACTATATAATTTTATTCAAAGGGATTCACTCTGGCAACTTCAAAGGATTGCCGATGATGCCAAAAGTAAGTTGTCCTTGACGAATAAAATGACGACAAAAAAAGGACGAGCACGCGCACTTAGGTCTACCAAGGTTTTTTGCTTGCGATGTAGACCGGGCGACGGGCGGGCGACGCGAAAGTCGCGCAGTGCAATCGCGCACGTCGGAATCAAATTTGAGGTACTTATTTCCTTATACAAGTACACCTCCAAAAACTTAGGACTCCACCCTCCTGCTTCTTCGCAAAGCTCTTTTTTTTTTGTCTCCCTCTCCCGCCATTGCTCATAAATCAATGCTGTCGACGATCCACACCTCTTGCAGCAGTGACATGAAAAAATGACAACATTCATGGACTTCATTCAAACCTTCCCCGCTGGAGATGCGACGGCATAGTTTTGGCGTCGGTAAGTCTTACAAGTCGACGTTCTTTCGGTATCTGTTAAACCTCTCACAATCAAACGTTGTTTTGTCTTTGACAGGTCCTCGCTGGGATTTTCATTGGTGTCATCATTCATCGATTTGTCTTTCGGTTTTCTTTCTTTGCTGCTACAAGCGATGTCAGCCTGTGTATGATGCAAAAAGACAATTGAAGAAGTACAGAACAATCCCTTGCCTTTAACTCCACGCAAGGCCGAGCCCGAAAAAGTCTCGTCGGGGTGCGTTCCCACCGTTGCGCCGGCGGTTGCGGATGTAACCGCTCCCGTTGACGAGCTCGAACTGGAAATGGTCTCTACGGAGAGCGCTCCCGCAACTTCGCAGGCCGTTGCGAATGCGCCCGCTCCCGTTGGCCAGCCCGACCAAGAAAAGGTCCCTGCGGGTGCGGATGCACCGACCTTGTTATGAGACCGAGCCGGAAGCGATCTCTGTGGAACGCGTTCCGGCAACCCCGTCGACTGTTGTGGATGCAAGAGTTGATATGATTGCGGAGACCAAGACCCCGCTTCAACCGATTGAGCCTGTGGAGCAGGCTACCTTGGGATCTGTCATGCGCAACGGACTTCGTACGTCGCGACGATTGGAGAATCATCGTGAAGAATTGTCGGCGCGCCTCTTCAGCAACCCCAGCGACTCGTAGAGTAGTAGCAGATTGTCCAGTTGATTGTATTCAACAAAAGAACGCGATTCGAGAGGCACTGGATGCTCTCGCATGCAGACATTTGCGGTCCCGTGAACACGTCTATTCATTATTGTAATAAAAATATGTTGAATTACGGAGACAGCAGCGCAAAGAGATTTAAGTAGTCATTTTTTGTACGCTCTCTAGCGATTATAACTCAGCCGTTCATCGCTAACAGGTGCATTAATGGTATTCGTGAAGGAGGCAAAGTGCACTTGTGGCGGCACGATAAAAAAACACTTCCTTTCGAATTTATCTTTTTTAATGCGCCTCGGCGTCTGTGGGTCCATGGCCCTCAGCAATTACCACATCAGAATGCCACCTATAACGCTCGCATTTAATGAGTACCACAATAATCGGTTCCTTTAATACGGGGAGCTGTTCCAAACAATACATGACGGCGTCACTCGTCGGAACCTCGGAAGGGTAGCTTCCATGATACGAAATCCATCTTCTCGCGCATTCCCTAAAGTCTTCGGTAGACTGTTCATACTAAATACGACATCGAGAAGTTCCAATGCTCCCGCACTTGCCGCACTCACAACCGGTGGCGGGAGTGCCAAGTTCTTCGCACACACCACGAGACCAATTTTGAATCCGCCTATAAAGTATGCCGAACGGATCAAGGCACCAAAATTTTGTGGATTTACAAGTTCATCCAGCACCAACCAAGATTGGGTGTGTCGTCGTCATTCGATGCTACTGGATATGGTATCCGAGAAATCGACTCAAAGAAGAATGTACAATACAAACCCTTGATGAGGTCGGTCACTCGAAAGTGTAGTAGGGACACCTTTGTCAACATACGCGAAGGGGAAATTACGTGATTTGACCAGTTCTCAGACTTCTTCGGCTTTCAACTGTTTGTCACCGGACCCGGTTTGTCGTACCCTTTTGTTTCTTGCACAAGTAGCCAGGGGCTGAATTGCGCTTCTGATTTGCGTTCGCGCTGTAACATTTGTGCTGCACCTCGTCGGCTTTCTAGTCAATCCTTCGGACGAATACAAATCCCTCTTTCGAGCTCGCAATGTATTTAAGGCGCCAAGCCGTACAAGTGAACGAATCCAGCGCCTTTCAATGCTCTCATAATAATTTTGCGGTCGTTATTCGGTTTGCTCGATTTCTGGTGGTTTTCGTATTTGTTGCGTCGATTATTCTTTCCGTAGGGAGATCTTTCGTTTCGTCCGGAATTGCAATTATTGTCGATGATTGTGCCTCTGCGGGGAAGGGTGCGTCGAAGACGAGTTTGAGGAAAAGGAGGAAGTTGGGGGAGTGGTTTCACATTCGAAAGATCCTAATCATCCCATCCAGTCGACGCAGAAGATCTTTGTGAGCGTCGATCGCTATTACCGTCGACGTGTTATCAGCATCGTTACCTTCTGCCTGGTATTGTAGTCACTACAGTGTCTTCTCTTGTTGATCGAATGAATCGTTAGGACGATGACCCGATGACGATAAAAAAAATGTAAGGAAGAACGGAGCGGTGCATGATGGGTTTACCGTCTGAGTAGCACAGATGGTTACTCTCCAGGTTCGTTTGTGGAGGGGCTGGGTTCGATACGGTAGTGGATCGATTTGATCTTGGTGGCGTTCCGCGCCGTAGATGAGAATCTTGGGGGTGGTTCCCGGTCAGCCAGCGGATGTCTCTTGAGGCAACCAGTCTGAATCAGTTCTAGCGGTTTACTGAAATACGTACTCACCTACAACGTGGATAGGACTTAAAATATAACATTGAATTATTATTACCAGTATTATTATTATTTGCCTTTTGTCATTGTCAAGTCGGGCGACTGTCAGACAGTACTAAACGGTAAAGGATATTGAGTCAGTCACGGGCTGATAACGTTCCCGCTTGCTTTTACTTTTTACGGCATTGAAGTTGAGTCGTGTAAACATGACGTGCGCAGTGCGACACGCGTTCCTCTTCGTGTAGAATTTGTACTGCATTCTACACGCAATAAATCCTCGATTGACTTCCGCGTGTCTTGTTTCATTCGGAACTGCAGAAACATGCGAACCCCATTCGTTTTCTCACCTTTGACATTCAACAGCTTGCGACGATTTATTACGATCTCTCTTGAAAACAAACAAGAGACGATACTTCTTTATCCTCAACTGACCTTATCAAGCAATTCACCATGACTTCTACTAGTAACGAACCATCCAACATGGACAAAATGAAAGTGTCCATGAACAATTGCTGGGCGAGTACTTTGGCATGCGGCAAAAACACCAAAGAGAAGGCCTTGATTCAAAAGCTCAAATTCGATCTCGAATCCCGAAAGAAGACTTTCGGTGTCGACTATTTGACTAAGATGAAAAAAGGTGCGAACGAAGAAGACTTGAAGTTGGTACTCGAGACAGCTCAGAAAGATATTGCCGAGCTGGAACGTCAGATCAAAGAGCATGAAGATGTCATTGAAGGCAACACGGTAGAGGCCAAGAAGAAGATTGAAACGAACAAGTCCTCCGTCAAGCCTGCGACACCGACTGCAGCTACTTCGGCAGCGCAATCTGCCCCGGTGGTAGAACCCACCCCGTTGCACCGGCCCCTGTGGTAGAACCGTCAACGACTCCGCTCAAGACGGTCCCTTCGGATGAACACGGTTCCAACCCTGCTGTCACTGTTGAGCAGTAAGCACAGTTAGTGAAGTGTTTGTGAATGAATGTGCGCGCTTTATGTTTCTACGTGTGCGGGTGTTATGTGTGATTGATCCAAGAACAATACGTTAGTTTAAGTACTGGTTTAGTTCTTGCAAAATAAGGCGTTACTTGTCTACCTATTCAAGTGCCCAATCAGGCAACCTTGCTTTATTTTTTACGTGTCAACTAGCTAAACAAATATTGCGGAGATCTTCGAGATAGTTGTGGCCTCGACCTTAGCCATCGACGTCGTTCTGTGAAGACAGAGTGACGTCGCCTTTTCCCGAACGGGCGTTGAACCAAACGAAGGCGTAACATCATTAAGTGTAGGGTTTCGTGACGAAAGACATCGTCTATAATGGAAATCGGTCGCTTTGAATAGGTCTCAGGTCATCCAAGATCAAAACATGCATCAACATACATTTATGAAACCTCTTAACAAGAATGGACATTACTTGGAACACCAAACGCAGAACAGGGCAAGCATACAACGCTTCGAATGTCTACTTGTATTTCACGATTTTCTGTGCACCTAGCAGCATCCCCAGATTTTCTGTGTACTTGAAGTTACCACATTCCCAGATTTTCTGGGAGAGTAGAGTTACCACACACCCAGATTTTCTGTGAATTTGATTGCAATAAACGACACCACATCATTATTATTTCATTTGCGCCTATTATTGCGCTGGACGACTCTGAAGCAAGCGACGAGTGTTGATTACTAAAACTCATTCATTTATCGCTCCTGTCTTGTCGAAATCCCATTAAGCTTTACTTTACTTCTCATCACAATTAAATTTCATGTCATTTTCAAAGCGTTTTCGTCATAAAATCATTATCGAATTCTTCATGGCCTTTTCCGTGTTTTGTCGACGAGGCGGAGGGAGGTATTTTACGCGGTGCTTTTGCTTGGTCATCTCCGGGCGTCACTCTGAGTCGCTGTTTTAGCGCTTCTTTGTTATCCTCCTCTCGAACAAAGTATTCTTTTGCAGTTTCACCATCGACTACACCTATAAGCCAACAACACCGCTTCTTTAGTCGACACTTGTTTTTATCGACGACTGACGATGATGATTACAATATCAATGACACACAAGATTCAAAAACAATCGACAGTACGTGGGATATTGCCGGCTTAAAAAAGGAAGTGAATCGGTTGATTACACGGTCACATAAGAAAATAGGAAAAGCGAGTCAACGACTGACGAAAGCGAAAGAGCAGGTTGAAGAGTTACTGACGACACCAAATACGCCACTCGAACGATTGGAAGAATGCCCTGACGTAGAAAGCTTGGAATTCGAACTAAATGAGTTACAAGTTCGTTTGGAGGGCTTGAATCAATTGGAGTCAATGTTGGGAAATGTCAAAAACAAAAAGGACACGGTGTTGCCACTCGACATAGCGACCCTTGCTGTGCAATTGGGCGTCAACGATCACCCTCCCGCACGCATACCGAGGGGTCCGCCCAAACCAAAAGGCCCTCGGACGCAAGACACGAGTCGCAAACCGTATCGGCGCTACTATTCGTTAGATGGTACGGAAATTCGTGTCGGTAAGAAGGCCGAAGATAATGATGAACTCTCGTTGAACCCGAAGTATCGGGACGGATCCGACTGGTGGATGCATGCTTCGGGTTGTCCCGGAAGTCATGTGGTTATTCGGTGGCCGGAGGATAGAATGCCCGACAATGAAGTTCTTCAAGACGCTGCCTCTCTGGCCGCGCGACAGTCCAAGTGTCAAGGGAGCGTCATTAAAGTTTCTTTGACACGATGTCGAGACATTAAAAAGCCACCTGGTGCGAAAGCAGGTCTAGTTATGCTTACAGGTAAAGTTCAAACCATTTCGGTCAACATGAGAGAAGCTGAAAGTCGCTTGGAAAGGCTCGAATCGACCGTTTTAGTGAACTAATTTAGTAATGTGGCTTCAAAAATAGCTATCGATTTCAAAGCATTCAAGTAAGTTGGTAACTTCAATGAATTAATCCTGTACCAGTAACGTTCTTTCGTAGCTTTAGGCCTTGCGTGGCGTTGGTGCAGGAATCAAGACTCCGCAGTTTACTATGATACAAATAGTAGATTACTTTTTCTGGTCAGTCACGAATTTATACAAGAGAACCGAATCCCTAATCGAGTTAGAGAAAGACAACTGACCCAATGGACAATAATGAATGAAGGTCACTCCGTGGCCCAGTGGTAACCCCAAGGCTTTCGTCGTCGGGGGGTTGGGAGTTCGAGTCGGGCGAAAGAAACTGATATCGAATCCTCCCTCGCCACCACCACCACACGTGGCAAATGTGGTGTTCTGCTTTAATTTCCGCCGTTTACACAACGCTTCTACTGGGTTGAGGATCTGCTTTCTGCTGGGAGATGGGCGTTCGGATTCCGTAGTAATGTAGTATAATCAATTTAGTAGTAAAGAGGCTAGATGGGTCTATGTTGTCAGATTGCAGACGTCCCCGTGAGGGTTGATATCTCTGGTCTGGCATCGCCCGTTGGAGCCAGGTTGGTTGACACACACACAATGAATGAAATCCATCTAGCAGACATTATTTCAATGCTTTCCCACGCTGCGTCAACGATATTATATCCATGATAAAAGAGACTTTTACCTATAAAAATACCTCGGTAGCATTTGAGATAAACTCTTGGCGAAAAACAGAAAGGTTCTATCTAATATTACGGACGGTGTAGATACTAAAGTAGGTACTATTTCATTCAGAGAGTCGACGTCACAATCTCTCTTTGCGGTCTGGCTGTTGTACGAGGAAAGATCGTAAGCGCGCAGCCAACGAGAAAGCAAACAAAGAACAAAGCAGAGATTTGCTGTCATTCATACCCAATTCATTTTATTTCATTCCTATTCATCTATATAAACAACAAAATAGCAACATGAGCTCCCCGGCGGCAACAATGTCCACAAACGGCGGTGCACCGGCCGCTCCGGCACCCATTCAGCGAGGTGTCGAATATCGTTGCGGGGATTGCGGCTCGTTGAATAACATCAAAGGAGGCGATCCAGTGCGATGCCGCCAGTGTGGTTTTCGAATTTTGTACAAGATTCGTACGAAACGATGTGAGTTTATTGGTCTTTGTTGTGACGTGTCTCGTGAAATTGTAGAGAAGAAGGACTGTTTGGCGATTCGTTTTGATGGCCGAGCTCTTTCCCTCGAGCCCACGCTTTATCTCACTCGTCATTGCCCTTTTACTTTGATACTTATCACAGTAATTCAATTTGAAGCGCGGTAGATCGAGAATGGGAACACGAGAAATAGAGAGAGTCGACAAATTAGATTTTGTCGATGTATGTAAAAAAGGAAAATAAAAACTGTTGGGGAGAAAGACAAAGGTCATTCGAGTGAAATCTGTTTATCGAGGGACGGTGATGGCTCGTATTCCCTTTCTATGCATTTACGGTTTAGGGTGTGGATACTGATATGTAGGGGTTGGTTTTACGACGAATATAAATTAGTCTCTTCAGTCTTTCGCGCAATGAAAAACGTTCGTCGAAGATTAAAACAATCATGATGGTGCCCATGTTTGCGCGTGAGCGATGTCCCAGAAATGAAATGCAATTCCGTTGTGCATACGTCCACGTTGCTTTTACGGAAGGGAGAGTCACTTGATAATGCATAGTCTCCGCCTCTTTATGGGTCTTCCTATGGTATCAATGAACTGCATCATTGTGTGTGGCGGATTTGCATAACTATAGTTTTCGTTTCGTTATTCTATTATGAGAGGGATTTTTACGCGAGGAGCATAAGCCTCCTGTTTCGTCCGATTCGGAATACACAATCAAACTTTACAACGCGTCCATTTGATGTGAGAACCTCAATGCGATTTATTAGTAGTGCTTCAGGATGTCTTCTGCTAACGTCGTCCCCACTAATCATGACACCAAGTCGGGCTTCAAGTCAGTGTTTCCGCGGAGATTTATAAATATTGTTGCGATCCTTCTTTCGCCTTCACGAAAAGCACTTGCTAGAGCGGGTTATCAATAGTATCCAGAGCAGGCGCTCTGCGTTCTCTTCTCACTCGCACTCCATCTCGCCAATATGTTACCCGGTGCCTTTAGTTATTATGTGGCACTGGCTTCAGGTCAGGAAATCGCGATGGATTGAAATTTCTAATATTCAGTCGAGTCGTACCAGTGGCAATCAGATCAGCGATGCATTCCCCAGTAGCGGGACCCCAGAGTATTCCCCAGCAATTGTTGCCACTTGCCATGTAACAACTCTCTCCCCCCGCTTCCTCTTTTGATAAAGCTCCAATCACTGGTAAAAAGTCAGATGTAACGGGTTGGTAGCAAGCGGATTGAAGTACTGGATCACCACACAACAAACCCTCTGTTCCGGAGCACCCGCGTACGGCTTCTAGTACCCCATCAATCACATCCGTTTCGACGGTTTCTTTGCCGGGCTCTTCTGTGACTAGTTTAATTTCACCAGCTAGTGCGGTGCAAAAGGCCGTGTTGTTCGGTCTCACATACACTTCACATTCCGTGCCTCCGTCATCATCTTCGTCGTCGTTATAAAAGAAAACAACCTGACTGAGAGTTCTTTCGGTCGGAATCGTTACAGCATGGCCTTTGATGCCGTACATGATGTTTGCCGACCAAGGGCCGCAGGCGTACAGCAATGCGTCACCAGGGACCGTTCGACCATCATCTAACTTAGCTCCAATAAAATTCCCAGTTTCGTCATCATGAACCGCATTCGTGACTCTACCCTTCACCAGGACGCCTCCCCTTCTTTGCACTTCTTCCCACAATTTTGCGCACAAAAGCTTGGGTGTTACCTGCGCAATGTTGGTTTCGTTGCCCATATCTTGCACACTCCGAATGAATAGTTCATTGCTGTCGCGATCCAACCATTCGAGTTTAACCGTATTACTGCTCTCTGTTGCTCGTTTTAGCTTCTTCATTTTGGTAGATTGGTTGACTGACACACATGTTAACCTTCTGTACTGTATCGAATTTGCTCCAAACGCATCCGCCAGCTCTTGATGTAGATCAAAGGATCGATGCGACAATTGTTCCGTAAGAGTCCCATCGGACCAGTGGCGGGCCAAGAACCCGGCCGCTTTCCCCGATGCACCCGGAGCAATCGTTCCACTCCAATCAACGAGGACGGATCGTATATTGTATTTCGTAGCCAGGTAGTAAGCTGTTGACAATCCTGTAATGCCAGCCCCAGCAATCACAACGTGTTGCGGTTTGGGTCGATTTTCAATCTTTTTCGAACGGATTGTCGAGTTGTTCGCATGACTTTTCGTTGATAGCAACTACCTGGTATGCTTGCAAATACGCTGTTGTTTCCTTTATAAAAGGAATGCCTTGAAGTTATGAGAACCTTGTTCAACTGATTTTGCAAAAAGTTTCGATCGAATGAATACGTTTCGTGTCGTCGTTTAGTCACGAACGGGCGCCGAGAACGTCGCGCGCGGGCGCGCGTCGGCGTCAACTTTCAACAGCTCGCGCAATTGTAGCGTTTCCGCAAAAGCCCTTTCTTCGTGTCTCACCCATCTTTCATAAATAAATGCTGTCGACGATCCACACCTCTTGCAGCAGTGACATTGAAAAATGACAACATCCATGGAGTGCATTCAAGCGTGCCCCGCTGATTATGAGGCGAAATTCGATTTGTTGTTGGTAAGTCTTCAAATCGACGTTCGTGCGTTATTTGTTGGACCTCTCAGAATCATGTAACTTTTGACTCTTCGACAGGCCCTCATCGTTTATATTTCTGGTATTATCAATGCATCGATTTGTTTTTCAGTTTTCTTTCTTTGCTACTACACGCGAGGCCAGCTTGTGTCTGATGCGAGCACGATTACTGGAGAAATACAAAGCAGTCCCTTGTCTTCAACTCCTCGCAAGGCCGAGCTTCAAACGGTCTCGTCGGGGAGCGTTCCCGCCGTTGCGCCGGCCGTTGCGGATGCAACCGCTCAAGTTGGCAAGCTCGAACTGGAAATGGTCTCTGCGGGGAGCGTCCCCGTGCCTCCATCGGACGTAGCGAAGGCGCCCGATTCAGTCGGCGGCAATGTCACCCCCAAGACCCCGCGTCAATCCATTCAGTCTTCGAAGTATGAGGCTCTGGGATCGGTCACGCGCAACGGACGTCGCGCATCGCGACGATTGGAGGGTCGTAAAGTATCGTTTGGGCGCATCTTTGGCACCCCCAAAAACTCGAAGAAAGGTAGCGGATCGTCCAATCGATTGTTTTCACATTAGAAACTTTGGATGCCTCCCGAACGCAAACATATGCGGTCCCGTATTGTGTAGATGTCTAATAATATAATATAATGTATTGAATTACCGAGTAAACAGCGCAAAAGAGAATTCGATCGTGTATTGCGGCGTGAAAGACGATCATGAACCATCTTCTTAATGCTTTTGTGTAGAAATGAGACTGGGCATGGGCGATTTCAAATGACACTGTTGTCTTGGATCGGCCGATTGAACAACTTAGGAAAAACTCGAAGCGACGGAAGTCGGCAGTACAAAACGTGTACCTGGTGTCGATATTTCGGCGACTGCACTCCTAAACGAGGCATGTGGTCGAAGCAACTGTTTTACAGTTTTGAGCAACGACTTATTGGTGCTTGAAAGCAGGTGTTTGTGTAGCAAAACTCGTAGCTGCTAGCCCGTCGGCACTCTAAAGCATTCGCCACGGTTAGCAACCATGCTGTCCGTAGCACCGGCTAAATATCTCTTCGGTTGGTGTCGGTCTTTTTCGCGGAACGAAGAATGGCCTTCAGAGCAGATCCTGATGAAAGCTTCTTCAAAGCAGTAGCGACTTCAATCATTCTCGCCCCTTTTTGCTGACGCTGAAATTCTAACCAAGCGCGAATATCCTCAGAAGAAATGCGCAAAGCTCCCATATTACCAGGTATAGATGTTGTTCCAATGGGAGGGTAAAACTCTTCAACAAGCATTCGCTGTACAGCGGGCCTCAATATTGGGCGCATTTTTAATGCAGAATTGCGACCTCGGCCGGTAACAATCACCAAATCATTCACGGACTTATCATTATTAGGCCATATATCCGTGAGCAGTCCTTGCTGGAATGCAATCCTGACAGCGGAATGTGCCATTGGTAAATTCATCCCATGGAGATCCAAAACTAGGGCGCCACCGTCAACATGTTGCCGTTTTAAGTCGAATGGGATCCATCCATTTGTAACAGCCAAAAGGAATATGTCATCAGCAGCCACGTAATGCCCGTCTCTGTAAAGAGTTGAGATTGCCCCAACCACCAATCTAATCTCGTACGTTGGATCTTCTTCGAAGCCAGCAGATATCGATTTTGACAGGAGGCTAGCTACTGAATTGTGTTGACCTTTGTTTGAAAGAAGACGCACGGCTTTTATTACAGCTTCGTGCGGTGGCTTGTGTCCGCTCCACAGTATCCAGTCGTCGATGCTCCGTACCACCCAAGCAGGCTGGTGATTTTCGCTTAGACACGAAATTGTTATTCCGATCGCACTGCAAAGAACATTGTAATTTTTCACGTGAATTGAATCAAATTGTTTCTCATGCCCGAGCCGGCTGGAGGAGTCATCTTTGTGGTAAAATTCAACATACGGTCGAAGCATTTGAAACGTAGACAAGCACAGTTTCCAATGACCAGCTCTCGCTGCCGCTTGTATTAGCCATTTCCACTCACGCAAGTTCATTCCTAAATAATCTCGAGACACGGGCATTACTTCCTCAAGCTGAGTCTCTAAAAGTCCCGGCATGGCCTTTGAAAAATGAGAACTATGGTTTGGAGACTCCAACGATGCGATGTGCGCAGCGAGGCTCTGAATATTCTCGCATATACGAAGCGCGAGAGCAATATTACCTGTTTTGGCGCAGTACCGCATAAGAGACGAATGCATGTTTTGAATGATCTTTCTGTCGCGCCGATGCAACCGTAAATAGCTTGAAGAATCTGCATAAGCGGTGGGATGTGACGAAAAAGATTTGAGGAACTGATTGTGGGATTGTCGTAAACAAATCTGAGATTGGTCAAAAAGCCCGGTCGCGACACATGCTTTCGAAACCAAAGCCAGGCTTTCCAATGATGGTTTTTCGACATTTTCTAGAAGTGAGAAAGCACTTTCGGCCCTCGATAACGAAGCTTCAAAAAAGCCATTTTTCTTAGTTCGATGATTCGTCTTTCGTTCAGTGGTAATTGCAGACAGAGCGTACGATTGAGCGATCATTTCCAGAGTCTTGGCCTCTAACAGAAGATTGCGGCTTCTTACTTGATCAAGTAGTTTTCTTGCCGTTTCATATTCACCGACCAGGAGACACTTAGAAATAGCCTCCGCGTATAAGGCGACCTCCGGCGTCTTGGCTTGTGAGCTAAGAATCAATAGTCCAGTACGCTCAACAAGTGCACGTTGAGCATCTTCGTCACCGAGAAGAGCCTCGAAAAGAAAAGTGACGCTCTTCGTCTCGTTTGCCGCACACAATGCATCAACCAAGATTATCATCGTGTCGCCATCGACGTAAAAGCCAGCTTGCAGTATCTTCGATAAAATTTCTTGTGTTGCTTGCAATGGAGAAGTCTTTAGTGAAATGGTAGCAGCTAAAGCCGCGTTATATACACGTAAAATATGTCCCACATCACTGACCGAGAGCTTCACAAGCGATAGAAGATCTTCCAGGTGTAAATTTGAAAACCCGGCCATTGCCTGAAGACTGTGCACATAAGTCCTCTCGTCTCGAGCCACACCCTCTATCTTCATCTTCTTCAGTAGCTGATGGACGATACTTTCAACTCCGCAACACTCTGTCGTATCGAAGTTTAGACCCTCGACTTTGACGCACTTCCAATCGTCGGCATCCATAGATGTGGCGCTTATGCTTATTCCTGAGAGCAAAGTATTGTATGTCACAGTATCTGGAACGGTGTGACTACCTTCTTGATGACCCGAACTCATCTGATTGAAAATGTCAAACATATCCATCAACCGCTGTTTTCTTTGTGTTGGTTTCGATTGAATAGCATTTTTTGTCATAGCCTGAAGCACGGAATTAAACATAACGGTATTTAGATCACAGCTCAATCTAGGGTTGATTTTGATGTCCTCTAAAAGCTCCAACGTTTCTTCGTACCGCCCAGCCCGTGCACATACCGCCATGCAGGCCGAGTACACACGAGCATTTGGCTCCGGCAAAAGCCCGATTGGTTGATCAGCACTTGTTTGATTCATCGTTCGCAGAATATGAAGCGCTATTTTCCACTCGGTTTGTAATTGCGACATAAGCACAGTGCAAGTTATGGCGTCTAGCGGAATGCCCTGAAGTTGAAACAAATCAAATAATAGAGATGCTTTTGTAGCTCCATCATGAACACGGCCAAAGACTTGATTCGCTCGTTGATTGATTTCCAAAAGAGCCGCAATTGTAGGATTGCTGACAAGTTTTCCGTCCTCATGTAATAACAAGGATTCGAACAACAGCAAAGCTTGATTCCATTGCCAGCAGACGGAACCGACGGGCATCATTGATGTCGTAGTATTCTTCCAAAAGGAACTGGCATCCGTTTCTGCAGTACTCTCATCTTGTATAGAAGAAGCCAATCCTCTGAACAGAATACTCAAACTATAAGAATCCGTGTCATTGCTGAGACTTGCCGCGTGATACAAATTCAGAGCGACTTTGATTTTGCCGCGCTGACACAGAGCTTCCAACATGGCATTGACTTCCAGTGGCCCCACCGCCGGTTTCCAACAATCAATTTGCGAATGATTCCATACGGCTCGTATCTTTCCGACGCTCGCCGATGTCGCAGTCAACCCACGGACGGCTTCTCCGAGGATCCGTGGATGCAAGGATACGCCAGCCTCCTGTGCTCGATCGACGAGCTGTTGAACTATTTGTAGAATCAATCGATAATCGTTCAATGAAGCAGCCAATCGAATCGCTTGTATGACAGTGCGATCAAATATAGGATCTTCGTCATTAGTCAGTTGATAGGTAGAGGACAGAAAAAAGGCAAACGACTTGGCGGGCTTGAGTAAATGTTGCTTATTGTTGTCGTTTGTGTCTTGTACATGGCGACGTGATTTTTGCAAATTGAAAGATAGGAAGAAAGGATTTCGGTTTGATTTTGTGTCGAAAATTGTGTATTGGAAGAGGTTTTTGTTGCGGATCGCGCTGATGTTCGACGGAATGAAGGATATGCGTGAAAGAACGCAAAGCCGTCGGTCGCAATGTGAAGGAAAAGCATCACAACGATCACGACAGACGCGTGAAATTGCATCCGGCGTCGCTTCATCCGATTTTAATGCGTTGGTATGTATCTTATGTTTGTGTATTTGAAAGACTTGTATGCTTTGCAGTTATAAATGGTGGTGATGTTGAAGGAGAATGGAGAAAGAACAAAACATATCATCGTGATGATGAATGCGCGCGTGTTTTGCGAGTGAATGGAGGAAATCATCATCACGGTCGACGATCATACATTGTCACACCGAAACTGCTTCCCCGTTCGGGTTCGCCTTTTTCCTTTTTTCGCCGGCCGTTGCGAACGCATTGCGACGGAAGACTTTCGAAAGAGACGAAAAAGAGCAAAAGTGTATAAGAAGCATCATTCATAAGGCCGTTTTGTTGCTATCAAAAGGCATTTCCCATCGAGATAAGAAAAGGTGAAGATGTCTCTCTTTACTCCTGTTACCGGGATTGTAGGAGGAACGCTCATTGGTGCGTCGCTCTCGCTGTTGTATGTCATCCGCGCAGAAGGCGACGAATCTTTCTTATTTTCTCAATTGCGCGTTCTCTTCTCTCATGTCTATACGACGTACAAATAATTCATTCGTTTCTCTCTGATCCCTGATGTACAGGAGCCTCGGCGGGTACGCTCCTTGTCCTCAATGGAGACATTATGGGCATTAGCGGCATTCTCTCCAATTCACTTCTTCATCCTGTAAAAACGTTGCGAGACTCCAAACATCACTGGCGGTGGGTTTGGATTGCCAGTTCTCGCTCACGGTCAATATGTATGTCTACTTTATCAATCCGCAAATGGCGTTACGCGATGATCGATCCCTCGCCAGTGATGTTCCCATTCCTTCGTGGCCGGCCCACATTTTGGGAGGATTGCTCGTCGGAATCGGGACGCGGATCGGGAATGGCTGTACGTCGGGTCATGGTATTTGTGGGATTAGTCGTTTCAGTCTGCGCAGTTTGGTAGCGACTTGCACTTTCACCGGAACCGCCATTTTCACGCAGTTCGTCATTTCGCCATTGCGCAATTGGTCGGCATGGACGCGCTTCTTGCGAACGTCGGGAACACCCTACTGGCATCCGTGGGCCAGTGCGCTTTTTACGTCTGCCGTGTGTATGGTGGCTCTCGTGCGACCGATTCCTGTTCCAGAAACGGTAGAAGACAAGAAGGAACAAATTGTAGCACAGAACAAAGGTTTGGGGGCAGCGCTGTCGGGAATGATGTTCGCGCTAGGACTGTCGATTTCGGGAATGACCAAGACGTCCAAAGTACACGATTTTCTCTGTTTGTCGGGTTTTTCGAACAACACGTACGATCCCACGTTGATGACCGTCATGGGATCCGGTATCTTGGCCTCGTTGTTGTCGTATCAAATGCTGTCCGACTATACTGTTACAAAGAGGTTCTTGATTGATAGTCCCATTTCTCTGCCCAGAGGTTCCTCGTTCTCCGTTCCTACTAATCGAGCTATTGATAAAAAACTGCTTTTGGGAGCTGTCATTTTCGGAACAGGTTGGGGATTGACAGGTACGGCTGACTTTACAAAATTTTGATGGGTTGTGTTTGATGTAATTGGTGACCTCACATACGCGTTTTACTCTTCCGAACTAGGAATCTGCCCCGGACCGGGTCTTTATGCTGCTGCAGCAGGAGTGGTGAGTGCGCTGGCTGCTTGGATGCCGTCCTTTTGTTGGGCTCGCACCTTGGTATCAACTTCGCCGACTATTTGAGTAAAAAGAAAATACTCTAGGTAACATGCTCTAGAATGTATTCATGCATAAAATTCACAAGTGCTACGGTTATAAACGCTCATATAGAATTTAACCATCTTTTGAACTGACTTAGGCCGCTTCCTCATCGTCCGGAGCGAACGGATCTGTAGCAGGTAGTGGCATAAAAACTTCATGGGCGGTGCCGCTTCCATCAATCTCCTCGAATTCAAACGTTGGCAAAGGAGGTCGATCGATTGCATCCAGTACTTTGTCTGTACCCCACAAGGGTTTCTTCACGGCGTCGCGGACTTCGACAAAATGTCCCTTGTTGCCTGGAACCGCACCAAGAACGTAAAGTAGATTGCGGCCTCGATCAATCTTGATAATACGCACATTTTGAGTCGTGACTCGTTCTGTACCCATATGCCCAGCCATCTTTTTGCCCTTGAATACTTTTCCAGGATCCTGACATTGTCCTGTGGAACCATGTGCTCGATGAGACAGCGATACACCGTGTGAAGCGGGCATACCACCAAAATTGTGACGTTTCATGGGTCCCTGAAATCCCTTTCCTTTCGATATTCCCGAGACGTCTATATTCTGTCCTGGAACAAAGTGTCGCGCATGAATCTGCGAGTGCAATGGGGGAAGCAGCGATTCGTCGGTAATGCGGAACTCGCGGACCAGGTACGGTGGATTCTCCTCTTCCGACAAGAAGCCCTGATACTGCCCCAGGACTGATTTTCCTACGTTCTTACGTTTTCTTTCTCCAGCAGCAATTTGAGCAGCAATGTATCCGTTCTTTTCCATCGTTTTATGTCCAATAACGATATTTTGATCCATGAACAGCACCGTACAAGGATGTCGGACGCCCCACTCATCGAATACAGGCATCATACCCACTTTGATAGCCAGCGCCCCGCAGCGTTTATCAAGAAGCGTCCATCGCGGTAAATGCTTTTCCGGTTCCAGCTCATACTCAAATTCTTCTAGCTTGAAACTCGATTGCAAAGGCTTCTTTCGCATGCCGGGTTCCCAGCTTTCCACAAATCTAGCCTTTTGTTCAGCGATCATTTTGGCTTCTTCCTCTTGCAAAATCTTTTCGATTTCTTCGTTAGAAAATCCAGTATTGTTGATTGTCTGGTATTTGGGAATATCCTTCTTGTCGTCGTTCTTGAATAAGCGAACGGTAGTCGAGTAGCATCGCACCTTGAATGAACTATCGAACGCCTTCCGAAGCGCGTTCGATTGCCGTAACGCCCACATGTTTCGCCCTCGTGTCGTCCTTTATATTCGGGGTATCAAGGCGCTGAATTGGCGATAAAAGAGATAATAATGATGTTGATGCTTATTGTCGTCGATTGCACAGAGCTTTTCGCATCGCATGATGTTGTGAGTATTTTTGTGAGGTCAACTCATCGAGCGTACGATGCAAGACGTTTACTCTGTACTATCAGATAGAAAGTAGTGGCTTGCTGCCTTCTATCCTTCTCCCTAATCCGAGGAAAGTGTTTCATGACACGAAGGAAGAAGAATCAACACGAACTACAAAGTATCTAATCTAGGTCTACGCGGCCTATAGTTTACATGCTTTGCGAATTGTAGCCGAGTCAATCGCTTTCCCGGTATATAAAAAACAGAAGAAGAACGGAACGGAGCGGAACCAAACAAAATAAGAACAGACACATTGACACGATCTTTTACTGCAATTCAAGTACACTAAAGTAACTGAAGTTGATTAAAGAAATATTGTTTATGAGGTGAGCATTTGCAGATGACTACTGGGGGAGGTCCCTACCCTGATTTTCTGAGAAAGCCTTTGAACCAAGATTCTTTTTCTTGGTTTGAATTTCGACCCCACCAGCCTCTTTCCGAATCATCAAGGTCTTCCGAAAACTTTTCGGCGTTTTGCTCCGGATCTTGTTTGTTTGGCCTTGGACCGTGATCGTTCTCCGTCTCCTCTACCGCCTCATAAGCTTGCATGCCGACATCTTCCTCATATAATTGCTCGGTTGATGGGCCGTTTAAGTTTTGTATTCGCATGGAACTTTCTCCTCCTCTAACTTTGTCTTTCCCACCCGATGACTTCTTATTTTCTTTGCCGTCTTTTTGTGACTTGACCGACGATTCCTTTTCCATGCCCTTCGTGTTTCCCTCCTTCTCTGTTGTACTACCTTTAGCACTTTTTGTCTTCTTTTCTTTGCTTGCCCCCTTTTCTTTACCTTTTTTGGAGCCGTAGCCGGAATTTTGCTCGGTGTAGGGATCATCATAGTAATCATTAGGCTCTTCCTCGACTCCATAATCATCGGTGCTAATTTGCTCATCATCATCTGTGCTGTCATCGTCGGTATTATCATCAGTGCTTACTTGCTCGTCATCGTCGGTACTTGTTTGTTCAATATCATCATCAGTGGGAGCTGGTATGTAGTCATCCGTTTCGATAGGCGGTAAATCATCTGTAGCCGCCCACGGTTGCCAAGAGTCCGTCGGCTGATCTATTGGTCCTATTTGCTGCGTACTCGATCCTTGATCATACGCACTATCAAGTGTTGCGTCGTCAGTCGTCACTTCATCGTCGTCAGTTTGATCGTCGTCTGAGTGGCTAGGTTCATCGTCAGTTTGGTCATCATCGTTAGGCCCGTCATCAGTTTGATCGTCATCTGAATGACCTGGTTCATCGTAAGCGTCCATGGGTTCGTCGTCATTTTCACCTGGCTCATCGTAAGTTTCCGTAGGTTCCTCGTCAGGCTGCACGGGTTCATTTCCTGTCTCACCGGGTTCATCTTTATCGGCCCAAGGCTGCCAAGGACCATTAGGATCATTCATGGTTCCAGTTTGTTGTCCAGTTGTGCCTTCGCTTGGTTCCGTTGGCGATTGCTGAGAACTGTCGTCGGCAATAATTGCCTGGATTCTCTCTTGCAAGAGTCTCGCTAAATCTAATACTTTAAATAGCTTCTGTGGATTCGGCATCCCTGTACCGCCAACGAGACCTTTTGGGAAGCCTCCCCCTCCTACACCTGTAGGGTTACTGCTACCATCTTCTAAGGATCGAGCTCCACCCTCTTGCGTTTCCGCTTCTGCTCCGGTTCCCTCACGATTAATCATCCTGCCGCCAATAATGGGAATGTCATTTGGTACACAGAACGGTATTGGCCAGATATTTGTGCAGTCTATGTAGAAACCCGGTCCTGTCGGACAAGCGCCGCAAAAAGTGCAGGTTCCTAGATTGTCGCCAAGCTGTACATTGCAATCATCCACGGAGACAGTCACATCTCCTTGGAGAGGATTCACATCGATTTCGAGCTGTGATTCGATACAAAAGTCGCCGAAAGGAATTACCCCTCCTCTGCCTCCATTCAACGCCAACGAGCTGTACGTCATGTCGGTCAAACACACGGATGCCGGTGTCGAGAGCGAAAGTGCCAAATACCGGAAGATGAATGCTCCCTGGTACCGAACGCCATAAGATGCCCGTCCACTTTGGGTCGGGGTGTATCTCTCGCAAGTGTAGGAGACTTGAGGTGCTAAGGGCTTCATGCTGCATTCGCAGTTGTATGTGCCGTCGCTATAAAGACGTTCGATGATATTGCATATCCGTCTGACAAACAAATCTCGTTCTTCCGAATCTCGTTCAATCTGTACAACTCCATCGGAGATGCTTTTTAAATATTCCAAGGAATACCCTTCATTCATCAGTTCTCGTTTGATGGATACTTTGTATATCGATCGGTCAAGCTCGTCTGCATCATTTATCTTCAATGCATCATCGCGATCGTTGAAACCGGAGACGCGCCCGGACAAAAGGAAAGCAAATATTACGGCGTCTCTTATAATTCTCATGTTAATTTCTCAGTCAGACAAGTGATTTCGTTTTGCTTTGGCTTTCGTTCCTCGCAAAGAAAAATAAATTATTATTTTGCGTTGAATCGGGTAAAAGAAAGTGAGGTTTAGTCGTTTGTTATCATTGTATCATTCAGAATGTAGCAGCACGGTACTGAAAAGTGTATGTGACGACAAATTTGAAAATTTGAATCGTTTTTTGTCCGTGTGGTTGTAAATAATCATCTCGTCCAATAGACTAAGAGACGGTGGTAGAGTTACTGGATTTAGGCAACGTTCTATAATAAACCCTCTTCGAGTTTTATTTCAAGAAAAATTTCGCTTTCCTCCAAGCTAACGACGGTTGCCATCTAATAAAGCAGTTTGACATCTGCCAAGCATAGGCGTACGGCCTTGTCCGCTTCAAAAACCCTTGAAGCAATTAAGTCGAATCACCACAGAAAGTACCTGCACTTGTTGTAATTCACAGTTGCGATATAGTCCTCGACTGTTCTTGTCAAGCAGTATTAACATACAGAGTGTGCTTCTACCCCATTTTGGTTTGTTGAGGCAACAACCACTCTCTTTTGTGGATTAATACGCGCCACACAAAGATGTTTTCACCGACACTCTTTACCCAAAGACAGCAGTCCGGCCTTGCAGCATAAATATGGTATCGTTTTCGTCAACACGACCACTCGCAGACGCATCAGGTAAGACGATAGACGATGTTCATCGTGACCATGAACCAACATTATTTTTGTATGTGGAAAATTATGTGAACGGCTCTTTCGAGTACCGGCAGATGAGTAAATACGGAGGCTCTAAAAGTTTAGTTAGGGGATTCTGTACCGGTTGCAGTTCGCGGTCGAACTCAGCTATGTCACTGGTTTTCATTTTCACGATTACCAGGGACCATAGGTGGCGTTCTTGCCTTCTTTGTTGCGGCGCTGCTTGTTTTCTTCCTTCTATAGCGAACAAATGTCTCCTTGGTGGATGCGCTGTAGCCTCTCATGCATTCATTCGAGGAAGTTAGGTAGCAGAAAGCCACTAAAAATTTAATCTTCCTTCATAAGTCTCAGACGCCGTTGTCCGAACAAAAGAAATCAAGCGATTAAGCATCATGAGATGGCCGATCTCCCTTTCGACATCTTTCGGTCTAATTGGAATTAGTATGGCCTCCGAACAACATACTTTGAACAATACAGGCGATCTTGAGGATAGAAGAAAACCGGAACTGCGCGGATCTCGTAGTTTGTTGAAGACCGATGACAACAAAGCCTTCAACCTCTTCGATGACCAGATTGCAAATGGATCGATACACGATGATGCAGATCGAGACCTTTTCATCCGTCGCATCTGCGGTGACGTAGAACGACTCTTCACCAGTCGATACACTTGCGATTGTTCCGCAGATGGTCTGCCATTGCAAATATCGTACTCATGTGAACGAATGTCGCCATCTCAAGTTGGAAGAGCAGCGTACGGAACGCGATATGAAGGTGCTTTTGTCATTCGACTACTGGAAACACAAATCTCTTCGCCGGTCTCTGTGTGTTTGACGGACGTGACTTACCAAGCGGTGCGGTTGGGGGACGCCGGACGATTTGTGCCATTTGGGAATTTTTGCATCGAAGGCACTCTCACGATCGACATTGATCCTCTTCAAGGACAAGTGTCTGCTTCGGTCGCCGATTGCAATGTACAATTTGGCGATATTGGAACTTGCACATCGTGTCAGAGATGTCCAACCGGTGAAAATGGCTTTTACTTGGATTGTCCGAGCATGCCTGGGCCTTTTGTCTCTCCAATAACATTCCTTTTTCGGATCAACAGTCCAAACAAATGATCGGGATGTATTCGATGCGCTTGGTCTTATGCGAATGATGGAGAGTAGAGTTGACGAGATGTTGGCCGAAGAGGATGCTGCTGCTACGGAAGAAATAATACGATCGCCGCAACAACAACAACCCGCAGAACAACCCACAACTAATGCAGGTAGCACCGCAGGAAATACTGTTCAAAGCACGACATGGTTGAATGCACAAGGTCAACAAAATCCGGCACCTAACACAGGACACTCAAAATGGCTCGATTACGCGAGCGCCAACAAACCAGTAACCTCGCAAAGCAATTCACAAATCAGTATGAATAATGACAATCGAGATATTCCGTGGTGGGTGATGCTCACGTCGAAAGGAGGCAATCGATGACTAGAAAATGGCCAACTCTATTGGATCGTGCACAAACGTAAAGTTTCTTTATTTTGCAGCTCCTATTTAACAAGTCTTTTTCGAACATTTTATCTCGGGAAAAATTACTGATTCTACCGTTGAATTGTTAAGAACGCTCTCTGTGAAGTGACTTTTTGTGTCGTTCGCCTTGCACGACAAGTCACCGATGAAATTGATTAATACTCCGTACAAGGATCCAGTGATGGACTGAAAAGAGTAATTAACATCAGTAACGATTACAAGTCAATCTGTCAAACTAGCACGTCTTACATACAGTCATTCGGCTTTGGTTGTCGACGCTTCTATGGTTGATTGCTGAATTGTGCCGCATTCAAACATCATAGCAAGGTGGAAAGATACTACGCCACGGTGCGATACCACTACTTCTCATGGCAAAGCCAAGGTGTTGCCAATGGCTTAAAAAACCCGAGGCATCAAGGCGGATGTCTATTTAAGACTTTCCTCCGACCAGGTACGGCAAGGAGAGATGCGCTGCGTTTTTATGTAAAAGGCTGATTCCTGATCAATTTCGTTCCGCAGACAGATCCCAGATATTAGGAGACGTGACTTTGAAGTCATGGTTTTAATAGTGCGGTAATGATTCCTCTGAGATGTGATGATTACGCCTCTCAAGGCAATCTCCGACGGCAATCAAGCAGCAAGAAGCCAGCAAAGGAAACACAAAAACAAACGCACAAAGCAGAGAATGACCCAACAAAGGCTTCGCTCATCTTCCGATTGCGTTCATTGCACAGATGATGATCCTCTTTCAAGTTAGTTAACGAGTACGGAGTATAAAGTAAAGCTAATTCGCAAGAACAACAGAGATGTTTCACATAATTTCAAAATCTTCGGAGACACGTCACACGCTACAGAACACTCTATTATTGTGTACATTATCCTGAACCCCAGTATAGGAGCTTCACACATGAAACGCGGATCATGCACGATCCGTGACTGTTTATACTATTCAACGTAGAGTCGAAAACTTCGGACGAGAAACGGAACGAAGAGGGGGAGTTTTCTTGCGTGCTGCGCAAGGGGCTATAACTATCAGAGCGATCCCGCGCTCAACGTCGAGCACGACCGACATTTTAGTTGGATCGAACGCCGGTCGGCAACTAAAAGTTTTTAGTACAGTCTTAGCTATATCGAATTTCACTGAATCTTGCGCATTTGTCCTAACTATTTTTATGAATTATGTTTCTGTTCACATTCTTGTAGTATCCGAATAGTACAACGGATAAAATTCCCGACTACAACTCGATGGTGGTTGGCAATTTCCGGCAGTCGAAGTCCTACCTGGCGACTTTTGCCCCCGAGGTGCGCAATGATTAGGCTCATTTACAAGCCGAAGACGCGAAATCATATCTTCTGCAATCAATAATAGAAACATGAAGCTCTCTTCCGCCCTTGTTTCCGCTTTCCTCGTTACCGCAGCTGCTGCAAGCGAGGAAACACTAACTTTCCGTTCTCTTCGCGGAGCAGATGAATCGGGTCGAATCTCTGGTACCGTTCAGCTTCCCGAGTCGGCCATGGACGCGGACCGTGAAACCCAAGGCCTCTTTAACGGTGCTGTCTGCACGGGTATCGAACGACTTCTTGGAGGAACTGTTGAATGTGCATGCACGCCTGAAATCTTGGCTGGTACTCTCTCTTTCGATTGCGACACTCTTCGTGATGTCACCATCCGAGACAACATCGTCTACACACCCAGCTTCACTGGTCTTTTCGCACTCTCCCTTGCTAATAGAGATATCTCCTTCGGTGTTGGATACTGCCTTGATGGATTCACTGTTGATTTGGATATCGGAGATTCTCCGGCTATCAATGTTGGAGACGTCTGCTTCGCTGGACAAGTCAAACTCGAGCCTGCCGGAAGTCGCCTCATCAGTACTTCCTTGGAATCCTGCACCTTCACTGCGGGTTCCTTCGGTGTTTGTGATTCTTGTGTACCGTGCGAGACATCGGGAGGGCAAGCTGGTTTCAGCGTTTCTTGCGATTTCGTGGAAGTCGCGGCCTGTGTTCCCCTCGCTCTTCCTGTCAGTCGCAGTTCCCGCCGTGTCCGCCCGCAGTTGTTTGGAGAACAGATTGCGGATGGTATGATAAAACTCATCGAAAACAACCTTGACCGCTTTGTCACTGAAGAAGCCGAACCGGAAGCTCAGGTCGCAGAAGCACCAGCGGTTCAGTCAGCGGAGAAGGAGAAGAAGCCCAAGAAGAACAAGAAGCCGAAGAAGCCCAAAAAGAACAAGAAGGACGATTAAGTGGCGATGCAGAGAATCGCGTTGCCCGAGTGAAACTTTTGGATTGATTTGTCTCATACGCTGATAAGTAAAACTCGTACATATTGTAGTCCTAATTGTCAAACGATATACTCGTACGCCATTACTTATCTTAAGACATGTGTAGTAAGAACGAGATTATCCGAAAGCTTCGCTGTAAATGGATTTCACCGAAGGAACCGCTCATCTATGACAAGCGTTGAAAAATGTGACCACCAAATGCAATTTTTGATCAAGGCTGTTGGTAATGGAAAGATAGACACAATAGTAACCACGAAGGATTGATTAGACGCACTACTGCAAAGTACTTATTTCGATTTCGCGTTTTAACGAAGCTAGCATAGACTAGATAGACGTTTTTCAGCGGATCAACCAGCGTGATTCATAACCTTAGCCTCAAATTTCTGAACTAACTGTTACAAAGGTATTCTGTATTTTCGACAACACCTTTTACAGAATTTCTGGAACTAGCCCGGAACCAATTGCCTTATAATCGAAAACGACGTGTTCAGAATTCATTAACCAACAAGATTTTCTGCATGATCGAGATCAATGTCTCATGTCTCATGTCTCCAGACTTTGTGGAAGAATAAAGGTTTTCTGTTCGATCAAATCAACCTGTCCAGAATTTCTGGAACGTCAGGTTACAAAGATTTTCTTGTTTGATCAAACAATCCAGGATTTCGAAACTTGCATAGATTTTATGCCTGGTCGAAAGCACCATACTAGAGTAAGTAATTCATACTCCGGTAGTAGTGATTTTAGGGCAGAATTTCTTTTAGCAAGTATTTGTTATCATTGCCAGTAGTAGAGACGGGACTGATTTTATTTTGAGTGTCAGTCGTCGGTGCAAAGTAGACGATACAATAACGAACACACTAGACATTTTCGGATGTCGTATCGGCTCAAAGGTGTTTTGTATCATGCGCCTTTTTGTCTTTTTGAGTCTTGGCTGACACTCGCCTAAAAAATGAACGTAATTTTGGACGTGTTTGGGTACACGATTTACAGCTCACAAAATGAATTAATGTTCTAAAAATATCAAAACACTCAAATGAAAACATAACAGCAACTTTTCTTAACAAGAAACGATAAGATAATGAAGCTTCTTTTACCCCTCTCTTTTTCAGTCCTTGCCCGCGCTTCCGCTTCAAATGAGCAAACTCCGGCTCTGCGATCGGCCAACAGTATTGAGTACGCAAGGGGCAGAGACCTTGCGAGCGAAGGAGAACGAGAAGCCTTGTCCGTCTGCACAGGCATCGAACGACTTTTCGGAGCAACTGTGGAATGTGAATGTGTACCAGAAATATTGGAGGGTACTCTTTCTTTCGATTGCGACACACTTCGTGATGTCACCATCCGACAAAATATCATCTACACGCCGAGCTTCACGGGTTTGTTCTCCGTAGCAATTCTTCCGATGGACGTTTCCTTTGGTGTGGGGTACTGTCTAGATGGATTTACTATTACCATTGAGGAAGCTCCAATGCCCTTGAACGTTGGCGATGTCTGCTTCCAGGGCCAAGTCAAGCTTGACTCTGATTTGAATTCCACTACTCCGCTCTTGACACCTACATTGGAATCATGCACTTTTACTGCGGGATCCTTCGGTGTGTGTGAAGCCTGTGAACCATGCACAACATCCTCCGGGCAGACGGGGTTCAGTGTCACGTGCGATTTTGTGGAAGTAGCTGCGTGTGTTCCACTCGCCATCCCCGTGAGTCGCAATTCTCGTCGAGTGAGTACAGAATTGTTTGGAGAACAGATTGCCGATGGTATGTTAGAGCTGGCCCAACCAGAAATTGATCGAATGGTTAGTGAGGCGCAGGCCGCTGCGACTCCTCAGAACGAACCTGACGAAGCACTTGATGAAGAGGAGCCCGTCGATGAAGAAGAGCTTATTGAAGAACCGGATGCTGCAGAACCTGTAGAAACAAGTAACAAAAAAAAGCCTCCAAGGGCAAAACACTGAAGAAGTCTAAGGGCGAGGAAAAAGAAGACGAAGAGGAGGAAGAAGAGGAACCACAAGAAGAGGAGGAACCACAAGATGAACCCGAGACAGTAGAAGGTGAGGAAGAGGAAACGGAAGAAGAGCCAGAAGAGTCCGAATCACCCGATTGGGGAGAACCAAACACGGATGGCGGAAAAGATCTTTCTGGGACAGAGTGTGGCCATTCTAAAAACACACCTTTACACGCCTCAATTTGAGTCAATTCGCGTCTCTTGTCAATCTAAAGTTTAGTTGGTTCTCAAATCTATCAAATAAATCTAAGCTACATGGGTTTTCTAAACTAGAAGAAATAATAGGTGCGGCCTACGAAAAGCGTTCTTCGTTACAACTTCGGGTATAAGGTTCGAGATACAGGAGCAGACGCAAAAAGATCCATTTTGGATTTCTGAGCGACGATGACGCTTTGCTATAAAATGGATGGTGGTGAAAGTGAGACGGTAGTCATTGCAATAGAAACAAATACAAGTAGATTAGAAAGACATGACTCCACAACCAGACAACAGAGGAACGAAACGGAAAAACAAAAGCCGATACCTTCCTCATTGCAATCCTCCGCGCGGCGCGGCTGGTATTCTGTTGACTTGCGAACAACGACGAGAAGGCAAATGTCGTCGAGAAGGACTCGATATCTTGAAATATTACTCGGAACAGAGTTTTCCCTCTGCTAGTAATGAGAAACAAGAAGAGAAATTGAGTCTCGAAGATGAATTGAAAGCATTAACGAGCAAGAAAACTGGAGAGAAATCGTTCTTTTCTCAATTCGAGACTGGTTGTAAAGGCACTGTTTTGTTTTTGTTTCATCCGGAACAAGAATCACAGGAAACAAACGGCAGTCAGGAGAAGGGAGAAACCGAATCAAGCGTGGAACCAGCAAAGAGACAGCGCGTAGAAACGACCACGACTGTATCCGATGCTGTGCCCGATAATAAGGAGGAAATTACATCGTTCGATCCAGTAAAAATGGTTACACAAATACTGCGCGACACACACGACAATTCGTCGCAGAGCAGAGGACTGAATATACCAGGATCACGCTTTGTTACTCGAATTATACCCTTGCAAGTTACTTGTTCCGTGTCTTTAGAGGAAATTACGACGACAGTAGCGAACTTGACCGAACGCTTTCTAAAAGCCATGTCGAAGGAACAGAAAATGGCACTTCAAACGTTTGCGGTACAAATCAAAAGAAGAAATTGTGGTCATGTGAAACGGATGGATATGATTGTGGCTGTGGCCGATCAGGTGGCCAAGACCGCCAATGAGTTGTTACAGCAAGATTGGAGAGTGGATTTGACGAATCCGGATGTCACCGTTTGGGTCGAAGTGTGTAAATCCATCTGCGGAATCTCAGTGTTCTCGAAAGAAACACTCGAACTTGCTCCCAATTGGAATATTGCTGAACTGCGGGGTGAGAGCGCCGTAGACGACGACGAGTAGTCGGTGTTGTTTCGTTTACAAGTAGAAAGTATTGAGTACTTGTAACTTTAATAAACGAACTGGCTAGACCTATAAATACTAGATCTACATCCTTGTCACGCTAATATATTTTGCCCTATGAGATGGCAACAACATTTACTTATAAGCCTAATTTGTACTAATCGTAGAGACCCAATTTCTGCATGACCATCAAGAATTGTATCGATCGGGATCGTTTCGCAATTTCAATGGCGGTCGAATCCGCTCCTTCGATACGAGCATTCGGGTCAACACCCGCCCGCGCCAACGCTTCACCTCCGATAGCAAGGTTGTTGGATGCCATCCGATGCATAGGAGTGTATCCGTAGGTATCTTGTGCGTGCAAATCCGCTCCGGCATCAATCAATGCCTGTGTGCACAGCTGACCTTTCTGACTCATCCCACACATGTGCAAAGGACGGGCACCACCGGTACTGATCTCTTCGCGCAATTCCAGATAATCGGCGAGAATGGCTTTGACTTTATCGGGGCCTGCATGAATGGCACGAGACATGAGCGAATATCCGCGGCCGTCGTATACCGGACCCGGTCGATGATTGTGATTCTGATATTGTTGTCCAATCACGATGGTGCCGTCTTTATTGCGTTCTACGGAACCTCCATAAATGCCGGGTCCGACGGTATCGGCGTAAGGGTCGAATCCGTCGGGGTTGGTTTCGCCGGGAAGACCATACTTTTCCGCCATTCCGGGGGCGTACGGATCATGAGTAATGCGCACTCCGTCCGCACGATAGTATTCATTCTCTTGTTTCTGTGTCATGGCCAAGATAGTAGAGGAAAAGTTTCTGTATGAACAGAAGGAAGGAAATGACAGAACGGGCCAAACGCTAGAAGTGACGACGAGAGAAGAAACAGAGATGAATTTCAGTTTCATCCTTGCAACAGAGATCCGTAAAGTCAATCATGCCAGTAGCTAGTCTTGAGGTACGCTCAAACGAAGGATTCTAAGTAGCAATACCCCATTGAGCATGAAGCATGAAAAGATCGCAGAGTTTGTGAGTCAGTGCTGTCGTCGTCAAAAGAAAAAAACGCAACGCGAAGTTTGATTTGCGGCGCATATCGCGCATCTCTTGGAAAAGGACCCGGAGGGACTGCGATTCCGTCATGAATCATGAATCAATACTCTTTCGAGCCGCAAATGGCTACGAAAATTTTCGTTGCGTAACACTTGTCGTGATTGCTATGCAATCATCTTTGAAACTAGCGCTCTCAATGCAAGTTTTGGCTCGTTACGTGGATAATCCTTTCGAATGATTGCCCCTAATTTCACTATAGGCGAGAGTGTAGTCCGTTGTCGACACGACTGCATTTGAGTCATGAATCAATATTCTTTCGAGCCGCATTAACTCTTATTAGACTATCATTCTGCCATCTTGTTGAGTAATATATGTCTTGTCTATTCAATGAATTATTTTCGAGCAGCTTTCACAATGCTCGAAACGTTTCTCTGACGCAAAACACCGATTCCAGATATTCTGGAATTAAAACAGGTTTTCTATTTGAAGCAAACCACCGATTTCCAGAATTTATGGAATTCCCGCAAAATCTCTTTGACCCAAACCACCTATTCCAGATTATCTGGATTGTCAACAGAATCTCGGTATGATGTATGATCGCAAACAACGATTCCAAAATTTCTGGAACTGCCACATAACTCGGTATGATCGCAAACACTGATTCCAGAATTTCTGGACTTCAAACAGAATTTCCGTATGTTGCAAACACCGAGTCCAGAATTTCTGCAACTATAGCGGATTGTTACCTGCCTTATTTACTGTAGATCCAAGTGAAGGCGACCTTTCGTCGTCATTATTCGTCGTGCATTTATCATGAATCTAATCGGTATTTATTGCAATTGAAATTGAAAACACCAAATATAATGACCATTTCAATCCTTTAAACCGCAAATAAGCTGTATTGCGCAGGCAACACATGCTAAAGCCAAACGTCGCTTTTATCCCTTGCAACAGCAATGGGCTAATCGCAGCCAACTATATTCGCCAGCGACGTCAAGCGACCTCTCAAACTTTCTTCCGTTCTTCGTTGGCGTAAAAATGGGCCTCTTTTATAGTATGGACTCGTCTACGCGTCAAGCCTTCCGAAGAACAATATACTGTCAACACTATTCCAATCCGGAGCTTAGACTGATCAATGAACAACAAATTTATAACAGGGATGGATGATTTGGCATTCGAGTCCCTCTACATACGAACTGGCATTCGACATTTTTCGTTGGCAGAACAACTATCTTGACCGACTGAGAACAAGGCAAGCAATGGCTATCAAGTGATTTGGAGGCAGTCATCAAATATTGAAGGGTTTTGAGAAACAAACAGATGGGCGCTTAACATCAAATTTCGAAAGCCGTAGCATCATTACCATGTTCATTTCTCGACTTGCGTCGTACGGAATGATTGGCCTTACAGACCTTTGTGTTTGAAGAGTAGTGGTGCCTACCCATCGCCATCAGCTTCGACCGCAACATGCCTACCGAGTTCAACGACTCGTCTAATTGAATACGATCGCCTCTCGGTATATTCCCAATTGCAAGTAGTACCTACGACACCTTGAATTTCATGAAACACATACGTAATTGTTACAATTCTCGACACCGTCATGCAATCTACGGACGATTCTTCCGATACACACTGAGTGAGTAAGGGGTGCCTTTTCGCGGTCTTTTACGAGGAACATGCTGTACCATTTCCGGAATGAAAGGGCGCACTTGGGTGGACACTGGTTTGGCCGTTTCCACTTCCATAGCATTGGGAAGAGATGTCTTTCTTGAGGCCTTTTCATTTTCTTTGCTATGTGGCAAGTATTCGGGCGGAACATTCAGTGAAAGTTCCCTGTGCACATTGTTCGATTCCCCTCCCACAGCAACCGAGATAGATGCCGTTCCTGTCGACGTCAAATTGCTCTCCTCGTGCACTGAACGCTCTGATTGTACACTGTTTGACTTTTTTGAATTGCGCGTCGTGTTCAGTTACGTCAATCGCGAGCACATGTTCATGGCTATCGCCGTGATCATCAAACAGCAACATTTCTGCCGAGCAAACCTTTGCTTTAAACGCCTTTTCATTTCTCTCATGGTGTGCTACACCTTTAGAAGGCAAGTTGCTTGAGTAATGCCGCGGCTCATCGTGCTCGGCTACGTCGATCATGGGCACGTATTCATAATTATCGCCGTCGTTGTCACATTCCATTTTCTCTGTCGAAAGACCTCCTGTTTCGAACGTTTTTCATTTCCCTCAATGTGCGCTAAATGTTCACAAGAAACGTTGCTTGAGCTCTGCCGCGGTGCATTGTTTTCGGTGTCGTCGCCCGCACGCATGAACACATCGCCGTGACCGTACTGCATCGTCTCTGCCGAAGGATCCTTTGTGTCTATTGCTATTTCATTCCCCTCAATGCGCGCTAAACGTTCAGAAGAGACGTCGCTTGTTTTATGCCGAGGGACAGTGTGTTCGGTGGCGTCGTCCGCAAGGATATGCTCATCGTCATTGCATTGCAACATCGCAGGTGAAATGCTATCGTCACACTGCGTCAGAGGGACCGTGGTAGCACAAAATGAATCTACATCGCCTTCCACGATATGGGAGTCAGCCAGACACGCTGTAGTAGTCGCTTGGTTTGAATACGAAACAGTCCTCCACATTTCGTCGTCATCCTCTACTTTTATCCAAACAAATCCTATATCGTGCAATACTTTTTCTCGATCTTTCCGCAACTTCCCGTTATGCTGCAATACACGTTGCTTCGCCATCCATCGAACCAATGCATTGTCTTCGTAGTGAAATGAAATGTCGCAGTGCCCATTCTCTTTTCAAACGCCTCTATTTTTCGATATTGTTTCATCCAGATTTGATCCATGAGGGTGCGCTCGAGTCGCACGTCGGGCTCGGCATTTGTTGTAAGCGCGTCATTAATGCCTTCGTTGAGAACTTGATGCATTCTGCTTGGATGATTTGTTTATGCGAAGAGAGTAGAAGTGCGATATCAAGTCCCGTTCGACCCAAACTGTGATTGTATCGATTTGATTGAGAAAGACCACGTATCTTTTCGGCTTTGGTCGATTCTTCAAGGATGACTTTCCTACGAGCAGCAATTAGAGTTATTACTGCGGTCATCAACTATTCCGTGACGAATGAGTGGTTTGCGACAAACATTCGAAGCGGATGTAGGAATTTCTCTTGCTGGGCACGATGTGAATGAGGAGGAAGGATTTTTTTGCCAAAAGTCGAGAAAAATGAAATAATGTCTTGCCGCGTCTTGCCACCCTTCCGTATCCTTTGACTATAGAACCGAAGTGTCGTTCAATTTTACCAAGACTGCGTTCCAGTCATGAAACCAAATTGTTTTCAGATTATATTGAGGTTTATTATTGAACTTGTACCTGCGTCCTCTTGTTTAGCTTTATCCTCAAACAAGGATGGTATATTCAGTAATGGCTGAGGCCGATTTGCGCTCCAAACGCAGAAAATAGTAATGATGCAATGCTTCGAAAGTCTACGCACTTTCCACGCAACCGCCGTAGGGAAATTTATCGACAGAGGGGGTACCCGGAGATTGTTCTTGTTAGGTAGCAAGTCAGTCGCAACGCACAACGCGCTCATTGAAAGTCTTTAGTTGGCCAAGCTCATAAGGTCATTTGAATCGAAATGAATAACTTTGCTCTCCGTATCTAATTACTTTACAGAGAATCACACTCTGCCAATAGGCCAATCAATGAGCGTTGCCGTCGCGTCGTTCATTTTCGTCGAAAAGATCCCTTCCTCCCACGTGCCTGCCCCTTGATAATTGCACAGGACTGTTCTGTAGTTTCAGAGCTTTCATTGATGTTACGAACTTGTCTATTTTTAATGATTGGTGCAGCTGCGGTTTGCAGTCCATCTGCGAAAGTGTAGAGTGACTGCAGATTGAGTTGCCTCCGATTCAAAGCACGCACTGCGCTGTCGTAATTACCCGCGCCTCGCTTTGTTGCAACAAACGATGGGGAGTGTTGAGGATTGACACGCTTTATTTAATTCATGTACGACAAGACCGGGAATTTTGTAATTTTCGATTGTTGCATGGGAAACCATGTCGAGTCATTGTGTTCATCGGACGAAAGAGTCCAAGCAAACTTCTCTTTCCTGTACACGAAAAGACCTGAGCAAAAGCGTATTGACCCATCACCACAATATGCTATTTTAACGGAGTCAAGTAGACGTTGGACTTCATTTTCAAAAAGCAATCTACTATCAATGAATTATGGGCAAGCAAGTGGAGGCTCTCTCTCGAGAACAAAGTCCTCGGCGACCTTCTTCGTATGCTACATTTCGCTGGTAGGTTTGCCCGCAGCGTACATGCGCTTGTAAGCATCAAGTGAGTAAGGGGTGCCTTTGCGGGGTTTCTTTCGCGCAACAACAGGCGGAAAAGTATCAGCTGACACAGACAGCGTTACGGTCTGTGTTGTTCCAGTCGAGATAAGATTAGCCTCTCTTGGTCGCTTCCGACGGGTTTTGATGTTGTTCTTTTGGGACCGGATGCTCGGCTGGCATTGCCTGTTCAGATTTCCCAGTACTACACCAAGGCTCTTTACCGTCTTCCTCCTTGATCCATATGAAACCCAAATCATGCAAGAGCTTCTCGCGATTTTTTTTGCAGAGTGCCTTCTTTCTGAGAAGTTTGCTGGTCTACGATCCAAAATGCCAATGTTCCGTCAACATCGGGAATCTTGATATTACAATGCCCTTGTTCTTTTGAAAAGCCTCAACTCGCTTGTACTGCTCCATCCAATCGTCCATCAACGGAGGCGTCAAATGGTGCGGTAGACAACTGTTGCCCGGTGCTTGCAAAGAGTAGCGAGCCTCGTCAACTGATTTGGGTTCGGTGTTTGTTTGAATTAATTCCGTCGTTGCTGTAGCCCGTGGGGGTGTCGATGTCGGGTTGCGCAGTGTGTTGTTCGGGAGAAACAGCTTGCTTCTTCTCGCTGGTAGCGGTACCTGCCAAAAGAAGTGACGCCTCATCAACTGGTTCGGGTTTGCTTGCCTCCGTGTGAATCAAATCCGTCGTTTCTGCAGCCGATAGGGATGTCGATGCTCGGCTGCACGCTCTGTTGTTCCGGAATGACACACTGCTCCGGCTTGCTGGCAGTGGCAGCGGTGCTCGCCAAACGTAGCGACGTTTCAGGTTCGGGTTCGGTTGTCTCCGTGTGATGATTCGAAATCATAGGGGGGTCGACGTTAGACGCTTCGTTCTGTTGCTCGGGAGCAACAGGTTGCACGGTCTCACTGGTGGCATTGAGAACGCCTTTAGGCTTATACCATTTCAAACCAAGTTCCGTTAGAAGCTCCTCCCGATCTTGTCGCGAATTTACCTTGCCGTTGAAAATTCTTTTGGTTTCCGATCCAATTTGCAAGCTCAGGATCTTCTGCATGTTTGACTTTCAATTCACCCGTTCGTTCTTTGACAGCCTTGAGTCGATTGTATCGATCCATCCATTGCTCGTCATTGTAGTAGTTGTTGGAAGCTCTCACATTACGCTTGGAAAGAATACCGGAGTTCACCAACAACTGTTCACGATCCTTTGGCAATGTTCTCTTTTTTGACGCTGACGCTGTTCTTTAATCCATAGATCCAGTAGATACTTTTCACTAGGTGAGTGGACCGCAACTTGGCCGCTTACTTGTTGAAGAGCTACGACTTGTCGATAGATCTGCATCCAGAGCACATCATCTGGAGTGCTTTCGAGTTGCACGTCGGGGAACACATTCTCATCATTCTTTGCCGCTGGTGGCCGGCATTGCACCCGCGATTCGATTCTCCTTCCATTTCTTTCAAATATTTAGTGAAAATAAACAGCAATTGTGCATGCTTTGCATATAAACGAATGTATGAATGCACTGTTTGTAAAACGGCTCGTCCACGGCAAGGATGTGGTAGTTCCCGGACGCAATAAAAACGCGTCGTCAAGAACTTGCCGCGTTTTGGCGGATCGCACGAAAACCGAAGACCGAAGACACAGCCATAACCCATAACCTTATGAAAGTTAGTAAGTGCACTTTCTTTGTCGCATTACGCTGATTCTCATTTCTCGTTTTCTACTTAAGATAAAGGTAAACGATTCTTCAGCAACGGACCGTAAGATAACATTCCAGTCTATAGTGACTGAATGTTCTGCATTCCTTACATCGGACTGTGACTCTATAAAGTACTTGCTTTGTTTAGGACAAGATCGTTTGTGCGAGCAAAACGCAATGAAAGCGTTCATCATTCTGCTGAGGAGACTTCTATTCATTCATTCAAAGTTAGTCTTATCATTCAACAAATACCTACTTGCCATCATGTCGCAAGACGAAGCAGATCCCGAAGATCCTACGCCGGAAGAGGCCTTTCAACACCCCTCGAGGGGAGGATTTGCGGTCAAGATTCAAGACTCGGAAGAAGGACCTCGCATCACGGCGTTGAAGGATCACTTTACTCTTCCCATCCGGACGAGCACGGTGCGTTACCGCGATAAACAGGGCGCTGCGCGTATTATTGCGGCGGATGATTCGCAGTTTATTCTCGAAGAAACGCTCAATGAGAAATCAAAGAAACACGAAATTGAAATTCGACGAATTCATGATACGTCCGAAGGGGTTCGGTTTCTCCGTATCATGTATACTTTAGTCGCAGCCTTCTGGACGGGATTTTTATTCGTCTTTTGTATGCAGATCCTTCTTTTTACGGTTCTCGATTTAGCCATCGAAGCGGGTGTTACAAACAAGGGCAATGCTCACGTCGGAAATGCCGTCGGTGTCGTGCTGGCGTTCCCCATGCTGGTGTATGGGCTGGCTTCCGCTCTCGTCATTGCTGGTGCTTACATTTCGGATGTCTATAACGGTCACTTCTTGATTCGGAACTTTGCGCTGCGATCCATCGATCCTGTCGTGGTGGAATGGATGTTCTTTCTTTGCTTTTGGGGTTCCCTATCTTCATTTTGTGTTGCACCCTTCTTTCGGGGAGTGACGAATGGTGGGAAATTACGCTCATGGTTTGGCTCTTTTCCGTCTTTGTATTCTTCCTCATTTTCTGTGCGAACGTATTGCTCTATGAGCAGAAAGCGTGCTGGGAAGTTTGCAAGAACCGATACCATGACAATGATTCGTCCTTGTTGAACGTGCTTCATCGATGCATTCTACTTCGCCAAGTATCGACATACGGAGGGCGCAAGACGATCAACTATCTTTCCTTGGGCTCCATCGTGAATAGTGAATACACCGAAGGAAAGCAAGCGTCGATTCGCAACATGGTGTCGTCGACGTTAGACGAGCGCATGTCATTTTATTCTAAGCTGACGTTGAATCCGAAATTTCGTCAAGGTACCGGCCTTGGTCTATTCGAGGCCTGGGAAGAAGACAAAGAAGAGCGAATCTACACAGTCGATGATGCCCGCGATGTTCGGCCATTTGTCACAAAAGAATTGGTACGCATATGTTATTCATCTTCGAATAACGTCGGTTGATCGGTATCTCACAGTCTCGCACTCGCTTACTTTACAGTGGACTCTGGAGAAGATATTTTGTCGCAAAAGGGAATCGCGCTACATTGCAATTGTCAAAGGCCCTGGCGCATTGACTGAGGCGGAGATCAAAAGCTCGATTTTGTGCTCGGGTATCGGCTCTTTCTTGCTCGTGTTCTTCTTCTTTTCTCTGCTCATTTATCTCGGTATGGGAGTACCATTTACGATGTTCATCATTGCTGCTGGGCTCTGTTTTTTCTACCCGACATTTAAATCGTCCTACCGGCTTTATAAGTTCGGTTCGGATATTAACTTTGCCCGCGATCAGTTCCAGCAGAAAAGTGAAGAGGTTGAGGTCAGTCAGGCCGTCTACGCGGTCGATGAAGTGTTTCGAATATCCAAACCGACGGAATTTTTCTGTTGGATCATGTTCGTTGTCGAAGTCGGTCTCTTCTTCAGTTATCCGTTGATCAGCTTGATGTCCATCGCAAACTATCCACTCGCTTTGATTTTCTTCGTCGTTGCTGGAATCAGTTTCTGTCGATACTATGTGAACGCAGTCCTTGTACTAGAGGAAACTGGTCACATGGATATCGTCGACGGTGCCAACGAAGAAGAAGTTTGGAAAAATCAATCGCGCATGAGTGAGATTATTGGCAACATTACAAGGGGTCGTAGTCGGGGCGCTTGGGTAACTGTTCTCGGAACTATTGGATTTGTGTTCCTTGCTCTCTTTCTTGGCGCGGTGTCAAACGACGTGGACTCGTTGGCTACGTTCGATACCCCATATACTTATTCATTTGATTACAGATATGACCAGCAAGACTCTACGAGATATCCTTCCTGCAGAATCAGTGCTGATCTAGGCAACAGTCCCTTGCAATCTATGGCCGGTACGTCATTGGATTTGATTATGTAATGCTGCGACTGCTGATTTCTTACCTTGACAACAGATTTTGCGTTCTTGGCTGGCCTTGCTTACCGTGGAAGAGGAAATGTTACTCAAAGGGAACTTGATGGATGGTTTGATGGTGGGGCGGTTGATAGGGATGATGTGGTTGAGGAGTGGCGTTCTCGGGCTGAGGACGAATCTTCAGCAGTTTCATTCAAGCTTGTCACATTTCCTCAAAACAATAACTTTTCTTACGTGCTCATTCGCGGAACAACAAATAATTGGGACATGTTGACTGATGCTCAATTATGGAGCGCTGCCTTTTGATGCAGGGTTTGAGAGAACTGTTACCGGTTGGAATCGTTTTCACGCCGGTGATGAGAAGACTTATTAAGTTGATGTCACAGGTTGAGAGTGAGAGTATCGACCGCGTATCTTTCTACCGGGATACAACGGCCTTTGTCAAGTACATTCAGGAAGGCGTGCGAGCCGGTATCTACGGTGGAGTCGGTATCACAGGACACAGCTTAGGGGGTGGCTTGACTTTGATGTGAGTGTCTACTTCGATGTGACCGACTATGATGATCGCTTCTACTAAACTGGCCTTTCAACTTATTATTAAGATCTGCTGCACAAACAGGGGCTCTCGGGGTTGGTCTTTCAGCCCCCAACGCAATGTTGTCTCGCAGTTCCTTCGATCCTCCGCTTTCGGCAGAAGCTCTTGACAGTAAGACCTTCAACATCATTCCGGAGCGCGATGTAGTTCCGATGATTGACGACAAAGCTCAAAACGTTCAATATATTCGCTGCGAAACAAGTTTAGAGGACGTAATTGGCTGCCATGATTCGACGCGCTCCCTGTGCGAGATTATTTACAGCTGTGGAAGCGGTTACGGAACCAGCCGACGTCCAGTGCTGTGCGAGTGCGTCACTCTCTTCAATTATCCTGAACCTATCGCAATCTCCACGGAAAACAACATGACTTTCACAGAGTTTTGTCAGCAATCTTCTGCTGGAAGCAGCACTTGGTAATTTATATGGTATCGGAAGTGTGTTAGTGTTAATGTAATCTATAGGGTTAAACATGTTGCATGTACTAGCAGAGGTTGCGCGAGATAGACCCAATCAGCGTCCAAGAGTAAATTTTGCTGCCTCCAAATTGATGTCTTTTTCATCAGAATCGCGACAATACTTGGGCACTGGTGCATCAGCGACCTCCTTGTTTCCATGTATTAGTGTCGTTCTGTCATAAACACGTCGTCTAGATCGGCAAACTTTCTCCACTATCAAAGATTCAACCCCTCGACAATCAATCACACTCATTACGAAGGTGTCCCAAGTAGTTTAGAACAACTTGTTCGTACTTCCCATCCTTTCGCTGATCAATTACATTGATACACGTGTTTCCTTGTTCGATTTCTGAATGTTGTAGCACATTTTTGTAAAGGAGCGACGCCAGGAGTATTTTATTGAACCGTCCGTGGGCGACAATGACGAGCAAATCCGCGTCGGGATACTGCTTCGTCAGCGCGTCGAGTCCTTGCAAACCTCTCGTTTCCACATCTGCCGTTGACTCTCCACCTCCCGGCCAACACACGTGTTTGTCTTGTGTCATTTTGTAATTGTTGTCACGAAATAACGCCTTACTTTCGTCTGTGGCCTCGGGTCCTCGCAGTGCATTTCCTTCCAGATTACCAAATCGCATTTCACCGAATTCTTTTAAGGTGACTCGTGCAACCTCCAAGTGCGCATGTTGTGTTTTCCAGATCTCGTGCAAGACATCCGCGGTCTGTGCAGCGCGTTGCAGGTGCGACGACGCCAATACTACCGTTTCTCGGTTCGCCATGAGAGTCACCAACTCGTGTGCTACCTGACGCGCTTGTCGTTTGCCGTGTTCATTCAATTCAATATCGAATCCTCCTCCCTGCATAAGACCTCGTCTGTTCCAGTCTGTTTCTCCGTGACGAACAAGTATGATACGCCGTTGATGTATTGTCGGGTCGAGCGGAGGCAGACGGTCGAGTAGAGATGATGCCGGGGCGATGGACAACGAGGATCCTTCGTGTGTGCTCATTGTACTATTGTTGGCGCCTCCTCGCAGGAAGGTGATTGCTGTACGAGATAGAAAAGGCAACAGTCGCATAGCGGAGGCTCTTTCCTTCGGCAGTGTTGTCGAAGATAATAAGAACGTGAAAATATTGCATCATTGTCATTGCCATTGATGCGCCGACCAAGAGGAAAAATGCGCCGACGATCATGACGACGACTCATGACTGACATGCAGTCGTGGCGACAAGTGACAACAATTTAGTCAATAGTAAACACGAAAGAACAACGTTTCGCACGACTCTCGATGTAAAATAGAAAGATGTGTAATGCAAACGCTTCCAAAAACTATATATTTTCAACCAACGACAAATGGACCTGAACGAACAAATTGTAGGCAAGCGTTTGTCGCTCGCATGAATATTAATTCATGACTAAAATGCAGTCTTGGAAGATGTGTGATACACTTTCGATTACAGTCGATACTACGAAACCGGGACTCACGTAGACCCCGTACAATGTCGTACATAATCAAAAAGCGTATCTTTCTCATTATTTATGTCCAGTCAAAGTGGACTGTCCAATCCATAGTGAAAAACTACCTCGAGACGAGCGCTGCGACATGGAGTATCTATGTGAAATCCCAGTGTAAGGAAAACTAAGGTGATCACGAGAGAACAAGCATCCGCGCACCTAACACTGGAGTAATAAGTAGACTTTAACGGGAGGAAGCATCGTGTCATGTCAGCTGGTGTCGAGTTCCTTGACACTGGTCGTGCATTGTCGATGCTCTCGCTCCCAAGCCCTTTATAGTTTGCAAATTGCTGAAAAGCTGCACTCTATCCCCTTTTTTGACCATCGATAGTTTCGACCTCGTTGGCCGTTCGTGTTGCAGAGATTGGACAACTCTACAGCGCATCAAACGGCACACAAGGTAGAGAACTAAGCTACATTGCTATTGCTGTTATTCATTCTACCTTGACTGGTTAGTGAGCCCAGCCTCCTCTCCGGTGTTTTAGAGAAACCACCCGAAAGTCACCGACTTTCTGACGCTACCTTCAGGGGACGCCCTGAAGCCAAGTCAACCCTTCCCAGTCTCACACAGTGATACAGGTACCTCGCCAAGGGACTCCTCCGGGCCCAGGCACAGCGACTTCGAGTGAAAGCGACTCACCGATCTCCGACGAGTGGTTCGGCCGACGAAATTGATATCTCTTCAGAAGACGATCCAACGATGCAGGAAGAGAACCAGGACGACACCGGCAACGTACAGCGTGATCCGGACGCTCCGAATCCCGTCGAATCCGAGACTACGGACGCGGCGATTGCCTCCCTGACAGCTGCTCTCAGACAGATGCTAGGGCAACCTCCGGTTGAAGTGGCGAAGAAAACGGTCGAAGTCGACAAGCCTATCATGGGTGGCTTAGTCGAAATGCCCAATGGCCTGACCGTCGCATGGTGTGGAACACATCCAAACTCCGAATGGACTGGTCCCCACGACTCCGCACCTCCGAATCATCCCGGACAGTTTAGGGGTACGAGTATCACAGCGGCACAGAAGTCCCACTCGAAGCGAATTGAAGGACTAGTGCCCAAGTTCAAAGCAAGCGACAACCGTCTAACCTTCGAACACAAGATTTTGGAACATCTGGAACTCCACGGTCTGTTTTCGATATCGTGCGTCCCCAACCCTGCTGACACGAAAACGATGATAACTTGTGTCACGAACCATCCAAGACTGCAAGTAAAGATGCTGCCGACGCTAATGGCACCTCAGCTCACTAAGTACGACACCTACGACGTCAACAACGATACAGAGGCAAAACTATTTCTCTTAAACAGCGTTGATGACAGTCTAGCTACGGAACTACGGGCGTGACGATGAAAGAAGACCCATTTCCGCTATATTGGTTACACCTGATGAAAATTGTGAGAAACGTGTCTATTGACTACTGCAACACCATAAAGCACAAGATCCGCAATCGCCATCCTTCGCAGTATCCTGGGCAAGACTTAGCCCAAATGGCAATCGATTTCCGCGCAGATGTCCGTGAATTGGAGATAGCTGGCCAGTATGAGCACAACTTGAGCCTGATCATCCTGGAAGCCTTTCTTTCCGCAGGTGGGAGTCAGCCTTTGGAAGAATACAAGCATTCACTTCGTATCCTGCACGACAAGCTCGAAGAAACGCTTTTGGACATCGGTTTTCTGACCCAGGACGATGTAACAGCTCGAATCATCAAAGAAGAGCTGACAGTTCGCGATATTTGTCGAATTGCAACCGACAAGTACCGCACTCTTGCATCTCGCGGGCGTTGGCCACCGGCACGGCACAATCCGGATTCAAAAGCCGCCCCGGCAAAGTTTGGAGCCTTTGCTCTGGTTCCACAGCATCAGAACGCGAAGACGAAGAAGGATGGATGCTTCAATTGCGGGTCGCTTGAGCACATGGCTCGCGATTGTCCGGAACCAAAGAAGGAGACTCAAACGACGAAGAAACGGTCTCAAGACAAGCAGCGGCGATCCAACACGAATCCAAAGCGCCACGAGAATCGCAATCCGTGGAAACGCACGCCTCCTGGCCCGAATGACAGTCCCACCAAGAAAGTGAAAGACAGAACATGGTACTGGTGCGAAAAGTGCGGCCGTTGGTCGACCACACACGGTACAAGCGAACACAAAAGTCCCACAAACGGCGATGCAAAACACCAGGCGAATATTGTCATGAATCACTCCGCCTGGCATGCTGGACTTGTGCCCGCTCCAGAGGAAAATCCCTTTCAAGCACTACTGGCCTTCCGCCCAATGTTCGCTCTTCCGCCTTCTCTTGTTGGCTTTGGTCTCGGTCTCGACAAGATCCCGCTTCCCTGGCTCCTGGCACCGATTGCCTGGTTGATTGTTGTTCTTCTGTTGTTGGTGGCGCACCGTCAACATGTTCGCCGCACCAACGCTCATCTGCATCGAATTCCAGAGCCTCTTCCGCGTTGGGCTCGCCGCAAGGGACCAGCCTTTGCCAAACGTCGCAAGCGCCATCTCAATACCGTTGCAAGCGACCGAGTTGTCTCCCAGATGCGACCGTGGTTCAAACGCCATCCTCCTGCGCCAAATCGACGACGACACGCGTCCCGTGACGATTTCATGATGAAACGCGCCAAGGAAAGTGAATTGAAGGCCGCTCGAGCTACGGTGGCCGAGGATAAGGCGGCACGGGACAGGGAAGCCGAGGAAACGCTCCAAGCACGCCTTCGTGACTTCGATGACGCCATCCGCTTCCGTCCTGCCAAGCTTCAGTCATCCCATGAAGAGAGGGAGAAGCAGGCACCTCAACACACACCAAACACCTCTCTTTATCGAGCGAATTGTTCTTCATGCGATGCCTGTCGCCCAAACCACTTTCATTGCGTCCCTCCGCTCCGCCGGCTCCACCGCCTCCCAAGAAACGCTTCTGGTCTTATCACAACAAGACCAAGCCGAAAAATCCCAAAGCCATTGGCACCAGCTATGTCTTTGGAGGAACTGAGAGAGTTAGGAAACGTCATGTCAAGGATTCCACGCGCAGAAGTTGATATTCAAAGCGCTTACCTTTACAGCCCACTTCGCGGAGCCAAAGAAGATGAACCCTTTACTGGAACTGCTCACGCGTATGTGGCAGCTCTGAGTGCACCTTTCTTGAGTATCCCGGCCGCACTCAAGGCCGCTTTCACCTCTCCTGCTGCAGTTCGAGAGAACCTTGACAAAGAGAGTCAGTTCAAAGTCATTTGGGACACAGGAGCGAGCATCTCAATCTCACCTTCGCGCGCAGACTTTGTTGGACCAATCGAAAGACCTGCAAAAGAGATGAAGATCGCGGGTATTCATGGTCAGACAGCAGTTGCTGGAGTTGGAACAGTCGCATGGAGTTTCACGGATCATGACGGCATGCTACGCACCTTGAAAGTACCGGCTCTTCTGGTTCCATCGTCAAAAGTTCGACTGCTGAGCATTAACAGTCTGCTCAACACCTACCCAGACGAGACCATTCATCATGATAAGCTGAAAATGACGCTCAGCGGCGCCAATACAAGCGAAGATGAACCAACTCGACGCGGAATCACGGTCTACATCTGCTCAGAATCAAATCTTCCTTCGACGACGGCGTATTCCCGCGACACAGACTCCAAGATCCACCAGGCGCTCAACGCTTCGATTTCATGTGCAAGCAACAGCAACATGAACCTTTCTCCAGCACAGCGTGAATTGTTGAAGTGGCACTGCCGACTTGGGCACCTTTCAATGAAACAAACGCAGTTCCTTTTGCGCACAGGTGTTCTAGCGCACAGTGAGAAGACAAGACAGCTACAGATTCAAGCATCGAAGTCGAGCACTCACCTCCCTATGTGTGCCGCGTGCCAGTTCGCAAAGCAGCGGCAAAGATCGGCCCCAGGAACAACAAAGAAAGTCGTAAAAGATCGCCAGGGAGTAATGAAAGCGGACCATTTGCTGCCAGGACAACGAGTCAGTGTCGATCACTTTGTCTGTTCAACGAAAGGGAGACTTACCCACACTCAAGGCAAAGAAGACCCGAAGACTCAGTACTCTGGCGGCGCAATCTTTGTGGATCATGCATCTGGATATGTGTTTATCAAAGAACAAGTACATTTAAACACTCATGAGACCATCGATGCGAAACAGAACTTTGAAGACCACTGGAGAGATTTTGGAGTGATCCCGCAAACTTACCTGACTGACAATGGCTCCGCATTCACCTCCACGGAATACACCGCTCATCTCCAGAACTTTGGACAGATTTCAAGCTTTGCTGGTGTTGGAGCGCATCACCACAACGGAATCGCCGAGAGAAGCATTCAAACTGTGATGTCGCTTGCAAGAGCAATGATGCTTCATGCAAGCATCCACTGGCCCGAAGTCACAGACACCAAACTCTGGCCACTGGCGGTCCAACACGCTGTCTTCCTTTACAACCATGTCCCAACCGAAGGAAATAGCGGTGTGAGTCCGTCTGATCTCTTCACAAAGTCGCGGTGGCCACACGCTCGATTTCATGACTTACATGTTTGGGGATGCCCGGTTTATGTTCTGGACAAGAAAATCGCCGATGGAAAGAAGTTACCACGTTGGAGCGTTCGATCTACTCGCCAGATGTACATGGGAGTGAGTGCCAACCATGCTACTTCGGTTCCCCTGTGCCTAAACTTGGAAACAGGAGCCATCACGGCGCAATTCCACGTCGTATTCGACGACTTGTTCACCACAGTCACCTCGGATCCCTCTCAACTTCCAGACTTTCAATCTCGAGAATGGAACGAGCTGTTCGGCGAATCAACTCATCACTACGTCGTAGATGACGATGAAGACGCCGCAGACGACACAATATATCCCGATTCGGCGCAAGATAAAGCGGCAGAGCACAGAGAAAGAGTGGAAGCCGCCTTCGATCAACTACCGCTTCGGCCACTCGAAATCTCCCCACCAGCAACATCTTTTCTCCCAAAAACGACGCAATTGCCCGCTCCTACCGCGCCTGTCGAAGCTCCCTTCTCAGCAAAGCCTCAGGGACCTCCGGTTACCGCCTACAAAAATCCCTTTAACATGCCTTCGGCTCCACCAATGGACCCCGTATTCGAACAGAGGGAGCTAGCACCGCTTCCGGCGCCGATTCCTGCACCGTTTCAAGAGAGGGAGCTTTCGCCTTCGCCAAGTTCCATGCAACAGAGGGGAGCCAAGTGTATCTCCGGACTATCGGCCCACGATCCAGAGGGAGAAAGAGGCTGAAAATTCCGTTACAAAAATCCCAGCTCCCGCCAGTTCGACCCCTAAACGCAAACCTCCGCCTGTTCCCGTTCCAACACGAGCAAGCACACGCAATCGCCGTCCTCCCAACCGCCTGATCAATGAAATAAACGTTGCTGAGTCAGAAGAATCGTTTCAGAGTTATGGGATCGGCGATGCACCGGAACACTTCCATGAGATGTTTGTGGGTGCACTGGAAACTCACCTGAACAACACTCCGACGGATTTAAACGCATTCAAAGCCAACAAGATCAACACAAACCCAGATATATTGACATACGATCAAGCAATGAAGAATCCGACGGAAAGAGAACACTGGAAGCGCGCTGCACAACAGGAAATCGACGCGCTGATCGAACACGAGACTTGGGACGAAGTTCCGATGTCGGATGCTAAAGGCAAGATCATTCCCTGCACATGGAACTTCCGCCGCAAGCGCGCACCCGATGGAAGCTTTAAGAAATACAAAGGAAGAATCTGTGTTAGAGGAGATTTGGAAGAAGAAAAGCCATCCACCGAGACCTACGCACCTGTTGTAGCCTGGAGCTCCGTTCGAATCTTCTTGATCCTGTCATTGATTCTGCAATGGACGACGCTCTCCATCGACTTCAACAACGCCTTCCTTCATGCTGTGTTAAAGGACCCGATTTGGATTCATTTGCCGCGCGGATTTGTGTCTACTAAAGGTCCTGGAACTTGTCTTCGACTGAAGAAGTCGCTCTATGGAAGCTCCACAAGTCCCAAGCTCTGGTACGACTGTATCTCCGAAGCCTTGATCAAACTCGGCTTCAAACAAACGAAATACGACCCGTGCTTCTTCTACAAGGGCAACATGATGATTGTTTTGTATGTCGACGACGCCGGAATTGCCGCAAAGGACCCCAAGTTGATTGATGAGTTGATTGAGCAGTTGCAAGGACTCGGATTTAGCCTGACAAAAGAAGGGACATTCGCTGAGTTTCTCGGTATTAAGTTTGAGCAACGAGACAACAACGAATTCAAACTTACCCAGACCGGTCTCATTGACAAGATTCTCAAAACAACAAAGATGGAAGACTGCAAGCCGAATAATCTTCCGACGTCCCAACAAGCTCTTGGAGCCGACTCTGAAGGCCTTCCGATGCAAGAAGACTGGAGCTACCCCTCAGTTGTCGGCATGCTGTTGTATCTTTCAACCAATAGTCGCCCGGATATCGCCTTTGCAGTTAGCCAGGTCTGCCGATTCAGCTCGAACCCGAAACAGTCTCATGCAACAGCAGTCAAAACCATCATTCGATATTTGAAAGGGACACGCAACGAAGGTACCATCATCCGCCCGTCGAAACGGTTGATTGTTGATCTGTTTGTCGATGCAGATTACTGTTCGCTCCATGGTTCGGAAGACTCGCGAAGCGCTCGATGCAGCAAAGTCGCGAACTGGATACATCGTCACCATCTGCAATTGTCCCACAATCTGGAAGTCGACTCTGCAGACGCACATCTCCCTCAGCACATTGGAAGCCGAGTACTCCGCCCTTTCATTCGCGCTGAAAGCGTTCCTTCCGGTCAAATGGCTTCTGGAGGAGATTGTTGACGGTCTCGACCTCCCAATGGAAGTCGACACGACGATTCAGGCGAGGGCCTTCGAAGACAATCAAGGTGCCCTGATCCTCGCTCGCGACCAACGCATCACCAATCGGACCAAGTACTTCCTCACCAAGTGGCACTGGTTTTGGCAACATGCAAAGGAGTTTACGCTGCTCAAAGTCGAATCGATAAAGCAGCGTGCCGACTACCTGACGAAGCCTTTGCCAAGAGATGCTTTCGTGAACAACCGCCGCCTTGTCCAAGGCTGGTAGTTGCGCACAAAGCGTCACTTTACTTGTTCCTGACCGTTACTTACATATTTGTGGAGACCTGGCAAGACGTAGAGCAACAAGAGCCCGTTTGTTGTTTGAACTTGACCATCGTGCGGTCTCATTCATTTCGATGTTTTTTTTTGTTGTCCGAAGATCGAAAAGAAAACGTTTGAATGAATATCTGTATAAGAGGGCAACCGGTATCGAATCTCCAAGATTGTTTAAGTGAGAAACAAGATGACGTACCGGAATTACTTCACTGTCACGTGCTTGGATGAGAGGGAGAGTCAAAGTGGACTGTCCAATCCATAGTGAAAAACTACCTCGAGACGAGCGCTGCGACATGGAGTATCTATGTGAAATCCCAGTGTAAGGAAAACTAAGGTGATCACGAGAGAACAAGCATCCGCGCACCTAACACTGGAGTAATAAGTAGACTTTAACGGGAGGAAGCATCGTGTCATGTCAGCTGGTGTCGAGTTCCTTGACACTGGTCGTGCATTGTCGATGCTCTCGCTCCCAAGCCCTTTATAGTTTGCAAATTGCTGAAAAGCTGCACTCTATCCCCTTTTTGACCATCGATAGTTTCGACCTCGTTGGCCGTTCGTGTTGCAGAGATTGGACAACTCTACAGCGCATCAAACGGCACACAAGGTAGAGAACTAAGCTACATTGCTATTGCTGTTATTCATTCTACCTTGACTTGTCCCTTCATTGCGTGCGGTCATAACGGAAGTTTGCGAGACTGCGAGCTTTGCATCGTCTCACAATTGCCATCAATCAACACTTTCGTTACAGCCGCTGCAAAGATCAAAATGAACGAACAAATGATGCAGGAAGATCCTCTTTACAACTCATTCCGAAAGAGCATTTATCGTCGGAGCAAAAGTCGTTTCGCCCGACCGAAAACAAAGACGGAAATGATTTACAGATGTATAAAATGATACGGGAACCAACGCATTTGAACGATTTGGATTGGAAGTCGTACAGCAAGGCAGCTACCTGGCGTGATAATAACACCTTCATTTGTGTTTGCGAGAACGATTACCATGAGCCTATGCGTGTACAGTTTGAAGAGCCGAATGTTTGCTTTGTGCTTTGGGTCGGCCGCACTCGACTTCTATGTGCGATCTACGGAAAAACGAAAGAGAGTGCTCTGGAAACCGCCGTCTTTCTTTGGTCGCTCAAGGAGTTGAAGGAAACGAAAGTCTATCTGGAAGCTTGGACGTTTGAGGATGACAAATGCAAGAAGCACGGCTTTGATTTTGCCGCTCTGCAGCCAAATCAACTGGCTCAAATATTGGATGCGAATCCGCAACGCGAATTCGAGTTGTACACAGGAACCTGGAGCCCCGAACTGTCCGTTATTCTGGCGACCCGGCCTCAGCCTATCAACTTGCAGTTGGTCAAAAATCATAAGTGTAAGGAGGGGTTTCGATTTACAGACGAAGGAACGGCCTTTATCAACGCTCTTGCGAATCGAAAGTCTTCGTTTGGCTCGCTTTCAATCAGCTATGACAACGACACTACGCCCTTCAGCCGCAACAATTTTGAAAGGCTCTTGCAAATGGGAAAAGTAGTGGAAACACTCCAGATTGGCAGAGTTGGTGAAGAATGTGCTCTTCTTCCGTTCTCGGCGAACACCAAGGCTCTCGCTTACAAAGTCTATGCGAAGCACATGCTGTCAATGAATTTTCGTTTCCTCAAGATTCATGCCAAAGACCTTCGCATGACTATCTACCTGGACGAGGTAAAAGACTTTTGTAAATTTCTCGTCAAGTTCTTGCATCGTTTGGCAAAGATCGGACACTTTGAACGCTTGTACTTCAACTTTTATCACCGAGACCTCGGAAACGGTGTGCTGTTTGAAGGCCACAAGATAGCGCAAGTGGCAGAAGCTGTGAACCGCGTGATCGCGGCCAACGCAAAGTTGAATCACTTAGACTTGAGCGGTACTGATTTCCTCGTTGATACGAGCTCGATCATCAAGATTATGACCCCGTGTATGGAGTCGCACAAGGGACTGCGTACGCTAAAAGTCGGTGCATACCCACCGATGGATGATTCAGTGTTTGGAGAATCCTCGGATTTCGATGACGATGACAGCGACGACGAGGACGGCTTTGAACGGTTGAGGCGCGCACCAGCTTGGCTCGACAAGCTATTACACCACAACCGAAAGATCACTGTCTTGGATCAGGAAGATAACCGATGCTCGAACGGACCCAGTACTGAACAACTTTACTCGTTGAATGCGTTTTATAATGGGTCGGCTGAGATTATCAAAGCGTCTCCGTCAGTGCGATCCTCCTTGGTGGGGGTGACATTGGTCGAACGCGCCACAAGCAACTTTCAGTATGGTGCATTGTTGCTCTCCGTCCATGCTGACGTCCTCTGCGATTTCTTGCACGCCGACACCGAGGAAGATGGAGTCGCGCAACCCATGGAGGTAGATGAGGAGCAGGAGCAGACGGCTACACACGTCCCCGTATCTCGCAAGGCGAAGAAAATGCGTGAATCGAAATAGAAATGATACGAAATAACTCACTCAATTGCCTCAGACTTTTCTTGCACGTCGGATGCCTCAAAATACCCGAAAGCTTTGTAGATCGTTAGATAAACAAAGGTCGAAGAGAGCCCCGTGTGTTGAAGGTACATTTTCGTTCCGCCTTGTCGAACATCTCCACCAACGTATCGAGCACAGTTTTCATTTTTGATCATCGACACGCTTAGGATGATCCTGTAAATCTCGACTTCAGCAAGACACAAAGTTGAAATACTCAAACGCCAAACCATGAGTCTCTTCCATTATCGGCTCTAGCCGTACGAAGTGACTTCAGTCAATCGCCGACGGAATATCGTTAATCATTGTGCTTTCGGATTCTCATTTTTTCGAATTACTGCATACTTTGCGTGTCGTCCACTTCACTCGCTGCACGACCGAACATCAGATCCAGTTGCAGCCTTCTAATCGTCATGTGCTTGTCAGGCCCGGCTGCCGCCAGTGACTTCCATTCTCTGATAACATCGTCTCGCATGTTTAGAATCGTTTCAGCCAAACTAGTTGGGTCTGTGAGTAAGACAGTCCCTTCAGAGGCGCCTTCAAACGTAGGTACATCTTGTAAAAGCTCTTTTAAAAACGAGTCGGCCCGTCCGTACTGTTGATTGCCTACGAAATAGTGGATCCGGTCGACATAAAAACGACGAAGATAGTGATGGCCCGGTTGTTCGTTGAGAATTCGATGAATGCTCTCTTGCGTAACTAAGTTGCACAAAAGATCAAAGTTACCCTTTCGTAAAGGTGACGGCTGGTAGTCACTCTCTTCGTCGGAATTGAGTTCAAGGAAAAGAAAGTTTTGTTGTCGTCTTTCTCGCGCCACTTTGGCCGCGCGACTGTCTATCGCAGCAGGTGATCGAGCCTCTTCCCAGTACGAGTCCAGCGTACGCCAACCCATGCTACTGATTGCGTCGAGATCTTTGACAAATTCTCGTGCAATCTGTTCTCGGACACTGATGATGCGCGAACACAAGCGAGCAGGTTCAATGTCCAGGTGATAATCGGGGGCGTGCGGTAAGTCCGATTCCACCAAATAAGACTGAACGGGCTGCTCTAGCAACCGAACAAAATAAGAATCCCACGTCGGGAAACGCGTGGTATTGAGTGCAGCCAGACCATGATACACCAGCAGCTTGCTGCTAAAGGAGCCAAGTTTATTGTCTTGCGAAAAGGAAGGTTCTGGTGTCACTGTCACTCGCGTATCAGGCTGGGTGAATTCTTCCAGCCACATGACGGTCTGTGGGTCTCTTAAGGATTTGAGAAGGAACAGAAACGACTGTATGGTGCACTGGTTGAGGAACATCTCGAATGTGTTGGGAAGTATCCATGAAGAACCAGAAAGAAATTGCATCACCATTTCTTCACGACTTATCATAGGCATATATGCGGTAAAATCTCCATCTTCGTCTTCTGTTCTATCTTTACCTGCTCTAAGAGTACTCTGTCTGCGGATTGCGACGTTCAAATTGCTTTGTAATGTTAACTTCCCATGATAATAATGAGTAAAATGCATCTGCCTTGTGACGTCGTCCAGAATCCGAACGCAAGGCCATTGACAAAAGCGACGGACGCAATCACCACCAAATGCTTCATGCGAAACATGGTTCGAAGCAAGGTCAAACGAACATTGTTTTAAAAAAAAATTGGGCCCCTATTTTTGTGGTGTTGAGTGTTGAATAATAATTATTGACTGCGATGCAACAACGCAAAAGATTTTACTGGTACTTATTGTAGCTGGCGCCTTTTTCATGAATCAATCCTTGAATTTCCACTATGAAACAGAGTGTCGGTTTACGCCAGCCAAGACTGGATTGTACAGTAGTCATGAGTCATGAACCGAACAACCAAGGGTTCCGTTTTGCGTCTCTCGCATCCGTCCATTGTCATTCAACTGCGAATATAATTATAATTACCGGTAAATAAAGTTGCAACAATGATGATTCTGAACTATTTGTTAAGAGTTTCTTCTATTCACGTCGAAAAGCAGAGGATCGACACCATGATTTTCCACTATGAAACAGAGTGTTGGTTTACGCCAGCCAAGACTGGATTGTACAGTAGTCATGAACCGAACAACAAAGGGTTCCGTTTTGCGTCTCTCGCATCCGTCCATTGTCATTCAACTGCAAATATAATTATAATTACCGGTAAATAAAGCTGCAACAATGATGATTCTGAACTATTTGTTAAGAGTTTCTTCTATTTTCACATCGAAAAAATCCGAGGACCGACAGCTTGAGTTTTTACTATGAAACGGAGTGTTGGATTACGCCAGCCAAGACTGGATTGTACAGTAGTCATGAACCGAAAAAACAAAGGGTTTTGTTTTGCGTCTCTCGCGTCCGTCCATTGTCATTCAACTGCGAGTATTGATTGTAATTACGGGTAAATAAAGTTGCAACAATGATGATTCTGAACTACTTTTCTGGAATGAAGACAGAATTCCCGTAAGCTTAAATGAACATGAACACGAATCCATAATTTCCGGAACTGAATCAGAATTTCTGTTTGATTCAAACTGTCTTGTGACAATTCCAGATTTTCTGGAATCGTCCCAAACTTTTGTTGGACGCACCAACTAGATTAGACTGCAATTTCCAAAGTATCTGGAACAATCTCAGAATCTCTGTCTGACCCCTTACCGCCTATTCCAGATTTTTTTGGAATTTAGACAGAATTTCCGTATGAACATGGAAAAGCAATCCAGAATTTCTGGAACTACATCTGAATTTCTGTCTGATCCAAACTGCCTTGTGACAATTTCGGATTTTCCGGAATCGTAACAGTTCGACGCAAAGCACCTAGTCCAGAAATCTGCAACAACCTCAGAGTCTCTGTCTGACCCAAGCCGTCTATTTCAGACTTTCTGGAATTCAGACAGAATTTCCGTATGAAGATGAACACCTAATTCAGAATTTCTGGAAATTCATCAGAATCTCTGTCTGATTTAAAATGCCTTGTGACAATTCCAGGATTTCTAGAATCCGTCACAGATTTTCTGTTCGACGCACCAACTACTTGTACGAATTAAATCTTTTTTTTATTATTTCTGGAAGAACAGAATCTTTGTCTGATCCATACACCACCTATTTCAGTTTTTCAGGATCTGTCACAGTTTTTCTGTCTGCTTCTGCCATTTTCTCGACGCATTGAAACCATTATTGAAAACATCGATCGTCAACACAACATTGTTTTGCGTGGGTCTATTTGTTTCAAGTTTCAAATGCAGTACCATTGCTATCTCACTACGCAATGTAATAATTGAGGGCGGATATTTTACGACGACAAGTGATCGACTTGAATGTTCTCGATCGGCTACAATTCATCCTCCACCCTCCACACAAAATAATTGGGCAGTACAACATTCCTACCGTGTATATCTCCTCTCTAGTTCATTCCATTTTCGGTTTTAATACATCGACTTCTTTCTTCATTTGGCATCGTGTGTTCCAGCAGGTTCGATCGATCGTAAGAAAGGAAGAAAAAAATCATTTCATTGGATTCATCAAGCAACTTCTTTTTCTGTCGGTGCCCAGAAAGACTTTTTTCTTGCTCCGTGTCACTCAGCCCTTAAAGCCTTCTTGTGTGTTGCTCGGTCGGTGAGCTATTGGATGCACTGGCATGATAACAATTTATTCTACAGTGGCTTCTTTCGCAAGGTGCTAGTGTCGAGTGACAATAAGATTGGGTGTGGCTTGCGCATTCGATCGACCCATACGTTCGCCTTCTCGAGCGATGCCTGGGTTGCTTTCTGTGACAACTTAAGCGCAGAACCTGTTTCTGCAAGCAAAGGAGTTTCCGCGCTGAATCCTCGGCAATAAATCTGACTCGTAGATCGAGTCCAATTTTTACGTCGCGAAATCGGGAAGGGTCAAAAACGATATGACTGGTACCGTAATGGTAGATTCGAATCGATCCTCCACCATCAGCTTTCTGCACAACGTTCTCGGATGGATCCGCCTTTTGCAACCGCCGCGAAGGTTTCGGCTTGCGGCGTTTGCCGAATGGGCGATCCAGGATATGGCCCATCATAGGGGAGCTACTTATCGTTCATGGATGACCCCGACATTGTTAAGATCGCTTTGAATACCAATGATATTGATCTCGTACCATTTTGATGAGACTAAAGATGTTGAACTAGCTTAGAGGAGTGACAATGCTCTTTGATGGCGTTGTTGGTACGTTTCTGCATTCTGACTTAACGGGCCTGCATCCCGTAGACTGCTTGTGCGACGGAAACATTCGTAAAACATCTGTAGTATAATTACTATAATTAGTTGTCTCTAATTCGATGCAATAAGTAGAGCTTTTAGGTCAAAGGTTCAAACAAACTTTGATTGGATCATTAAAGCAAGATTCTAGCACAATCCATCTCACATATGTATCTTTGCCATCAAGCAAGACTTCCGCCAGCAACGCTTTGAGGTCAACTTTGTAGCAATAACCACACAAGATGAACGTTACTCAAACACAGGATCATAGCGAGAACTTGAAGGATCCTTTTGTCCCATCCCCCTTCCTCGTAAATACGTAAAGCTTTTTCGATTTCTGGCTCTTCCATGTCTTCTGAATCTCCGTCATCATGAAGGACATGCCAGAGAGAATTCTCTTCGTCCACCTCGTAATCGCGAAAGAAGCGCACAACTGTACCAAAGTAAAATTTGTTGTCGTACTCAGAGAGAATGACACGCTTTCCCACAAATTTATTTTCCGTAGTTCCTTCATCCAAGGGACTGAATAGTTCATTAATCCACGGTTGGACCTTGGGAAATCGTTCCACTTCTTCCATAGAGCCCGAATTACCCTCTACCAAGGGGCTATCTAAAGGAATGGGAGCACGGCAATCATCATCGGCATTACTGTGATTGTCAACAGTCGAAACGTTCTTGTCGGAATCACTTGGGGGCATATTCTCTTTGTCATCAGAGCCATTATCAGTGACCGAGGAATCATCTGCAACTGACACGCTTTGATTGTCCGCACTTGGCGCCGCCCCTGCTGTAACGTGGAAGTGACACTGAGAGTCTTTGCAAAACTACACTCTCTGACGCACCGCACTTACCACAACTGACTCGAATCGAAGATTGATCGAGTTCTCCTGCCACATATCGTTTTCCACGGATCCAACTGATGGCAGCATCCCTAGCTAAAAGACCTGGAGGATCAGGGCGACGAACGCGATTCTCGGATTCACTTTGATTCGCGGCTAATGTCAAACCGTCTTTCACTGTCGTCCCAGTCTCCTCGTGAGTGGTGGCAGTCGTAGCAATACCGCCACCACTTCCAGCAGAAGCAACGGATGACGCGTTGTCTGGAAAAAGACCGACGATCTCCGCATGAGACTGAGTACAAGCAACAAATTCGATTTCCATGGTAGCAGGACTCGTGTGAAACTTGCTTCTTTCAAAAGGTTGCGTATCCAACGAAGATTGAGGAGAAGTGTCTGCCGCTGGTGGTTTGCTTCCCGGGGAGAATCCAGGCGAATATCCGAACGGCAATGTCAAATTGTTTTTAGAGTGAACATCGCCTGAAGGCTCCACCATACCATTTTCTTCATCAAGGTGCCCCAAAGAGAAGAATCCAGCTCTCGCTGTTCTTGTTGCTTGATGTCGCCTGCGAGCTTCTCACCGTCTGGAGTACCCTCTGAAGGAGAACGAGCAACCGGAGTATGGCGTCGCGGATCAAAAGGCTTTCCACTCATGCCTCCCATGTATCGATCAGGAGGTGGTGGATAGTACGACGGAGGAACAGGTGGTGGAGTCTCAAAGATCGACTCCTCTTGCATCGGGGATTCTTCGCCAGCATCCTGACGCTTTAAGATCGTCTTCACAATCGACGAGAGACGGGAATCCATCACGTTCAATGCTTCTTAATCTCACTTGAGTAGGTAACACGGAGTATATTACAAAGAAAGCGATTAGAATAAACAACATCAGACAAGGTCAAAAATGGAAACGAGAGCCAACATCGCTTTTTGTTCTTCCAAACGCTTTGAAAAAAAAAGGTGAAAGCTGAAACGATGCGACTTGTGACGTAATTAACGAGTGTCGTGGGTCACATAATATACCATAGTAGACAATATATCACGTATTATGCTTAGGTGATTGCAGTGGCGGGACAAAGATGTATAGCAAGATAAGTAGCCTTGCGTCCTTTCGAAAACTTCGAGGAGGATGCAAGCGGATCGTGCGACTAAATAAGGATCTTTGGAGTGGCTTCATGGTTCGCGGGCTCTTAACAAAGCAAACTTTCTTCAATACTGGTAAGAAAAAGAAGAACAATCAAGAGTAACACGCTGGAACAAGTCTCTGTCATACATCAAAAGTATCGACGTCATTTGCATAGTCTTTAGGGTGTCCGGCAAACAAGTTTTCGCTAGCAAGCTCGTACTTCACACTACGTAGTATGTTAAGACCGAAGATAACAAAAGAATATCTTTTGACTAGGCTGTTAAAAATATGTATCATACCATAGCTGACGTGAATTACCAATGTAACTTCTTCGTCAAAGTACATTACAGACTAATGGGTGTTCCTGCTAGGGTGGCGACGTGTGGCCTAGAAAAATGCTGTAGCAAAAGAAACCATTGCGGCCCGGTGACAGCGACGCGGTGTCCCCAAATGTTGGGCGACAAGAAAATCATTGACTTCGATCTTCGCTCGCTTAGGAACACGGCCCAAGGGGGGCTCGCCAGCGTCCTTTCCACCATAAATCTCAAAGCTTCGTTTGGCGTGATAATCTGCCATATCGATTGCCTTGGACGAAAGAGCTGGTCTCAAACTCAACTCTGTCATGCTGGTGCTGTGTAACATAGTCTCGGTTGTCAGCTCACGTTCATAGCCAGGAATGCCGCTTTGCCTTTCAAGCGCCTCTTCCATGCGCTTCACTGTCATGGCTGCATTTCCCTGCTCCTGAGCCCATTGACGAGAGACATCGCATCCTAGTCGTAGCGACAACGGATTGGCTTCCTTTTCATCTGCTGCAGTCACTTGCTGATGCCATAACCTTATACCGTCAACATTGTGACGTTGACGAGCACATAAAACCGCCTTTTCCAGCACAGTCGTCAAGTACTGTTGCACTCCTTCTGATAAAGCAGCCAAAACAGGTTCATTTAGTTCAGCATGCTCCTCGCTCTTCCATTCAGTAGAAGGAGCTACCTCGGTTCGAGTGGTAGCCAAACGATCAAAGCTTCTCAACTTCGTATCTTCGTAATAGTGAACTCGTGCCCATGCATTTCTCACGGATACAATATTGCGGTCCCCCCACCCCGGACACGGAAAGACGGACGCTAAAGGAGGCTGGATCGGTTTTGCATCAATCAACAAACTTTGCTGCTCTTGCGGCAATTCTGCCAAAGAGTCCGTCCCTAGTGCCAGACCTGCTGTCGTCCAATCAAAATTGACTGCGTGATGGATCATTTCCATGAATTCGCTATATTCACGAACGACAGTAGCGGCTTGTTGCTCAACAAGACTGGCATTCGTAGGACTGGCGCCCGTAACTTTCGCTTTATCGGATGAAGCGCCGGTGATACTAGGTTTCCGAGCTGGGGTTGTCGACTTTGGACGTTTGGTTGCCGCCTTACCGGCGGCCTTTCCCACCGAGCCCGCCGCTGCCTTGGCCGCAGCAGCTGTCGCTTTCGTTGAAGTACCAGCCGCGGATAAACTAGGGCGTTTGGCTTTTGCAGTCTGGTTCGCTGCCGGTTGCTGAGACGTTGGCTGGGCCTTTGTCGCTGGAGCCACGCCGGGCCGTTGTGGCGGCTGCGCTTGTGCCACTTGTGTCGAAACTGCTTGTGCTTGTTGTTGCTGGTTTCGCTGCTGTGCCTGATACTTTGCAGTAAGTCGTTTGGCTTCTTCAATGTAGGCGTTACTCACAACTGCCTTCAGTCGCGCCTTGACACTGGCCGTCACACTCTCGTATCCCGGTTCGTGGCGCTTGTTGCGCTCTGCACACTCTCTCATAATGGTGTTGACGCGATTGAACATCGGCGGATCCTTATCTTTCAGAACTTTAACAAGGATTTTCAAGAAAATCTGGAATGTCTCTTTCTGGCGCCTTTCATGGGCCGCTTGCTCCTCCGGAGTCATTTGGGCGATACTTCTTGCACCCTGCTGAGGAACCCCCGCGTTCATTTGTTGATTTGCACCAGTCGGGGCTACAGAGCCAGCTACTGCAGTTCGAGCTGGCGGGGGTATCTGTTGTGGTTGTTGCTGCGTTTGCTGTTGTTGTTGTTGTTGTTGCTGCTGCTGTTGTTTCTCCTTCGCCTTAGCAAAGCTAGCAATAGTCGCATTCTGCGCTTGCTTCCAATAGTTGTCGTTTACAATTTCCCGAAGTCGTCGTTGCATACTAACGGTGACACTTTCGTAGCCAGGTTCTTGCCTCTTATTACGAGCAGTACAGTCCTTAATGACGGCCCCGACACGTTCATGAAGACCAGGGTCTTGTACTTTCAGAATCTTGATTAGATTCTGCGTGAAAAGGACGAATCGCTGCTTTTGCTTTTTCAATTCCATTTCCTTTTGAGCATTGTATGAGCTGGCGGTGCCTCCTGCAACCGATGACACGGAAGGTTGCTGTTGTCGTTGTTGTGGCTGTTGTTGCGGAGGAACGGACGAGAGCGATCGAGACGTGGCCGTCGAGTGCGGACTGGGCACGGGCCCCAAGTGATGCTGTGTATTGTAGTTCTGTGCTTTCTGCATGATTTCGGCAACTGGTGTAGGCGCAAAAGGATCATTTTGTGGTCGAGATGTATGCATCTGATTCGGTACCCTTGGAGCAGATTGTTGCTGATGCTGTTGTTGCATAGGAAGAGGGATAACTTGATGTTGCATAGGCTGCATAGGCTTCGGCTGCATGGGGACAGCGGCAGGCATTCGCTGCTGTTGTTGTAGCTGCGGTGGCTGCGGAACCGAAGCAGGAGGCATTTGTTGACCGAGAGGTTGCCCTGGTCGTGCCGCTTGCACCGGTTTAGCGGCAGGGCTATACAAACTCTTTAATCGCATTGACAAATCAGACGAAGGGCCGCCACTCGGTGGCTGTCCGCTTCCGTAATTACTATTAGGATTCGGAACCCCACTCTGCGACCCTCCAGATGCAGTTTTCGGTCTATTTGCAAGATTCACAGGAGCAGGAACCGGAGGAGGGACAGCAACGGGCGGAGGAGCCGCTTGCACACGAACAGCATCAGCGACGGTCGATCCTTCTTTAACATCGACGTCGGAATCCGAATCGTCGTCACTTCCTCCCATAAGAAGGGATTCCATATTGTTCGCCATTTTTGATTCTACTGATCGTCTCAACACAAAGAACGTATGAAGAGAGAGAAATGAAATGTTTCTTTTCTAGACCCTAAGGAATCTTGCAATGCAACAAAGCGCGCTGCGTTGCGTCTCGTGATCGAATTCTTACCGTAGCAAGTGACGCCTGTCACTGTCACGTATGGTCCACACTGAACATTAGACAGTTCAATGTCCGACAGGTACATGGTACAGTACTTTTGTGTAGGCATGATGCGACTAGGACTTATTGTGTACTGAGGGACTTACTTAGTCGCGAAGCATCCTTACTCCTTACCTTGCTACTAAAATCGAAAGCGGCCAACCGACCGCGTCCGCGGAGGAAACGACGAAGTTTGCCTCAATTGCATCCTGCTCTTCAGCTTACATCAACTACTTCTATTAATACCACTCACATACACACTATTTTCACAATGGTTTCTAAGAAAGCGGTAGGTACATGACATCGGAGGGGGCTGTTTCTTTTTGCATTCGCCCGCCCGAGATGGTTGTCATGTTTTGGTACTTCTTTCGAACGCCATTCTACAAACAACCACCCCGAGGCGGATCGAAACGATATCGTTTTTTTCTGTAACGGAATCATACTCATCTATTAACATTCTTGTCTCTTGTAACAATAGAAAAAGTCAGCCGACTCCATGAACAGTCGTCTGAAGCTGGTTATGAAGTCCGGAAAGGCCATCCTCGGATACAAGGAAGCCGTCAAGGCGCTACGAAAGCAAAAGGCGAAAATGATCTTGATCGCCTCCAACTGCCCACATTTGCGAAAATCTGAAGTTGAATATTTGGCCATGTTGGCCAAGACACAAGTGCATCATTATGCGGGAGACAATACAGCGTTGGGAACTGCCTGCGGTAAATTCTTCAACTGCTCTGTATTGGCCATTATGGATGGTGGTGACTCGGATATTCTGACCGCTACGGAGTAAATTAATGAATAAACGAAAAGATACGTCATTCGAACACGAAGTTGTAATCCTTTGACCCGACTTAGTTCTTGTTGTAGTCCGTGATAAACAGCTAGAGATGTTTGTCACAAGTTACAACGGTCCTTCTTCCCCGCTACCGAGTTACTGCGTACCTGTTAGTGTTGACAAATCAACATCTGTCTGGTTTAGGGAAAAGAATCACAATCGCAAAGGAACAGATTAAAAGCCCTTTCCGTATCTGAAGTCGGAGGCCAACTATGGATAGTTAGTCACGAGTCCTAGAGCGCAATGAGGATGTAATTTTATTGCTCTTCCATGAACAGTAGTGCGTACATTTGAAACTGCGATCTTCACAAATCGTAGACAACTGGGTATTATAATGATATAGTTTCGTAAACTGGGTTGAACGTAGAAAGCAAAAATCTCATGTCAAAGCATCTTCTCGCAGCACGAGACGGTTAAATGCGAAGTCGTAATATTATTTGGATCGAGTACTGTATGACTGTATACTACATTTACACTTCGAGCCCTGCGACCTTTATTCATGTTTCTACTATCATACAAAAAGTTAGTTCTACCAATCCACGACTGGATTTCAGTCATGAGACTGAATCAATCCTTTTGTACATGCAGCCTGCAGCGCGAATTTTTTTGTCTTTTTCGCATTTGATTATAGTCTCATTACAATGACAGATCTAAAGGTAATTATGCTCTCACCTTGGAATTTCGCGCAATTGCGATTTCAGCCGGCAATGTCTTCGAGCCCAGACCTTTATGTTTTTACTATGATACAAACAGTTGGTTCTACCAGTCCACGACTGGATTTCAGTCATGAGACTGAATCAATCCTTTGGACATGCAGCCTGCAGCGCGAATTTTTTGTCTTTTTCGCATCTGATTATAGTCTCATTACAATTATAGATCTAAAGCTTATTATGTTCTCACGGTTGCCAAGGATTAGCAAGGTACCAGTTGCTTGTATCTTTCATCGATACTGGCCACAACTTTTATTCTGAATCAGATGGCAGCCCCCCTGTTCATTGCCTCGGCGATGTCTTGGCAATCTGCGTTCTAGACATAGTCTAGGGACGGATTGTGTCACGGTTCTGTCATAGGTCATAGGGATAGGAAATAAGCACGCTTAACTCTCAATTTTTATTTTTATTTATTTAGCAAAGGTGGTTCGGGTGTTTTACGTTTATACGTTTACGTTTCAAGGAAAACTCACACCGGTACCAACTTCACGAGCACAGAGCACACTCTACTTTCTTTCGCGCTCTCGAGAAGAAAACGAAAAAATGATCACACTTGAAGGAATTCGTCATTGATCAACGCTCCTTATTATTCACCAAACCGTGGACGATATAACCATTCGGTGCAGTTGCTGCTCCTTACAAATCAACGAACAAACTTCTACTAAACTAAAGACACAATGGTTTGGTTTGAAAAGATTCCTCTCAAGGATTTCGATGACGAGAAGACGTTGCTCATGTCGCACATTCGCGCGACTAAATGGAGCACGATACAGTTTTATCGCAAACGCTGCCTTCCAAGAAGTGCTGAAGGTCTTTTTAAGGATATGAAAAACAGTACTCTCATTTGGATGAACGAGGAGAGCTTCATTCTGCTCAACAAGCTACCCGAGTCCGTTCCTAGCAATGCAACGTTTCAAACGGCAACCGTTAGAGTCTCCTTTGGAGGTATCAAGGTTTTGTTCGTTTATGGGAAATCAGACAGCGTCGTCGCGGATTGTATTGCACAATTTTGTGCTTGCAGGACCGAGGTGGTAAAGTGGTTCAACTTGGGACTGATCGTAAAAGTTCGAATGATCCTTTCGTCCCGACAAGTTTCCTTACGCCCGAATTCATGGAAACGTTCACCGAGATGAATCGACATCGACAACTCAAGCTGAACGAATCTTGTTCTCTTTCCCCAAAAGAATCGATTGCCTTGGTGTCGCACCATCGCCCCATGGATCTGAATATATCATGCCAATTTGAAGATAAAGGAAAAGCGTTTGTGAAAGCCCTTTCAGAGCGAACGACCCACTTCGGTACACTTCGTGTTAGTTCCTCTTTTCCAATGATTTCTGAGCTAATGAGTACAGTTTCCCAGATTGAACTGGTCATGAAAAGCATTACTTTGAAAAACCCACATTTGGTTCTTCCGCTAACTTCACCGGCACGGCGGGTCCAGTACGACATTTTCGGCTGTGGCTACTTGTCGAATCAGATTAAACCCTTTACTGTTGTTCCCCAAGCAGTGATGCTGGGAGACGCGGGAACGCACCTCTGCTTGGTACATTTTTCTACGGGGGCCTACGTGAGTGTACACTTTTTCCCGAACCTTCCTGACGTTTCATCGCCAATTGCCAGTCCGATTTCATACCCACTTTTTGCAGGGCAGCGGAAACGTGCGAGAACTGGGAATGCTCTATAGCAGCGATGATCCGCCCTCAGCGCCACAACAACAGGAACTGCTTAAAGCAATCGAGGCGAATCAAAACCTGTATCAGCTAGAACTTGGGTGCTTGGATGTTCTCTTTGCATTCTGGGAAAAACTGCTGACGGTAATTGGATCTCAGAGCAGTCTCCGTACTGTGATTTTCCGGGTTCATGGTCAAAAGGTCCCAAGCCAATCGGATCTGGATCATTTGGCTACTTTAGCTTCGTTCATGCGCGAGCACATTCACGTGGATGTTGTTCTCAAGTTTGTCGGTGGGAAGAAAGGGCTTTATCGCAAAGCGAAGGCCATCGTCGAGCCAGTACGTCTCCAAAATCGTGCCCGAGCCTTGACTCACGCGCCCGACCATGACCGCCCTGCCGTTCTTGGAACAGCTTTCACGAAGTGGGCGAACGGCAGCGTCACCAAAACTGGTATTCTGTTGAAGGAAAATGTGGATGTCCTCTGCTCCTTGGTTGATAGCCCTGACTTTTTCCTTCTAATGCGCCTCCAGCGCATCCATCTCCGAAGGAAAACGATTTGGAAGGCCGAAGCTCCGAAATGACGACGAAGCTCTCGTAGCTCGAACCGGTGATTTACATTCGACGTTCTTTTCGAAAATTAAATCATTTATTTAGTGTGCATGATGAATTTTCTTTTTAGTGGTAGAGCGCACGTACATTGGTAGACATTAGCCAGAACTGGTGTGATAGACTAAAGCGCAAGCTTAAGACGTCAGAACTCATCGTGATGAAGAATCTGTTATCGTAGAGGCCCTGCGCTCAAGAATGCTCCTCCCAAACGAGTGTGTAGCAACTTCTTCTGGAATACCTTATGCCATTGACTCTTAGCACGCCGTCAGCCTTATCTCCTCACAATTTTCGGTAGAATGCAAATTCGAGGGAAACACCGTACAATTTAGTAAATCATATCAGTCGAATGCTCTTCACGCGCCATTTGCAACACGAAATGGACACTGCATCCAGGGGGATTCGCATCATGTTGCGACAAGAGAAGTACAAATTATATACTCCATGCAACCATTCCGGACACCCGATTCGAGGGCTGTCACATCCTTTTGGATAGAATCAATGGAAGATACGGATGCTGCGACAACAGTTGCAAAATTTGCAAAGGTGCTTCGGGTCGCCACCCATTGGGATTTCTTGACAACTCAAATGCCAAGCAGTGTGGCCTACTGCATTTGTTCTCATCAATTTCGGCATACAGCAGCAGTGTCTCGACGGCCGCAACACGTTTGGGAACAACCACAAAGAACAGCGGCGTCAATATTAGAGTAATTGATCGTGGTGATTCTTATCGGCGCCATGCTTAACCAATTACGGGCCGCTCTCATAATAATCTTCAAACAGCGGCGTACATCCATGCAGATTGGATTCAATCACGTCGGAATGATGGTGCAAAATTAAATGGACAAATTAATAAATTCCGGTCCACAGCAGCATTCAATAAAGCCAACCGAATGACATCCATTTGATGAAAAGGACGAAACCCTGAGATACAATCGATGAAAAATCGATCGGATTAAGAATCTTCAGAGCAAGACGATCGCAGCAATCTTCCTGTCTCAACTCTCAACACATTTATAAAAAAATACCACCGTTTCTCCGATTGCCTCTTTTGTATTGCCAGAGACCCAAAAATGGTGACAAAGGGACCGACATACAACTGCAGTCCATTTGTGCGCAAGCAATCATAGGTAGGTGGTACAACACATCATGTGAACGTGCCATTTGCTCGCAAAAATACATAACAGAGAAGCGCGACGATGGCGACGGCAACGCTGCTTCATTGGCCTTCTATGAACAAATAGCCATGCCTCGCGGAACGAAGACGCGATACTGCTGTAGTTTTTCGTAAAGCAGTTCGATACAGATAGCGAAGCAGTTCATTTTGATTCGAATGACCTCATGAGCTTGGCCAACGAAAATATTTTCGATGAAGCGCGTTGCGTTCGTGCCTGTTGACCAAAAGGCAACATATCCGGGTACCCCCTCTGTCGATAAATTTCCCTACGAGGCCTACGTGATATAGACGTAGACATTCGAAGCGATGTATGCTTGCTCTTCTGTGTGTTTGATGTTCCTAGTAATGTCAATTCTTTTAAGGGCATCTATATCATTGTATGATGATGAATTTTCGAGCTTAAGCGAACGTTTTCCAAGGTAAGGTTAGCTGGCATCTCTAGCGTTAGCGTAGCTTCCGTCTATACCAGGTACGTCAGATGGCACATCCGGGTATCCCCTCTGTCGATAAATTTCCCTACGAGGCCAACGTGAAAACTGCGTAGACAATCGATGCGCTCGACCTTTTGAAATTTTTACGTATTGATGTCAATTCAATGTCGATTATCGTTCATTGTCACGAAAGAATCATCATGTTGGAGAAAGCGATGATAGATGATGGCCATTGGTCATAGATGCGATATGCGATACATGGATTTTCTGTCACTGACGCCTGTCTGCCTGCCTGCCTCCCGCTCCCGTTCGTCGTCCGTCGTTAAACCGCGTCCCGCAACCCGATCCTTTTCCATCTCCGCAAAAAAGGCAGAAGTCGCATCAGGATGCGATGATGATTGATAATCGACAGAACCATCAACACAAATTCACAAAGCAAAGTGGATCCAGTTGTAACCACACAAAGAATTACTCGTTTCCTCTTCCTCGCCTCCTTTCGACATCATCTTATTGATTGACCGCTTTGCTTCAGTAGACGGATTTATCGGAACATGATTGTTTTATCACTCCTCGTTTTCGTTGCTCAGCTGCCTTTGACATTGGCGTTTGTGACGAGACAACCTGTTCCATTTCCCACATTCCGGCTTCTATCGTCGGAACAAATGGATGTACACTCGGACGATGAATGGCATCCGCGTGATCCGGCTTTCACTACACCGCAATTATTGGTGGGGATTTGGCAACAAATTGCTCAAGCGACTTCCATGGCCAAAGGGGTAAGTCATCAATATCGATACGAAAGCAAGGATTTGAATGCGATTAACTCACACATGGCATCCACGTTTGTTCAGGAAAGTATGACGGTAGTTTATCCACAAATGCAGGAAAAATTCACTGCCCGCTTCTTGAATCTACTCATGGCTCATTTAGACAATTGCAAAGATGTTTGTGATTATTTTGGAATCACGACATCGCTAGTGCCTTACATGGACAAAAAGGGACAAGTCGTTGGTTTTACCGTACGATCGCATGCGGACCCAAAGTCGGAACAAGACGATTACGATTTCAATTATGATCCATTCTGGGACGATGGAACCGATTTTGACAAATTGTACGAAGGTATTGACGACGAATACGAAGACGGGCCCCAAAAGATCCCTATCCTCCCATTGTTAACAAAGTGCCCGATGATGACGACCTCATCATTGATATATCCAAAAAGTGGGTCAACAAAATATGCTCGGAAATGGGAATTTGTCCTTTCACAAATGGACCGGATAAGGCTGGATTGCCGTTGGGGAATGTTTATTATGACGTGGATCGAAGCACTACTATGGAAGACATGTATGCGAGATACTGGAAAGAAGTTGTGCGACTGGAAAATAGCGACGAAAGAGAAATGAGTACTATTCTGCTGATTGCGCCCGAATTCTGCCTTGATCAAATTGAAGTCTTTGATACGTTTACGACAACATTGACCCAGCCACTGGCGCCTCTGGAAATTGAGAATTTGATTCAGCTTGTCTTCTTTCATCCTCAATGGAGTTTTCGTGACGGTAGTGCACGCAGTGGAAAACAAGCCGGAGCGGCGAATTATGCGCGACGATCTCCCTGGCCCATGTTCAACATTTTGCGCACCAATCAAGTCCGCGCGGCCCAAAAAGGCATTCCGACAGGTTTAGTTTACAAGCAAAATGAGAAAACGATGCAATCGGTGGGTGTAGACAAGCTTGAGACAATGCTTCGCTTACGAGATTGGAGCGAGATCGCCGATTTGAAAGTCAATCGACGAGAATACGACGCCTTGAAAATTGCTCAGGATTTTCAGGAAACGGGAAAGGTCCGCGATTCCGACATTTCACTTGTGCATGACTCTACACCAGCTGCGAGTAAAGTGGATCGGAATCAAGTAGAACAGGGAAATTTAGTGAATGTCATGATGCAAGCCCTCGAAAAGCGCTTAGGCATGAACGGACAAGAAGCAACAAAATTATCGGGTCCCGAAACGAGTGCGACCGCTCTGGCAGCAGACTTTTTGCTGCAAGAACTTGACCGAATCGCCAATTCAGTGCCAATAGAAGCCTCATCTACTGCAGATTCATTGGCTTCAAAAATAGAGGGCGCCAGCTCTTCTGTGATAACGTCCTCTGACGGTGAAACAGACGAGCTGAAACGATTGAAAGCAGCACGCTTCGAAGAGGCTCGAAAAGCTATTTTCGATGAATTAAGAGAAGCAGAAGACCAAGCTACGCGTACATCAAAGCGTGGCGATCAGATGAATGCTCGAATTTTCGACGGAACAGGAATACCAGAAACAATTGAAGACGGATTGTTTCCCGAGGGTCTGAACCCCGATAACTTCTATTAATTGACCTTTGCCGGCTGCTCTATATCATAATTGAGTGAATTTATTGAACCAACGTAATGGAACTTAGGGCTTACAGAGGTTACGATCGACTTAGCGCTTCTTCTTGCGGGCTTTTGACTTGGCTCCAGTAGTTTCCCATTCCTCTTGCGTCATTTTCCCGCTCTTACGATTAATGAAATCAGTCGCGAAGTTGTTGACTTGCGGAGTCGAGCCAAGATACGTCGTCAGGTACTGACGAATTTCGACTGGATCTTGCAGGGTCATGCAAAACGCTACAAGAGTAAGATCATCAGTTCCATTTAGCTTCTGCATCTGCTCCTTGCACCACTTTTCAAGTGCTGGAGACATTTGTGCACCAAAGTCTTCTACGGGAGTCGTGTTAGTCTGTGGCTTCGCCGCGGCCATCTGTGCATTTGCGAGAGCAACGGCGGCTTGGGACTTTGTAGCGTAAGGCTGGCTTGTCACTGTCGGTGCTGGGGCGCTTCTCTGGATTACAGCCGCAGGACGTTGACTGGCTGCTCCTCCAGCCCATGCCGAACTACCACCGCGCGAGGCGGCTACGTTCGCCCAACCACTTCCAGATGGCCGACCGTTCTCGCGTCTTGAAGCAGCGGCAGCAGCTGCCCTTGCTTCTTCCTCTTGAATCTCTGACATTGACTTCTTTGCGATTGGTTTTGCCGCCTGTCCCCAGGCTGGAGCAGCGCTCTTCGTTGGAGAGCTAACTGGTGTCTCAGCTACTGCAGGATTTCTTGCTTTCGGTTCCTCCTTACTTGGTTTAATGTCGTTCTTCGGTGGAGCAGAAGAAACACCTACATTCGCATTACCACCCAACCCGAGCATCATCTTTAGCTGGTTTGAAGACTCATTAGGGCTAGCTTCTGTTGCCTGACGTTCCATTTCCTCTCGCTTCTTACGTTCAGCAGCTTCTTGAGCCAGTCGTTCGCGTTCTGCGGCTTCTCTTTCCCGGCGCTCCTTTTCTTCCTGAGCAGCAGCAGCTGCTGCCGCTGCTGCGGAGGCGGCAGCAGCAGCAGCCTTCTCAGCCTCCATGGCTTTCTTCTTTTCGTCTTCACGCCCACCGTCGGTCTCGTACACAAATGCTACGGAAATATCAGGAAACCATATCGAAAGCGCTTTGAATGGGCCTGTCTGATTTTGACTAATGGGCAAATCGCTCTTGAAGTAACCAGCTTCGAGCCACTGGCGCATTTCTTCTCCACGAAATGGACCCTGGATGTTGTTCTGTGGGTCGGAATAGTACCAAGGAGCACCGGGAATGATAGCCGGAACACTCGTCGAGCCAGCTCTTTGCCTTTGCAATAGCTCTTCTCGGCGTTTTAGCTCTTCTTGTTGGGAACGGGAGATAGCTTCAGAGTGCTGCTGTTTCGCAAGCTGGTCTTGTTGCCATTGTGCATTCGTCATCAAAAGTACGAGTGTTTCAGTTCCAAAAACAGGGTTCGGACGAAGAGCCACGCGCCTCGGATTCCGGATAATCAATGCACGAAGCGCGTCTGTCGTATTGAGTAGTGGAATGACCCGACTGTCTTCCGCATGCAGAGCGCTTAGAACCGTCACAAGATCCGATTGACCCCACGAATTTTCTAAGATAGTTGAAATGCGCTCCAACAAAACAAGCTCGACTTGCGACTGAACGCTATCTTGCTGCTGTCGTAGAGCCTGCTCTCGTGCTCGTTCTTCCGCTTGTCGTTGCTCAAGTAATCGTTGGTGCTCCTGCTCCTGGCGGAATCTCTCCATTTCAGTGGCCTTTTGTCGTTCCATCTCCGCTTCTCGAAGCCTCGCCTGTAGATCAAAACCAGAAGACTTATTATCCGATTGCCCCGGAAGTAATGTGCCCCATGGATTGAGGGAAAGTGCCGCAGCATCCTCTTTCGGCTTGTTCCATGCATTGACAGTCGGTGGGACTACGAGTGGCACAGCAGCAACGTTAGCGGCTGTGTTGTCTTCCCTCGTGACACCAATCAGCTCCATCAGTTTAGATGTTGCACTTTTATCCTCAGTACCTGGTTTGATCGCATCCGTTTGAAGAATCGCACTTTCTGCGACGGGATCGTCGAAATCATCAAAAACGTTGACTTCATCTGCCGTACCAGTTTGCATCGTGGTTCCTACACTTGCCAGCGGTCGCTTGGGGTCCACTTTGACAGCCGATGGAGGGCCCTGATCATCCACCTCTGACATAGCTCGAGATCTATCTCCGTGTATTTCTTCTTCAAACTTTCTCGTGGCTTCCGCCATTTTCTCAAAGTCAAACAGATCATCTTCTGGCATTGCACCGAAAGCACTAAAGTCCGCCGCCGCTCCTGCCCCAACAGGATCGTCCCATAAGTCGGATGGATTTTCCGCGTCTTTCTCACGGTTCTTGGCTTCCTCGGAGGGAAGAGCTACACCGCGTTGCCAGCGACTATTGTCTTTCCGGTTGTTGGTTCGCCTTCCCGCGGCATCCGGTTCCGCTCGAGCGGCTTTGCGTTCACGAGCAACAGAGGCCCAAATCGTATCCGGATCAAAGACATCCCAGCACACGGGGTCTTGTGCTGCTTCCGAAAGAATGACGGTTCCTTCCAGCACTTCTCTCAGTGCGTCCGGTGGCGACGCCCTCGGTGCAGGTCTCATCGATAAGAGCTTTTCCCGCGTGAAACGAATAACATGTGCCTCCGTATTCGGCGCAGTCACACTCACCGGCTTGACTCCCGCCGTTCCGCTGATACTTCGATCACCTGCACTTCCGTAACTGGCGCTTCTCTCCCGTTCCGAAGTCCGCGCGAGATCCGCCAGAGAGCGTCCTTTCGCGTTCGTGGCGGCCGAGCGATTATTATTCGTGCTGCGCAATGCTTCACTGCGCGAGTTTGCCGTGCGTTCTTCAGTCTTCTTTTCCAAGAGAGACGGATCATCATCGTCATCTAACGCGGAAAACTTATTGAAATTGGATTGTTTCGCTTCGGGAGGATTACCGCCGGAGGTGCGGCGTTCATTCGACACCTGCGGAGGAGGTTGAAATCCTCGTCCGCCTCCGGAAGCCCCACGGTGCCATGCGGGCCGTAAGGATGAAGGAGAACTCATTGATGTAGCTATTGATATTATTACAGAAAAGGTCTTTGCTTTCAGTTGTGTAACAACAAAAGCAAAGCTACAAATGCAAGACGACGCAAGTGAGTGATAGGCAACCGAGACGATCTATCGCGAGAACCTCAGATTGTGCTAAATAGTAAATTCCATTGCGACAAAGCAACACTACTACAACTCTACGTGAGATTAAAACGAAATGGAATCTAGCCTCATCCGGTACTCCTACGACACTTTCTTTACGATCTTTTTTCTTTTCTCCGCCGTTTTCGACTTCTTGGCACCTTGCATGAAGCTCAAGTTCTGGTTCTTTTTCTCTTCGTAACAAAGGATCATGTATTTGACACAAATATAGCCCCAAACAAATGCTTCATAACAAACACAAAAATAGAACAAATGCAGGACAAAAGGTCACTCACCTCGCTCTAGTTCTTGTGCTGTGATGGTGAAACCCGGATCAGAATATTTTAGCAACGCGGCATAAACGGATTGACGATAATCTCACAGTCCGTTAGCGATGGAGGTACTAGGTATTGGGTGCAGTGATTGGTGAAGAATAGCCGAGTCGTCACCTTTCTTATCCGTATGCAAGTAAGTTTTATAAGTGATAATATACAATCAAAACATTTGAATTAGCATGCATCTAGTTGTGCTAATGTTCTTTAGGAAGGCTGCAATGAATGACTATCAATATCTGTAAGCTCCCATCTACAATTTAAAGCTCACCCGAGTCTACAATGGTAACCTTTGCCTTGGGCTGGCCCGAGTTGGAGCCTTGAGATTCAATGTTCTTTACAATAGCGTCTCCCTGTATTTATGAAAGATGAGATCCGTATCCCTGACAAGAACCTACAGTTCTCGCAGGCGTCTGCTTACCTCCAATACCTTGCCAAACACAACGTGGCGGCCATCCAACCAGGGCGTTGCGACTGTCGTGATACTGAGTTAAACGAAGATGAAGAAATCGAGTGTGAGGCACTTCCGCAGAAGATGAGATTACTGGTAGCAACCGAGTCAAGAATGACTTACAAGAACTGACTTCCATTGGTACCAGGTCCAGCTGCAATCACCGAGTTAGGTATTGACACCAACACAATATCTTATCTTCCTGTTTAATGCATCAAACTTACCATTTGCCATACTCAAGTAGAAGGGCCCGGTATGCTTGATTTTGAAGTTTTCATCGGCAAACTTCTCACCGTAGATTGATTCTCCTCCACGTCCATTAAACTGCATAGCGCTGCTTAGCCTTGATTGATTAAAAGATTGTCACACACTCGGTGCAAAAGGAACGTACCATAGTGAAATCACCACCTCTATAATAATCGCGCAAAAAAACGAATCTTGTGAGTTCGTCGCGGAGCAACATGAGCCCATTTGAAGGCAAGCACGCAACAGCACTTACTGAATCATAAAGTTCGGAATGATTCTGTGAAAGATAGAGTTCTTGTAGTGCAAAGGCTTTCCAGACTTTCCAGTTCCTTTTTCACCCGTGCACAAGGCTCGAAAGTTTTCAACGGTCTTGGGTACGGTATCGCCAAACAATCCCATCACAATACGACCGCCATCGGATGATCCTTCGATTTCTACGTCAAAGTATACTTTGTGCGTGACCTTCTCCAATTCGCTGAAAAGAGAGAACGAAGTTTGTGATTAATGCTTTCTCGTAGGTCGGTCTCTGTCATCGAAACAAAAAGAGACTCACCTGTTGGCTGTCACTATAGCGAAAAAGGAGAAGAGAAGAGTAAGACTGGCAGTGATGACCTTCATTGGGCAGAAATCAAGCTTCGATTTTCAAAGACGATAGGTTGGTCGGTAATTATTGATGAAAAAGATCCATCAGTTGCTTTGCGAAGCAAAAGTCTCGAAGTGACTCGAAACGCAACGATGCCGCATCATCTCGCACGCGCAATAAAATCTTGCGCCGCGAAAATATCGAAAAAATCCATTTCCGGGTTCCCCTCTGTCGCTAAATTTCCCTACCAGTACGGCGGCTACGTGAAAACTACGTAGACTTTCGACGCGTTGCACCTTCATTCTTTTCTGTATCCAAAGCGCTTATTCAACATTAATATTGCTTGCTGCTTGTTTTACTTATGTGGGTGACTGGGGTTCCTGTGCAATTGGTGCAAAGGCGACCCGAAAAGTGGCGTTGTAAAGAAGCGCAATATCCGGGTACCCCTACAGAGATAAATTTCCTACGGAGTCTACGTGGAAACCTTGTAGACTTTCGAACCATGTTATCTTACCTTTTTTATGTTTGTAGCGCAATTAGACGTTCTATCATGGTAAATTAGGATTAACAAGCAAGTTTAGTCGCAATTTGGTGTTATAATCTATGCTTCAGAGTCCTTATAACTTATAATCCATCACAGAGCGTCGCGACGGTCGACGGACGGAAAGATTCATCGTGATCAGACACTTAGAAATCGTATCGGCACTGGGTTCGGTACTTTTAAATACCGGATGCCATTAGCCACTCTTTTCGTTCACTGTTCACTCCATGCACTTTCGTGATCTTCGGCGACATTGTGTCGTTGATTGTGTTGTTGATATTGTAACTCCGTATATCCATTGAATACTCAAACATCATAGATCTTCTAGAGAATGCCTGCTATTCCTACCAGCGTTGAGGGTCATGATCTGTCAAAATTGTTGAAGATAGCGGAGAAAACGGTGAAAGCCAAGACGGACAACTCGCAGATCTTGGATCTTTCTCTCGAAGAGCGTATTCCGAAGTTCGAAAGCAGCGGTAAGTAGCAAGTGTATTCCACAAAAGTATCAAATCACAATATTTCTCACTCTCTTAAGTTTCCAGAGTTAACGTTGGGAACGGTGCTAGGTCGGGGAGGATTCTGCGTTGTCAACGAAATCGTTGCCATCAAATTGAAAGACGTGTCACAAAGCGCCTCGAACGCCGAAAAGGTAGCCGACGACGATATCAATCACATTGTACAGGATAGAAGCTTTATGCAGGCGAATTGCCTTAGAGGAAAGGGAAAGGATTGTCGATATGCCATCAAAAAGTTACAAGACACATCGTTCAATGATGCATCGACCTTTATTAACGGAGTAGTCGATCTAGCTGTTGAAGCTCGATTCTTGGCAGTTATTCGACATCCCAATATTATCAAAATGCGAGCTACTTGCTTGGGGAAACCTTTTTCTCCCGAGTACTTTGTCGTCTTGGATCGTTTGTATGATATCATGGGGCAGCGGATAACCAAGTGGAAGAAGAAGCAGCCAAAGGGATTGGGAAGGATGATGGACCGAAAGGGCAAAAAGGAATTGGCGTTTTGGTTGGAAAGAGTCACCGTGGCTTACGATCTCGGATGTGCTATCAAGTATTTGCATGATAGCAACATCATTTACCGTGATATAAAACGTAAGTACTTGACAATAGCGGTTTCTCACTCACTTCTTATGATATCACATCGCATCTAACACGCAGAAAACTGATGCGGAATTTAGCGGACAACATTGGCTTTGACGTTCGCGATGACGTGAAATTGTTCGATTTAGGCCTTGTAAAGAGATCGACCCCAACGCAAGAGACATAGACGGGAACTTTAAGCTCACGGGTGACACGGGCAGTCCACGATACATGGCTCCGGAGATTGCGTTGCACAAACCATACAATGAAAACGTTGATGTCTACTCATTCTGCATCCTTATGTGGCAAATGTTTAAGATGGAAACGCCCTTTGAAGGATACAATATGGGTATGTTTCAGAAAAAGGTGGTAGCTGGAGGCGCTCGCCCTGCCCCCGACTCCAAATGGCCTCCGGAAATCAACAATATGCTGCGCAGAGGATGGGGCGATGCAAAGCAGCGACCGAGTATGGAAGGTGTTTGTGAAGTGTTACGAAATGAAATCAGTCAAAACTCGGACGAGGAAATCAATGAGATTCTCGATGCCAGTCGTAAAAGTGAAATGTCGTTGCACAGGGGTTTCTAAGGAGTAATCACTCTTTATCTGTTGTTTTCCCCCATTATCCGTCTGAAATGTAAAAGTATGCTCTCAACAAAAAACCAGTTGTTATTAATGTTGTATGTTCTCTCAAGCTTTAATTCGGCCTCGGCTTAAAACGAATATCGTAGCGACGCCTAATGAAATGAGAGCATTCAGCGGTTTGATTTCCTGCAGCATCTTTTTCAATGCATCTGAAGGATTCCCCTGTCGTCCGGTTACGATAGCGCCCAATGGTATATTACTCGTTTGACTTTCGTAGACTGGGTCCAAAGTTCCGCCCATTCCTCGTCGATATCGTGCGTCTGTATGATTTCCACCCACCCAAGCGATTGCCGTAGGCCCCATCCACCACAGCTGCAAAGGATGAAACAGCGGCAGTAGAGCTGCATTACTAAGAGCTACCAACGCCAGACTCCACAGACCCGGGTGTCGACTAATGCGTTCAATTCCTTTCACAGTTTCATTGTTGTCTCGATCGTGTGTGAAATCGAAAGGACACCGCACTTGCAGTTTCCATGAGGGTGTATTGGATGTTGGATCCTCCTTTTGTTGAAGTGAAACGGGAATTTGCATGGAAGGAGCCGTTTGAAAGGCTAGAAACAATCCCGACGAAAGGCATCCCCATGACAATGCCAGTGCAGATAGACGTGCCGGTGACGGTGAGGGACGAGTTATTCGTTTAAAATAGGCGAATCCCACTGAAACCATGGCAGCAGTCGAAAATGTACCGTATAAAGTATGATAACCATCGTCGCCGAGCTGATCAATGATCCATGTTCGATTTTCCGATAAGATGGCGTTTTCGGCAATAAAGAAAGCCCAACCCGAAACGGCCCATTTCATCTGTGTTGACCGAGTTAATGCGGCGGTAGTCATTGTGTTGCAATGGAATGTTCTGTCGATAATAACTGTTGGTGAATAAAAGCAACGAATGTTGGAATGATTGCATGTCGACTGCTTTGTGTTTGACCTTTTTGTCGTGCCGTCGGTTTTTCGCTTTCCTTGGCTGCAAAAAAACAAGAGATTCGCGTTGCTGACGTCAAGTTGACGACGCGACTGACTCAATTGCCGTCTGTGGTCTGTGTGTCTGTGGTGTTCTTCACGCGAGATCCGTATCTAGCTTAGGGTTCAGTATTTGCTTAATTCTCTTGTCGAACGGAGCTAAATTTTTCAGCAGAACATTCTTGAGACGTTCAATTAGCAAAGCGATACTGAAGTTCGTACTGCCCAATTTCTGCTATTTTTCAACTTTTCCACTCTCTACTATGGTGACTCTATCAAAATTTAATCGAAACTATCTTACGCTGGATAATTGCCTCCAACCAATTGAAGTAGATAAATAAATTTACATATATCACATATATGTAAAAAAGTACAACAGAACTCTGAGCCACTTACAGTTCGGCTTATTGTCAGAGAACGACTCGTGGTTGCTGCTGCGGTGTTGCCAGTTGCCAGTTGCCAAAGCCAAGGCAAAAGCTGCCAGAGCCAAAAGGTCCGCCGAAAAAGCCACCGTTGAACGTTTTCATTGCATGCACTTGTAGAACCTTGCCGAAGGCCAACCTTTGCAACCTTGAATTGGAAAAGAAACAACAATTGTTATAATTTTAAGAGTTTCTCAACCGACCTTATTCAATATGAAAAGAAATAGATTTGCACAGCCGGTGGCTCCGCCGTGTGAGCAGTGGCAATTATGGGCCCTGGATGCCCCAAAATTTCGATCGACTGGTAATTTGATGCATGCGATTCCGATTGATGTGCGTACAGCGCAACACATGACCGTAGAAATGTTACCGGATCCGCTTCCTCCGGTATTGCAACAATATCCGCTTCCGAGAAATGAGAAACCGGCGCGGGGCAGTCTCTTCGATGGCGATAGTGACGGCGAGGAGGAGGATGACATTGTCGATACGTTCACGCTTCTGGCCATTTTAGAATCGCAAAAGAAGCGGAGAGGGCTGCCGCAAAGTCAGTTCCCACCGTGATCAGTGTAAAGGCGAACAAGAAAGATTTTTGCACGGCAGAGAAGCGTTCAAACTGTACAACAGTCAATCCTTCGATGAAAATGCAAAGCCCCGTGCCGCGCAAAGGCGAACTACTCCAGCATGGAGGCACTTTATCAGACGGCATCAAAAGGATAAACATACAGCCAGTCAACCATTTCAGTGCGTCTGAAATGCAAAGAGAAGGATGTATATGATCTATCACGAGAGTGTTTTCGATGCAGAAGCGACCTTGCGTGCTGTTAAACGGTGTGTCGTGAAGGATTCTTTAGTCAAGGCCACCGTCTCAGATGATTTCCATCGACTGGCGCGTGTTTACAAGCTGAGTAGTCGAGGCTGGAATTACATGGCCATTTCCAGGAACGAAATGATGAATGCCTGGACAAAATGTTCTGTTGTCATAGATATACTATTAGAGAAAATGAGCGGAATTATACTCTCTGTTAGTTTGTTCTTGCATTATCGATTGCCGTAGTTTGAAGCGATCCCTTGCTGACCTTTCTGTGCCCGTTGTACTGCGGTTTCTCCCGCCTTGACTTGCAATCCTTGATATTCACGAGTCTGCAAAAAATCGGCAGCCGCGCTCTGATATTCCGTGAGTTTACCTTGTCCCGGCAACAGTGACAAATCAATCTCGGCACTCGCTCGTTGCGGAACCGATTCGTATTGTCCAGTCGTCAGATTGTAGTGGGGTGCATCGTCGCTAGTTTCGGAGTTGCTGTCATCTTCCTTGTTCTTTTCAGCAGTAGTCGTGCATTCCAAACACAAGAAATCTTTTGCATCCAGTGAATACGGTGTCGATCCCCAATCACTCACACCCAACGCCATGCACAACTCCATTGGTGTTATAACACTCGTGGGGTATTCGCGTTCTTCGTCCAACAAAGAATGTTCGGGACACGCTACCAAAACAAAACACTCGACTTCCGCGAAGTTGGCGAGCTTGGCCGGATTCACCTTTCCGACGGCAAATGTATACGACGATCGACCGTGATCGGTAATGATGTTTCGTAATTTGTTTACAATGGTTCGTAACGTCGGATTGGAGAGTTGTGCTACCAAAATTCCAAAAACTGAACACAATTTCGCCTTTTGCAACAAATAAAAGCGCCGATTCAGTTGTCGCTGAAACGACGACGACAAGGAAGTGGAAAGGACTTGTTGTGACGGATCATACGTCCAAAAAAGCCCGTGGACGTTCAGTAGTGGAAAGAAAGCAAAGAATGATATTCAGATATTGTCGACTGCTCTCTGATCCAACATAAAGTAAAACATGGTAGGATATATCTGACAAGGCGGGAATCTTCAATCCACCCAAATGAAGCTGTTCCTCGTTGTCGTCACGGATGGCGTTCGGATCGGATTCGGTTTGTGGAACGCTGGCTGTAGTTTCCGGGACTTGGGCCAGAGTAACATGTATTGTGTCCGATAGTCGGTGAGCGAGGTCAATCATTGCATGCGCATAATGGAGTTCATAGAAGAGCAACAGGGAAATGTTTGATGATTCGACTTCGTCTTTTACTTGATTCACAATTTGTGCAGCACACGTCTCTACATCCATCTCTAATTGCCCAAAGCTGTGTATGACAGGAATCTGACTGGTGGTCGCCGAAAGACAGGCATGACCGTAATGTACCAAACAATCGGCTTGTAAATGCGCGGCCGCTACCACATCGGGACAACACGACGCGTATGTTGTATCCCCCAAACAGAAGATCAGTGCCTTCGGTAGACGTTCTTCGAGTGCCCAACACACTTCCGGTGCATCACCGAGTAATTCATCGGGAAATTGGAGAGCAATTCGTTGGTAGTGTTGAATTTGAGAGACAATACGATCGATTTCATAATATTCTTGAATTGACTTGATCTGGGTGCTATTTTGACGTAAATTGGAGTGTCGCGGCGGGGTAATTTCGTCTTGTTCTCCATTGGCGAGGACTGCACGAGAGCCATCATCAAAGGTAAGTTGGGGCGGAGCATCTCTCATTCGATTCGGCTTGTCTTCGCTCATCTCCTTCACGTGGTCTGCTGGTAATTTCCTTCTCTTCTTTCTCTCCTTGACTAAGTTTGAATAGAACGACGTGCGTTACTGTATAGGACAGGAATATAGACGGATGAATTGCCTTTCCGTGTTTTCGTTTTTTGTCTTGTGATCGATCGCTCGGTGCGTGAGGCGTTTGCACGTGTCCCGAAAATCTGGGGGTGTGGTGTTTCACGTGCCCAGAAAATGTGGGACCTTATTGACGAGAGATGATTCTTCAGGGAGTGCGTGGTGCACATTATTTATTCACTTGATAATAACTTGAGGAGATACAGTAGACTAGATCATGAAATCAATTGTTGCATTCGTTATATTTTGGCTCGCTTTTCTGCTGACATTAGTGGAAGGTTTTGTCGTCCGAGCGAGCTGCCACGCGGCATCGAAAGAACGACATTCTCCGCTGTCGGCGAAAGGCAACAAATTCACCAATGAACGTCGCAAGAAACTGGGCATCAACGAAGACGACGATGAATACGATTTGGACGTCGCACTCAACAATAACACCGATCCGCTCATTAGCAAAATTATTGCGGGATCGCTCATTGTGACTTTGATCGCCCTTCTCGTTGTCGGTGTCATTATTCCTTATACTACCGATTATGGTGAAGGAGTTTGCAATGCCTTGCTCACGCAAGGTCGTTGTTAGCTAGCTACTGGAGCAGAAATAAGTTGTAACAGACCTTGATTGAACCAAGGAATATTGTAGACAAGGCAACTCATCTTTTCGACGAGACCTTCTCGTCACTGAATCCGCCAAGAGGTCGCTTTTGGCTATAGTGCTACTCAGTGATTGATAAAATTGTAATGAAAATAAAATAACGAACTTCAAAAATTGTAAACAAACTTATAAAATGAAATTTGGGACGCAAACCACAACTGTCTCATCAACTAAGGCCACAAACGGACAAATTGACCATCGTTTTCGATTTCACTTTTTGTCGTCTTTCTAAAAACTGATCGAATCCCTCAAATTCGTTGAGTTCCGTATTGGTCATGGGATTGCCGTGGAGATTCAAATCAATGACGGGCGTTTGGGTGAACAACACGGCCGGTAAAGCTTGTGGATTGCCTTTGCCCCGCAGAGCGTTGTCTTTGAGAGAAAGGACTTTCAGTTTACTGAGAGAACCAATCGACTCGGGTAGCGATGTCAAAGCGTTTCCATCTAATATCAACTCGGTCAAATTCTTCAAGGATCCAATGGAGGCGTTCAGACATCCCTTCAATTGATTGTTGGATAAATCCATCTTTTCAAGTCTTTCGAGTGCAAACACGGATGGTGGAATGTCGAATATTCTGTTTTGAGCTATCGATAGTTCCCGTAGCGTCGTTGGGAGATCACGAGGTAAAGCAGAGGCAGGTTCTGCCAGTTTGGGTGGCTGCGTTTTATTTAATCGAGGTAGATGTCCAAGATCGTTTCGCGATACATTCAGTTTTTGCAGTTGAGATAGCTCGCTGATCGGTTGCAAGGTCGTTGCACACAATTGATTTCCGTCCAAAATGAGAGTTTTGAGCTTGGTCAGTTGTGCCACTTTCGGATCTAAACGGGTCAGTGAATTGTTCGATACATCGAGTGTCTTGAGATGTGCTGCCAAGTCGAACACAGCCGGTGGAATGTCGTTTAGTTTGTGCTCGGTCAAGGAAAGAATTCCCAACTTTTTTGCATTTTCTAGTTTCTGTTTTAGAGCATGAGAGATTGAAATAGGCAGTGATAAGGAACGGAAGAACGAAAACAAAGTATGACAGCGATAATGAACTTACCTGCGCGGTCGCTTGACGTCCCGTACGATTCGTTGGCTGCGAATTGCCCATTGCTGTTGTAAAGGGTCAAAACTATTCACCGGACGAGTTGTGCGGATGGGCTGACTTCGTAATACAATATTTATCTGCGGTTTATAGGTTGCAATAGGCATTGATCGAATTTCAATTGCAATGCAATCACGCAATACTGATTCATGACTAAAATGCAGTCGTGGAGAAAGGTCGTCTTCACTTTGGATCTATAGTAAATACGGCACGAAACCTTTCACAAAGTTTTTCGACGCAAGAATAGTTTTGAGCATTGCGAATGTTGTTCAAAGAAATTGCATTGTATATTCAAACCAAATATAACACAACAAGATTGCTGAATGAAGGCTTGGTAGCAATTATAATGCGGCTCGAGAATATTGATTCATGACTCAGATGCAGTCGCGTCGAAAACGAACAACACTTTGGTCTATAGTAAAAACTAATGGCAAACGTTCGAAAGGCTTTTCGACGTGAAAAACCAAGACATGCATTGAGCACGCTGCTAAAGATGATTGTAGTTTCAAACATGCGATTAAAGTATTTGAAACGGATGGAAGGTAGTGAAAATGGAGTCATATTCAATTTTGTAATGCAGTCGTAGTTGGACATACGTCAAAGTTGTGCTGATTGAAAGCACAGTTCGCCAAAGTTCTCACCGTCAAAAATTGTAGCATGGGATGCTCGAAGATTAAGATTGTGTTTCTTTCTCGATACGATTCTTCTACTCCCATGAGAAAAAAAAACCGAAAGAAGGCAGTCAATTCAATACTTTTTGTCGTTCTCCTAGGGACTAGTGTTATCTACATCGTCGTCCTTCGATATCCTTATTACCGCTGTTCCATTGTCCCCGGGAAAAGCACTACTACTTGATGAGTGAGAATGGTTTTGCAAGCCACGTGCTTGCAAGTTCTGCGTCAGTATTTCCAAAGCACGCAAAGCGTCTTCTTGCATTTGTGAAAGCTCTAAGACATTTTGCTCCAAAGAATCGAGCTGTACTCGCACGTCAATTTCCACTTGATATTCGTCTTCCTCTTCTGCGGCCTCCTCCAGTTGGATGCTTTGATCGTCCTCTTCATCGCCTTCTGGTTTATTAGAAGAACTTTCTTGACTGTTCTCTTCGTAAGTACCGTGTAGCTTTGCCTTTTCGTCTTCGCGCAACGCTGAGATTGCATCGCAAATGACAGCAATGATTAGATTCACAACAACAAATCCGGTGGCGATCACAAAGACAATGAATGGTATCCACGCCCATGAATAGACCGCAATGACCTCACGAGCCACATTTGCCCAATTGTCCAACGTCATAAGTTGAAAGAGAGTAAAGAATGTCTTGTCCATCCTTCCGAAATAGTCTTCTACCGTGTAACCATCTTCGTAGAGATCTTTGAACAGCTGGGTGAACATTACGGCAAAGATGTAGGATACAAGCAAGAGCAGGATACCAATGGCAAACATTCGAGGTACCACGCTGAAGAGAGCTGTGAAGAGTATGAGGGGCATGGTTTGGATATAGCTTCGCAAACTTTTCATACTATGCAACATCTCTCTTACCAAGTACAAGGTTCTTCAAAACTTTAATCCGCGTGACTAATCGAAAAGCTCGAAATATTCGAAACGATCGAATAATCTGAACCTGAGAAAATGCCCAACTAAGGGTGATGATAATGAAATCAAAGACAAGCCATCCATCAGTGAAAAGCCGGAAGCCATAAAAGATAAACTGCATCCCCAGCTCCACCGTGAAAAGGATCAAGAAGATCAGATCTGTCACTTCAAATATGTGTAGTACTTTATCGTCGCTTTTGACAAAATCAAATGTAGCAATGCCCATCATGATTGCGTTGACAGCAATCAAACTCACGAGAAACAATTGTACAGTCGAGTCGTTGATCAATAGTCCGCAACGATATCGGAAATACTGCCAGCGATCGATGAATTTCTCCAAGTGACTTAACTCCACAGCTTCCGTCTCTGGATGAGGTGTTTCATCATTTCGCTGTTCGGAAGATAGTAAATTGTTTGTGGACGGAGGAGAGCTTGCTTTCGAGAATATTGGTCCGGTCGAAATGTTCAAGCTCTCCACTTGTTTCTGAAACTGAACGCCATGCGTTTTCCGATAACTAACTTTCTTCTTTACGTATTGTAGAATAGGTGAATTCAAATACGACATTGCTTTACTGTTACGCCCCCTCTCCTCGTCTGAGGCTGTCGGCTCGATCGCTCCATCACGGGAAGTCGCCATTTGTCCTTTGCTTAGGAGAGCTTGTGGATGACCGGGTTTTGGCTTTGATTCAAGTTCCGGTGGCATGGTCGTTTTTCGTATGTTTGATTGTAACGACGAAAGTTTCCGTCCGAAAAAACTATTGAATTCAAATATAACGAGATTAAGGAACAAATGCGCGCACCACTTTCTGTTCGTGAATTGTCAAATGTACGCAAAGAATACACGGATTCTGTTGTTGAGCTGATGGATAATTCAATTCGAGTAATTGTGAAAGAACAACAGCAGCACCAACGGTGCCGCTGTTTGGTTGTTGTTTTTGCTGTGAAATATTACCAGCAAAATAGAACACATCCCCAAAGAGTACAATAGAAGTGCCGTTCAGCCATTTTATGGCAGCATAGTTAGACTTTGAATGCCGTTTTGGGCTATGAAAAACTATGGTAGCCAAGGAGAAAATGGTACTTTATTTTCTCCTTGATGGTAGCCTCTCTACTCCTCTACCTACTAAGACCTCACTGTTATTGTTACCTCTTTCATTGACTGTGAAAAATTATCGTTGGACTGCAAAGTGGTCTAGAATTCGAGAAAATATGACATCGATATTTTGATTGACTAGAAAAAATCAAACTTTGTAAAACTATGCAGAGCACAAACATCATCCCATTGCTTTTATTATGCCAAAATGAAGGGCCTCTCGCCGAAACCAACATTTACTCTCATCAGGGGGTTGTCGCCTACCTGGATGACTAGAATCTGCTTGTTGTCTTTAAAAGGTGTGTAGACTTTGCTCGTGGATCCCCCCGCATGAATGTAGGCAATCGGCTTGTCCGTATTCGTGGCCAAGAATTGTGCTACTTGCAAGAAGAACTCATCATTTTGAGCCTCACCAGGACGGGCATTGCCGAGCATTACAATCGCTCGAGCATCGTTGCCTCTCGACTTGATCATACCTTCAATCCACTTGTAATTGTAATCATTGCGACTCTGGTGAAGCGCGCGATCCGCAATTCGGCCTCCCGTAATGTGCATTCCCAAGAACAGTACTCCGCCATGCAGAATGGCAAAGTTTTCATACTGATCGACTTCCGACATGACCTCAAAGTTCTTACTTTGCAAATGATCGAAGTGTCGATGGAAGAACTTGAATTGATCCTTCCAAGATGCAAACGCTCGTTCAGGGAACGGACAATTGTCGGTATCTTCTTCACCCGGCAGCACAAACGTCGTGATTGGGAAGTGCTTCATAAATGCCGCTGTTTGAAAGTATTCGGAATCAGCACAAAGAGTATCTTCTGCTTTCTGAAGGTTTCCCAAGTGAACAATGAAGCTCGCTTCGGGTGTCAGCGTTTTCATTTCGTTCAACAAATCTTTTTCGTCTTCGAGGTTGTAGGGACCGTCGGCCGTCACATAAAACGTAACACTGCCGGGTGCAATCGGACCCGTGCCAATCTGGGCCTCATTCCCCTTACCAAAGATCTCTTGCGACTTGGCCCCAAAGATAGAAGCCAACGCCACTACTAGGATACAAAGGATCGCTGCTGTGACAATGTAGCATCGTCGTTGACGTCGCTTTTGATCGAGTTGTTCCTGCCAGCTTTTGTTGCGCGTGTTGGGCGCAGGTAACGAAGAACCGTCCATATCCATCCACACCGTTTGCAAGTTGGCGTCCGGTGGCCTCATTGTCACATTTTGTTTACCAAACACGTTGTTCTTGCGAAACGAAAAGCCGCTCCCGAATACCTTGGGTGCTCGAACGGAACTGTTATTGAACAGATTCATGCTAGTGTGATCTCGATCCATCTGCTCTAAGGCGTGTTTGTTTTGTTTCGACATGCTGATGGAGAGCAATGTCTTATCAACATCGTATCGAGACGACCATTTCTTGCTCGAGGTTGACTCCGTGTCACTGCGAGTCGCCATGCCGCGTCGATCCATCCCGACGACATCTACGACATCTTGATCGGCGTACTCGTAATCTTCGACCGAGAATTTGCTCGCGGCGGTGACCGAAGGCACATCGTGATATCGTTTCGTTCGTGTCGTCGTGCTGCTACTGAAATCCATGCCCCGGAGTGCCGCAGGAACGCGCTTGCCTTTCGAGTCCGTATAGGACTCACTGAAGCCTTCTGTTTTCGTAAGAGAATAACTGCTTTGTGCTTGATAACGATCGTCGGCGACTTTGAGTACATTGAGTGCCTCCTGACGGATCGCATTAGCATCGGTACTCGAAACACTCGCGCTCGAAGAGATGCGGATATCTCCGTCTTCTTCATCTTCAAAGGCGAGTTTGGAAGACGAAGCGACCGAATTACTCGAAGACACGGGAGGAGGTGCAAACATGCCGGCCGGAGGAGGTCCAGAAGGAGCGGATCTCACAACGGTTTGTGATCTCGTTTCGTCATTGAGCATTCGCTTTACATCATCGGGAGAAGGTCCCATCAATTCATCCCAAGGTTCTTCCATTGTTAAAGTTATATTTTGTATTGTATAGTGAATTGTTGTTGTTTGACTACGACGCTGTTGCTGATGCGAATAGAAAAATGGTGCGTCGCCTCCGCAACAAACGAGGTGCAAAACACAACGGCGCACCTCTAATTTTTGGAGGTACAATGACAGCCGTTGAGACGTGTGGAGGGAGTTTCGGACAAGGAGCATGTACCTTTACATAGGGGATGGAGGGCTGGCTGGCGCGCGTTCGTATTTGCACTATGAGGAAGCGTCCAATGAAAATGGATACAGGATGGGTCGTGTAAAGTGTACGCGAAACCTCTAACCTTAACGTGGAGTAATGCAAGGAGGCAACTAGGAATAGACGAAGCGTGGGATCTAGCTAGCTAGTGACTTGTTTTTAGTTATTACAAAGTGCCACGAAACTTCGAGCAGTTCGTGTATATTACTTTACTTCGGTGTTATCAAGTCGAATGGGCCAACTCTGGAGAGCAGAATTTGATCTATTGTGGCATTTCGTTGGGTTACGCTTTACGCCGTTGCCGCCGAGCCGTCATTCCCGTCTCTATGGGTGTTTCCTCATCCCTTGGTTCGTCTTGTTGTTCTATTTCACCGGGTTTGTGCTTCTTTTGTCGTTCCAGAATCTATCAATGTCACCATTTCCTCTAAAGTGAGATGTACATCCGAACGAAAGAATTCCAGGTAGCGTGCTCCACAGACTCACCTTGTTCAATTCCTTCTTGATATTTCGAGTAATCCCAGCAATCATGACAAAGCTCAGTCCGATACCAGATAATATCAGCGTTTGGTTTTCCTCAATCTTTCGAAATTCTTCTTGCGATTTGCCGTGGGAAAGCAGTGCTCCCGTGCTGGCACCGATAAAGGCATACAACAGCATGAGCGGCAACGACGCTACCTTGGCCAACACGAAATGATGTAACGCCATGGATGTCGTGCCGCACATGTACGCTACGGGGCCGAGCGGTAAAATCGGTGTCAGATAGAGCATGGCCATGATGCGGAGGCCGTGTTCGGCGGCCGCTGCAAAAAAAAAGAGATAGAGACAAGCTTAATCAGTGATAATTGATATCGTGATCGAATTGAATCGCCAGTTGTACTTACCCATATCGATCGCATCAAATAACGGATATTTTCGAACCCATTTGCGGACTTGCTCGCGCATCAAATATCGTCCCAGCAAGAAACAAATAACGGCACCGAGTGCGGAGCCGCCCAAGGCGACAAAGGTAGCCAATGTCAAGCCTAATTTCCATCCGTAGGCCCCTTTGTAAATGTAGCCACAACCGACCGTCAAGGGCGTTCCGATCGGTATCATCAACACGACAGCAGTAGCAATCACCACAAAGAACGCGACGATTCCTTTCAGAGGATGATCTTGTACCCATTGCAGAAATCGTTCTGCAAAATCAGGTTGTAAAAAACGGTCTTCGGGGTCTCTCATAACAGCATCCCATAGAATGATAACGAATAAGGATGTAAGAACGGTAGAAATTACTTTTTTGGCGCTGACATTCGGCAAACAATTTTGTAGCCGTGTTGCCGCCTCAACGATCGGTGATGTTTCCTCCTCCGGGTCGCCATTTGCTGTTTCTAAAGGCAGGAACGCTCGAGCCGATTCAATGCTTTGACTTTCGTCACTTTCGTAATCCGGTCCTTCATCGTCGCTGTCTCGTTTGGTTCGTCTCATTTTCGAAGTCTATTTTGATTATGCGTTTACTTTCAAGATAGAGATACACGTCTTTCACAGGTATTAGACTCTAGAGCGGTTTGATTCCTGTCTCAAGCTCTTACGTCAAGAAAGAAATGCTCGTTTCCATGATGTTGTAATGGAAACCACGAAAGGAAAAAAACGTAACGGTCTTGATGAAGAAAATTCGTCCTCGCAATGACCGTGACCGTCTGTGGGGCTGCACGTCGAATATCATGAAAGCTAAGGTGTTCGACGAGCAGAAAGCAAGAACCCTAGTCTAGTCGACGAGCACCCTCAACGCATAAACATTGATCGATCACCCAATAAAAGAATAAACATTGCAGGTACTTGATTGATAGACGAATGGAAGTTTTTCAGAGACAAGAGGAACCGCATTCCGTTTTCACCTTTCTTTATACTCCGTAATAAATTTCTATCGTGTACGTCGAAAAATCATTAAATAGCTAGCTTGTTTATTTGCTTATGTTTAGGAGTTGCGAGCATGATAGGCTTCAATTAGACTTTGTCGTATGCTGCCCGTATCGCCGGGCCTCTTCTGTAAATTCGGCAAGAACCCGTGATTTAGTAAAAGCGCTTCATCCGATTGTTTGCCGTAGCTAATGTAAAGTTGCGATGTATCGTTGTCGATACATTGAGGACCGATGACAAGATCAAATGTTTTCTTGGAAGGAACGTATTCTATCTGGGAGTCGGCGGTTTCCAAGTGATTGGCGGAATCAATCAATGGCAGTAAAGCGACCATTGGTTTTTGTAACAACTGCAGTACCGTTGGGAAACTCGCAAAGAGAAGTCCCGCAACTCCCAACAATGCTAATGTGGTATCATCTCCTTTGCTGGTTGTTGCGAGCGGATTGACGACTGTAACATAATACCAGCCAGCAAATGCTGCCAGAAGAGGCGCAGTAATCGCCGGGATGACGGATACGGAGGATCCGATTCCCCGGAATGCCCGTGAGTGTACAACCTCCATGCACCATTCGAAAGCTTCCCAAGAAAGAACGTCGGAATATGGTTGATATTTTTCGCGCCAAGCGGCTTCTTGCTTCTTTTGTAATTCCACCAGTTTCTTCCCCGCTGGCTTGGCGGATAGGATCGCCTTCTTTTCTTCGGTCCAGTGTCTCAACGCATCGGGGACAGTCGTTGACGGAACAGTATTCGGTACGTAACTTTCTCCATTCGCAGTCGCCAGCCAAGAGCAGTATCCAGACAAGGAACTCCGAGTACCCACTTGCATCTCCTCCCACAGTTTGCATGCTAATTTGGCATCCCACATTGTATCATTGTCTTCGACCGAAAGAACGATAGTGTTGGGTATACTGACAACGCATTCCGGTTGAGTGGGTCGGGCTTTTCCCGTCCATTGCAGCCCTCGAATGCGTCCGAAGAAAGCATGTGATACGGCACCGTTCCATGTACATCCTTGGTCGCGGCACCAACGCTCAAATGTATTGATATCAGACGCCGTAGAAGAGACAGTTTGACGCAATTGATTTCTCAAGGCTCGATTGCTTGGTAGAACCCACGCCCCGCAAGGAGTACTGATGAGTGAGATCACAGACAAGAAAACAGGGAGAGCGTTCGTTCGCATTTCCGGAATGAATATCGCTTGTTTTGGTTATGAAGCTACCAGACAACTAGTGATTATACAACCACCGTTCCTTCTGCGAACTGGCTAAGCTACAATTATATATTGTCGTTCAATATCAATAAAAAGTTACTCCGCATGCAGTTTGCGGTTTGCGATACGGAGGACATCCTACCGGTAATGGGCATTTTGCGCATCTCCTTTTTCGGGTCGACCCAACATTTCTTTGCTGGGAAACGCCTTCTATTCTCTATAATCATTGCTTGCTTGATTTTGAAACGTCAGTCAACCAAAGTAGTCTCACATCCCAGTGTGATGTGTCGTTTTCGGCCGGATTGCTGCAGAAGCGGCTACGTGATGAGTAGTTGCGTTTCGAGCTTCGCGGCTCGCTTCCGCGGAGCCTCTACGATGTCGCATGTGGCTCAATTGAAACATAAACACAAGAGTTCCATTAAATATATATATCTTCTAAGCTCATTCCCAGCACATGTCGGCCGCCTCTACGGCTTTATCACCGCACAAAAACTCCTCCTCTCCGCCGTCATGAGAAGCAGACGACGCGCGAGCCCGTCCTAAATGTTCGCTTCCCAGCGGCTAAATCGACTCCCACGACCGGAAACACTTAGGAAATCCGGCAGCCTGTGTTTCCAAAGGAATTGCTTCGCGTGTAATTCATCATGTAAGTAAGCAATATCAGGTGAGATACATAGGAAAGGTTTTATCAATGTTGTCTACATATCCTTATATATAGGATGGTCGCCAGCAGTGTCGGAGACGAATGAAAATCGCCAAAACCTTCTGAAGATCTCCTCTTTTCCAAGGAAAACAACACAACACGCCCACAAATGCAGCGCATTCCCACAAAAGAAACAGCTTGTAAAGTAGAGCACTGTTACAAAAGTAAATATGGAGAACTATCGAGCTTGCATGAATGCCTTGGGTAATCTGGAAGTGAATGCGTTCGAAGAAAAACGCGTTGCATGCCAGGTCATGAACTCTGCTAGCGAGAAGAAGCTCGAGGTTGCAGAGACTTACGCCAGGCTTTGCGATGATATTGTAAATTTATATCGCGTGGAATACACCGAAGCTGACGGTGCTGCTCGCAAAGAAGCTGCCAAAGCTCGTTTCGAGATTAGCATAAAAGCTGCACGTTCAAACCTCAGGGAATCCAACGAAGCGTTAGACGCAATCATCAGAGCTCAAAAAGAACGTATCACGGAAGTCGACAAGGCCAGCGATCGCATGCGGGCAGAATTAGAGAGTCTTGCGCATGCAGCTTCCTCCTCGATCCAACGACGTTCTAATGTACCGTCTTAATAGAGTCGCATCTACAGTCACCGCCGCATGATACTTGATGATGGATTTTTCGTGTCGATAGCATTTTAATTACAAGTATCAAGAAAAATTTTACTCATTAATAGTTTTATCGCCACCGCTCGCGGGCCAGAAACGAACAACGGTAGCTTTATCGAAAAACTCGGTAATTGAAATACTTTGCGACACATGAAGAAAGTCCGATAACAGCTTCGTAACCAACCAGCTCGCAACAATCGTGGGTCCCAAGAAGTTCTGGAACATGCACAGCGTTTCGGTGGGATCGAAAAACACGGGTCCAGAATTTCTGGACCACAACAGAATTTCTGTATGACCAGCAATAACTTTCCAGAATTTCAGGAAAGTCAACTTTTGTTCGTTATGATCCGAAACACAATTTTCCAGAATTTCTGGAATGTGCACTTTCTTTCGTTATGATCCTCAACACCGTCTCAAGAAGTCCTGGAACGTGCGCAGCCTTTCGGTGGGATCGAAAGAACTGGTCCAGAATTTCTGGACCACCACAGAATTTCAGTATGACCAGAAATACCTTTTTCCAGACTTTCTGGAAAGTCAACTTTTGTTCGTCATGATCCGAAACACAATTTTCCAGAATTTCTGGAATGTGCACTTTCTTTCGTTATGATCCTAAACACCGTCTCAAGAAGTCCTGGAACGTGCACAGCGTTTCGGTGGGATCGAAAAACACGGGTCCAGAATTTCTGGACCACCACAGAATTTCTCTATGACCAGAGATAACTTTCCAGAATATCTGGAAATTCAACTTTTGTTAGTTATGATCCGAAACACAATTTTCCAGAATTTCTGGAATGTGCACTTTCTTTCGTTATGATCCTAAACACCGTCTCAAGAAGTCCTGGAACGTGCCCAGCGTTTCGGTGGGATCGAAAAACACTGTTCCAGAATTTCTGGACCACCACAGAATTTCTCTATGACCAGAGATAACTTTCCAGAATTTCAGGAAAGTCAACTTTTGTTCGTTATGATCCCAAATCCCAAACAACGTTTTCAGAATATTTGGAACGTGCACAGCGTTTTGGTAGGATCGAAAGAACTGGTCCAGAATTTCTGGATTACCATAGAATTTCAGTATGACCAGAAATACCTTTTTCCAGACTTTCTGGAAAGTCAACTTTTGTTCGTTATGATCCCAAATCCCAAACAACGTGTTCAGAATATTTGGAACGTGCACAGCGTTTTGGTAGGATCGAAAGAACTGGTCCAGAATTTCTGGATTACCATAGAATTTCTGTATGACCAGAAATACCGTCTCAAGAAGTTTTGGAACGTGCATAGTGCACAGCCTTTCGGTGGGATCTAAAATACTCTGGTCCAGAATTTCTGGACGAATCGCCATCGTCGCCTGTCGCGATGGGGAGATCTTTAACCTTAACGGTCCGACGTGTCAAGGGCAGTCCCCTGGAAGGTTCGGGAAAAAGTGTACACTCACGTAGGCCCCCGTAGAAAAATGTACCAAGCAGAGGTGCGTTCCCGTGTCTCCCTGTCTCCGTCTAAAATCCAGAGTCCCATCAAACGCTCGATCGGTTGGCCATCAGTGTTTTTCAATTTACTTCATTTTAAAGGATGCCAATGAGCTCAATTTGAACAAAGAAGTTCTGCCCGTCTCATCCCTTTGACACGACATCAAGAACGAAACAAACAAGTTTCTGTCCGCTTGTGTTTTGGGAATGCTAAACGGCTTTTTCCTGACTACGAACGAGCTAATTTGAAGTTGGAAACCAAAAGATTTGTTACGGAGATTTTGTTAGGGAATAGAGTAACAATAGAACTTGAATCAAAGACTACTGTGTATAAATTTTGCTTTTTATTCCAACGCGCAAACCTCTGATTGCCTATAGCGTGCATCACCACAAGGAGACTTTTATATACATATTCGGCTTTTGTGGAACCTTTGAACTTGTTCACGCACCGAAACGGCAGCCCCTTTTCCCGTGTTGCTGTCGGTAACATCTCTCGTGGCCGAACCGTGACCTTGATAAGGTAATGGATATGGCTGTGACTGTTGCATGAATTTGAGAAGTTTCGGATCCTTGGGAGAGTTGCCTAGCAGTGTCCCAGACGATATTTGTGCATTCTCATACCATTGATTCCACTGATCAAATTTCCTGGGCGTTTCGGATGGAGATGAAGAGCAGAACGAGCGAAGGCGAGGATGAGTAAACATTAAAACGTCTCTTAAATGGTGTGGCTGGGTAGAAGGAGGAAAGTTGACAGCATTGGTGTGTGTTGTTGTTTTTATGGCCATGAAAAATGTTTTCGGTTGAGTCGCTCACTTTTTCATGTGCAAACAGTTGTGAAGTCGTGAGTAATTTTGTGAAAGTGAGAGCGGGTCTCCGCGTTTTTGATTTTCGAAAATGTGTGAAAGGAGCGAGTGAGATGCAAGGCTGGGTGACATTCGTGATCCCTTACTATAGACCTAAAGTACTAGACCGGTACTGAAATCACGATTTGACAACTGATGCTAGATTTATTTAGTGTGAACAGAATCTAGTTTTACAGGTATTTTGGCCCTAAGTGATACTCCGTATTGCCTAGGTATTATTACCAACGGAAACAAATTTCCCCCTGTCCTTGATAAACTTTGCATCTCCAATCTCCAGTCTCCAGTCTCCGCTGAATGAAAAGCTGCGCTGTCTGCATTTTTTGTTTCTTATAAAATAAATAAATTGAGCTTACGTATGGGTTAATTCTGTTGCAATCTGCTTATGTTAGTCGCTAATACTCCATACAGTTCTCCATGAGACACAGTCTTCCACCGGGAATTGTTAGTGGAAACGCCCATGCAGTCTGCGTTTCTGTTGATTCTTTTGTTGTCTCTATTTCCGATGATTTTCGCAAAAGATGACAAAACTCCCCCTCCGACTGTGTTTGTTCGTAGAACCGTCCCCATTTACCTATATGTCGGGTTACGCCAACCGATTTCAAGCTCTCTTACAGTATCTTGCAGATAAACACCTAGAGGATGATGTGCACATAGTGACAACAGAAGTTGTCAACACAATGAATTTGCCTCAAACGTGGCTGGGATTTCCGATTCATTACACGGCTGGTTTTCGCTTGCCCCATTATCCGCTCATGTCATTGTCGTGTGATTACACATTACGATCGCTTCGGACGGTAATTCATCATCGACCGCATATCATACACGCGTCATCCCCGGGATTCTTGGTGCTTTCGGCGGCTTTGATTTCTCGTATGTTCTCAATCCCTCTCTTGGTGAGCTATCATACACATTTACCCATCTATGTGCGAACGTATCTACCCAAACTGTTCGGACTTCCCGAATGGATCGTGTGGCAGTGGATCCGCTGGGTGCATCACGTGCTGGCGGATCTCACGATTGTTACCAGTCCACAAATTCAACAAGAATTTCAACAACACGGAATCGATCAGGTGATGGTGTGGCCCAAAGGAGTGGATACAAATACATTCCATCCGCGATACAAGGATGAGGCGATGCGTGCTATCATGACGGATGGTCACAAAGAAGATTTCTTGGTAGTATACGTCGGTCGAATAGCGACTGAGAAAGGCTTGCATCTGCTTCCTGAAATCATGAAACGACTGCCTCCCAATGTACGCTTGTGTTGTATCGGAATTGGCCCTTACGAAGAAGAATTGCGTTCCCTTTTACTTCCCACGAATAGAGTTGTCTTTACTGGACCATTGCAAGGTAGGGCATTGTCGCAGGCTTTTGCTTCGGCCGATGTCTTTGTCATGCCGAGTACTTCGGAGACGCTGGGATTTGTTGTACTGGAAAGTATGGCGAGCGGAGTCCCCGTCGTGGCGGCTCGAGCGGGCGGTCTTGTAGATCTTATCCGCGATGGTGAAACGGGATTCTTAGTCACACCGAATGATGCCGACGAATATGCCAATAGAATTCGTCAATTGCAATTAGATGCGAGTCTGCGAGACAAAATGGCGCAGCGTGCGCGCTTGGACACCGAGACGTGGAGTTGGACAGCGTCAATGGAGACCTTGAGAATGCAATACTATTCTGTTGCACGTCAGAACATGAGGCTGCGGTGGGAGCAACGGCTTTGGAATATGTTTAGTTTTTCAGGACGTCGACGTGTGGATGGCATGCAGTCGGAAGAGTAATAGTCTGTCTAAAGGCTTCTTTTAGAAAAAAAAACAATTTTGAAGATGCATTTAGAAAAGTTTCTTGATAGGTGCATACAAGCCGATCATTGAATCTGTTGCCCCGGCAGCCAGAAGAGGTTTGAACGGATGAAAGGCGACGAAGCTAACAGGACCAATCCTATGATTCGCCATCTTTTCATGGTATCGTAGGACTTGTAACGTATCTCCGTCGGGAGTCAGCATCTTAATGAACTGTGCATGTGATCCAGTTGCCAGCATTGGTATGTGAGGGTGGACGGCCAAGGTCGTCATGGTGGAGCGTTGCCCTTCAATGGTTCGGATGCTTGATGACATTCGCAAGTCCCAAAACTTAATCTCACCTGCCAGCGTTCCAGATACTATCTCACTTTTGTTCGCATAATTTGTGAACGCAGTTCTGACAACCCAGCTCTTGTGCTCCGAATAGAGCGTTGCCCTCGCTCCGGTACGCTTTGAACCACGACTTCCATGTCCTGAGAGCAATTCTTGTGCTGTTCGGCGGCTACGGATATCATAAATTCGAAGGGCGCCATCACTGAGACCAGCTACAATAATATCGGGGCCGAGACCGGAAGGGGAAGACATGAAAGGGTCATACGCTGACGTCAATGTAGTAATGTGAGACGTAGTGTGCGTTTCGAGCTCAACGGAGATCTGTTCCGATTCGACATCCCAGCTCCGCAGAATTTGGCTACTTCCTGCTGTAATCAAACGACCCTTTTCCGGTTGCCATTCGCAGACGAGTCCACTTCCACTGCTTACGGGAAGCGACATTGGTAACGCGGAAAACGCTGTAACAAGCGATGTAGTGCCGGTTGGTATCCCAATTTCGTCAATCATCCCGCCCCACAACCGAACTGCTCCGTCATCCGTACCCACCAAAACCATGCTTTTCGAAGTCTTCTCATTGATCCAGCAGCATGAAGTTATGCGTGTACCATCAGGATTCTCATTGCTGAATGCTAACGAGCGCCTTCCCGAATTAGTGTCCCAAGTTGCAATCTGATCGCTCGAATCACAAGAAACGAGGAAATCTTCAAATGGATGGAAAGATAGCATCGATGTCATTTTTACTCCCTCGTTGCGCAACATGTGTACTTCCTTGAAAGCAAGCTCACGCTTTTTAACGTTGACCTCTTCGTCCACGGCTCCAACAGCATCCTCGTCGTCATCCTGAAGGATCAACTCAATTCCCCCTCTTTTCGGCTTTCGGTGGTTTCGGTGCCAGTGCCGAGTAGTGGTCAGCCATTCTTCTTGCGTTCTCAGTGATAGCCAAAACTCGACGTTCGTGGTAAAGTCGGGTCGCGCCCTCGGGACTGAGAGGATCTATATCTTCATTGTTCTCTGCTTGTCCCGAGAAAGTGTGGTCAAACGATGCTATTTGCCACTGAAAGAAATTGGATCTGGGTAGTGAGTAGCTTAATCTTTCCCCCCTCGTTGTCGACCTTTTGAGGCTGGGATCCAAAATTTGATGGCAAAGAAGATATTCCTACATCAGAATGCATTGTCTCGGAACTAACCCGGCGCAGATCGCTAGTTTGGCGAGTTGGCATTGGTCGCGATTTGCTTTCACCAGTGTCTAAGCGTGTGTCTGCTTCGTTTTCTTCGTCTATGTTTGCCAAAACGCTTGCTAGTTGGTCTGCCAATGTATGGTTTGTCTGTAGATCTGATTTACGTCGTGCCTTTCGGTTTCCGTCCACTTCATAATCACCAGGATAAAGAAGGTTTTCATGCACAACACTGATAATACTCTTAGCCGCTCTTAGAACACGAGGATGTAATTCGTCCTTCTGAATTGCACGTAGCCTTGTCCAAGCGGGTCGGAAACGATCAACAGTATCCGTGTCTAGATACTCAGTATTTGCTCCTTGATCAGGCATTGAGGAAGCAGCTATTGCAATGAAACATTCCAAATACTTTGCGACGCATGAGGAAAGTCCGATAACAGCTTCATATCTAACCAGCACGCAAGAATCGTGGGTCCCAACTATCAATTTGTCCATGGCGAAAAGATCCAGCTCCAACCGCTGTGTATCTTCATACATAGAAGGCTTATTTCTGAGCGGCGTGTCCATTGAAAGTGGAGAGGGCTGAAAAGGAATTGGGTCTAAGGGCAGAAAGCTAGCATGGGGTGCTTGGGAATGCGTTGTCCCTATTGGCATTATAAAAGCTTGTTGCTGTCCATCAGCTCGCATCGTCGGCATCGCGGGATTCCAAAAAGTAGGAACAGGGGGTGTGATGTGACTTGAAGGAATATTAAGAGCAGGTTGGCGAGCTGCACTTCCGGGATGGACTAAATGATGACCCTGGTGCCGTTGCGATTGGGCCAAGGACAAATTCGACGGTATGCCTTGCATGAAAGGAGATTGAAGCCCTCCAGTACCAGTCGCGGGGTTTTGCATCATCACATTCGGTAAATGCTGCGCTGGCACGAGTGTGGAAGACTGGCCACCCATTTGTTGTCGAACAAAGCCTGCTATGTCGTGCATGGATGATGAACGACTTGGCGAACCTTTGGAGGTTCTTCCAATTAAAGAACCCAGAGCATAGCAAACAGCAGCTCTTACTTGCGTATTTTGGTCTGACATCCGCGCTGCAAGTCTTTGGTGTGCGCCTGCAGCATAAGCTTCCGCTTGTACGCCACTATTGTCAACTAAAGCGCTTGCCAAGCTTAGTACCAGCCACAATCGAAAATGAGCGGGAAGGTGCTTCTCGACAGTATCGTCTGTCTGGTTCTGCTCTCCTTGTTCGTAAGAGGATAGCAAAGCACAGCATGTGCCATGCAAATTCAGCCTCGCACTTTCCGCTTGACCTGCTGGGTACTCGTGACAAGCCACTGCAAGAATATATGCCGCGAGTGTCCTTTCTCTGGCGGCTTCAGTGACATTTACAGCGCCTTCACTCTTAAGGCCCCACATAAGATGCTGAATGAAATGATGAAATGCCCCATCCTTCAACAAATCCACTCTACACGAAGGGTCGAATGCTAGGATCGAGGCCCAGATGCTCACCAAAAGACTCTTATATTCAGGAGATTGGAGCAGTTTCATCACGTACGGAAATATCCCCAGGCTCAAAGACAGGTTTACAGCCCACGGCCCCAAATCTAGAAACCGTTTCAATAAGGTCAATGCACGTATTCGATGCATTTGACTCAACAGCACCTGTAGAACTACCGGAAGCTGTTCCGGCGACTGCTGAAGCTTTCCCGACGCTAGATTGACTTTGTGGATGGCAGCAAAGTCAAGCCAAATCTCAAAAGCAGTAAGTTGTTCCGCGAAAAATGGAGATGTTACGCTCAAGCATTCTTGCTGAGGAGGTGATTCCGTAGCAACCGGGTCTTTCGGGCCTATCGTGGGTTCATTTTCGGACTCCTCCGTACCGCTCGCCGTCGCAACATTATCAAAGAAACCTTCGCTGACAAGCTGAAACAGTAATGTCTCGCATGCAAGATCCCAAGCTTGCCACAGTGGATGATCCGCAGTCGGTGGTAGAGCAGGATAACTCACCGGAGTGCAACCAAGGTGTCTCAAAATACGATCCGCCAGTAAGAAGTTTCGAAAGAGGCTTGCAACCAGCAAGTCTTGTCGAAATAACCTCTGAAACAAATGTTTGGGCAGAACATTCCAAGCGATGGAATCCGTTACCGCTGTGAAGATCCAATTCAATTCGCCAAGTGGTGTTTTCCGGTCGCCTGCTTTGCCAGGAATCTTTTCCACCATCGATGGATCCAATCCCGTCATAGGAGTTCGCCGCAAGAACCAATGAAGCGCCATGTAGATGGGTGTCGTGAGACAGGAAGTAAAAATGTCCGCTGGGTATGCCGGATCCATGGGTAGTATCTCTTTGGCGTCACACGGCGCCAGGACAATAGTATCCTTCACCCAGAGATTTGCGGTATCTTCCGATGCAACGCCACCTGGATTGGAATCTCGTGAACCTGGCGGAAGCTCTTCCGTCAAAGACTTTGTTAGATAAGGTAGCAAAATCCCCGCCGCACTGCAGTCCAAAACAACAATAGCCGGTTTTCCGATCCATAGACGGACATCTGTGATGGGCAACGGTATGTATTCTGTGTGCATATTATCGAACACCCATATTTCTCCGTGGTCCGTTGGACGTGGTACTCCATGCCCGTTGTAATGCAACAGAACTCTCTCGTTTCGAGCTTGGCGCCGCATGGAAAGACACAGATTTCGAACCTCTTCTACCGTCGGATCAATCGTCCTACGATGCCGCGATTGGCGATTTGCCGCATTTCCAGTACTTTTAGCAAATTGCCACTTCGCATACTGTTGTTCCAGGCGTTCCCCGATGAGTTCTTTGGCCTTGGAACGGGATACAGTAAGAGGGTTCATCCAACACTGCAAGACGGCACACGGGTGTGGTTTGACTATATCGGGTGGATCCGTGCCCACATTTAATGACAAGACCAGTCCTACACTGACCGTCTTCATACGATCGCGCAGACGCCAGTCCGGTGTTATACTTTGCGCAGATGGTTCTTGGTCTTCTTGTTGCGAATCGCTGGCCTTGCGATCGGGTGATGGATGAGATCCATTGGCGTCGTCCGACTCGCTTTCCGTACCCTGCAGCGACTTTCTGGATCGATTTCTCCACAACATAGAAGGACTACGGCCTAAAGCGGACTCGCCGGCCGCAGAAATCTGTCGGTGAACGCTAGCAACGCGGACGGAATTTCCGCCAGCGGCGGCATCCGCTTTCCTGCGGAGCTTCCCCGTTGTCTCCTTGTTTCTTTACCGTAGTACTTTTTGACACAAGATAGGGTGCCTCCAGACCATAATAGATTTTTCTATTTGTCATGATGGAAAAAGATCGAACAAGACAAATAGGCGATGATAATAAAGTGGCGAGAGAGAAAAGATCGCTTTGAAAGATCGTTGCTGAAACTTTCTGTTTCTTGTTTTCAGCTTCTTTCGCTTTCCGTTTTGTTTAGTAATTCATGCAGTTCTTGACAGTAGCACTAATTACAATGCAAATGGAGGTATCCCAAGCATACGAAGCACGAGTAATGTTTGGCAGTTTTATGGTACTGCTGTTTCGCATCATATGTTGTATGTTGTCATGGTCGAGCATTATTTTTGCGAGCCGACGACGCGCGATGTTTCATGACTTAATCCAGTCTTGGAAAATTTCAGGTCTTGAGGTCTACCGACCTGGTACAGTACGAGCTACGAGCTCCATCGGACGCAAAAATCGAACAAAATTCGATGAAAACAAACCATTACAATTGTGTATTGCAAGCACTAACTTATTTCAATGGCTACTTAGAATGAAGGAAAGAAAGGCTGGGTCAATGATTGTCTGTGACGAACACAACGGGGATTCGCGTTCGAAAACTGACAATTGTTTCGTGACTAAAATCCAGTCGCGAAAAAAGTAATCTACACTTAAAGGCTACAGTAATTATTCAATGAAAAGGATAACGGGCACAAATCGATGGAAAGAAGCCAATTTGAGGCTTTCTTTGCAAATATTAACATGCTTCGATCGCTTCTATCTAAATACCGAGAAAAGAAATGTAGGATCATCAGTTATTCGTGAGGAGGACAGCCATTGGTCCTCCGGTTTGGGGGGCGGGTCCGAATTAGCTCGACAAAGTTCCCGAACCATTAGGAACCCTAGTATACTGCCTTCGAACGCTCTCTAAGCTTTCCTGAGAGCGGTACTAATAGATTTTCAACGTTATGCTTAGGTAGTGGGGTTGTTGTACGTGAGGCGTCGAATGTTTTGCGGCGTAAGGTCTCCATTTTATCGAACAAATTGTAGTTTTTGTTTTTGTGCTTCGAAAAGTATTTGTGCTATTGACGATGAATAGTCGCGTCTCAAACTCATCATTACTTATTTGGGTATTGAAGATAAACGCTAGAACAAGTGTAGCCATGGTACCCTGTAATTCAACTGATATTGTCAAAAGCAAGCGAGATTTAGAGATTATGGTAATATAATTTTGCAGTTCGTCTCATTCTCATTCTATTCAAAACACTTCATAGCGATGCTTGGGGAAGAATTCTAGTATTGTATAGACGCCGGAGGCAAACCCAGAAGCTTGTGTTTCCGACGAGCATCGCGATGTTGCACGGCCACCAAATCCTTGTAATTGGCCAAAGACTCTTTGCTGAGGTGATGCTGTTGACGCATGGGTGATTTCTTACTCAGTCGTGTCGTTTTCTTCAACATGGCTTTGTACGTTTCCATTTCCGGAGCAGTCGTGCCATCCTCCGATGTGTGATTCGTGCGCGATCGGCTCTTGTGGCTGACGGGAGATTGACAAGAAGGAGCTTGCGAGGCTCTGGTATGCGAGGAGCTCACCTTGACCGACTTTTCAAAGGATGGCGTTGTACTGATGCTGCTGATTTCTGTCGCACTCGCTGTTGACAAACCGCCATGCGCCTTGTTTCGCTTGTTCGCGCTCGCGTGTCGAAAATCAATTCCCTCCAACGGTGCCACTTCAATGGTCACCACCGGACAAGGAGGATTCTCCGTGTTGGGTGCAATAAAAGGAGAGAAGGATCTCATGCGGTGCATATTCATTGAAATGGTTGATTGCAGCTTGCAATGGTAGTCGTGCCGCAACTGTTTTCAATGAAACATTTTGGCCGCTGGAATGAATCGGTGGAAAAAGAGAGATGCCAATACCGCAAGCCGCGAGTTTTCACCCAGAAAACGAGCGAGAAAAGCGGAGTGCAACAGTGCGCAGTACAGTTTTGTACTAAAAATATCGAGAGCTTAGTCACGGTTGAACTCAGAAATACGTGATGTTTGTAGTCAAAGCCGAAGGCAATTAGGTCATGCGTGACGCAGTCTGACCTACAAAGTAGCAACTGTTAGGATTTAGGGACAGTTGAGTGCCGTATGCCGTATGCCGTAGTGGCACTGTATTCACTCTACAGAGTGGGTCGTGAGTGGACGAAGGAAACGTGAACCAGTGAAAACGCAAAACTGCACACATCCTCGTCACAAAATTGCATACCAGCAAGCAGGGTTTGTCGACACTGACTATCGACTCGAAACTAGGCTTGCAATTGGAACTCGGAATACCTTCTAATTCACCTCAGCAAGTCATGAAGCTGAAGTATCAACAGGAAGATCGATGATCTCGAACGATTGAAGTATGCAGGTATGCATCGGTGCGAGATTAACACCGAGAGTTGTACTAGCTTTCATTGCTCAATCTTCTTCGTCAACTGAAGCTCTATAAGTAGAATGATCTACGTTGTGGAGATCGCGGGCTCTTTGACTCGCAATCAACGTCTTGATACAAACGTTCAGTTCGTCCAGCCATTCATTTGGAAAGTGTGATGAATGAGAATAGATGACTAATAACTGGCGGTAAGCGGCACTGGAGGTTACACATGTTCTTTCATCCAGAAGCCCGCGAAAGAGCAACCTGTCTCTATTTATTTTTAAAAGAAAAAGATATGCTGGATAGGAAAACAAGAACGAAGCGAAAGCAAATTCGTCGATGAGGTAGAATCATCATGATGTAACTTCCAAACACATTTCAACTGTATCTTACACGAGATAGGTTATTAACTCCGATAACTTAGTAAAAACATTGATTGAATTAGTAGAATCTCCCGTTTAAGCTCCTCTCAAGGCGTGAAGAGCGTATGGAAGATACGAATAGTAAGAAAAACTCAGGCTTGCTTGTTCAAGACTTTCCATGTGTGAGTAATCGACCCGATATCTTGAACGATCTCTGATGCAGCTTCGGGATGACCGACAGCATGCTTCTTTTGACTCATTTCTCGAATTAGGTCTGGTTGCTCTAACCACTGAGATACTATTTCGGCTATGTATACCGGCTCATCGCAGTACTCGCCAAAGCCTTTCTCGACCGCAAAATCAACATTTCCAGCTTCTTGTCCCGGTAAAAAGCTCGTCATTAGAATAGGTAGTCCTACCGAAGCAGCTTCTGCTATTGTTCCAGGGCCCGCCTTTGCTGAGCAAAATGGTCGGGGCGACCATGTATTCAGCAATATTTGTTAAAAAGCCCAATCCAATCACATCCACTTTCCCGGATTGTTCATTCTTGACAATGGGCTGCAATGGAGGACGTTTGCCAAACCAGCGACTCCTCTTCTTACGTCCGCTTATTTCTATTACCAGCTGCCAGCTTTTCCGAAACGGATGACCAATCGCGATTATTCAAACTATCCTTGAGCTTTTCGTTTCCGACCGCAAATGACGCAAATTGTCGCATCAACTCCCTTGAGAACCAATGTGGTGTACAGTTCGTCCACGATTTCCGATAGCGCCCGACACCTTCACCTCCTCCCATGAGCAGTATTACCGGCTTTTCCGGGTCCACACCGGGCAGCAGCTTTAGTCGGACCTGTTTCTGATACTCTTTCCCGAAGGCACTATACCGGTCACGCCCTAACAAATCTGCCTGTACAGTGAAATCGTGGCGAATCGGCAATCCGGTCATGACGATTCGATCGTCCGGGGTACCTCCACGGCGTTTGGCCAATCGATAAAGTCGCTCCGATGCCAGATACAGCTTATCAACATTCTTTTGGAACCACGTTGCATGCCCGGAACCCAAGTCAGTTACAACAGTGAAGAAAGGAATATGCTTTCCATATAACTTGGAAAGTTTCTGCGCTGACCTCATTGGTGCATAATTCATTGCGGGATGGACGGATACTATTACATCAGGATCATATTCAGCGATGCGTTTTCGAATTCCTTTTTCGCATAAAAAGGTACTATGAAGATCCATCAAAATCTCCCAGGGTAATGTATTTGACGCATGGTAGAGGACTCGCCACTGTTTAGGGCTTGCGGAAAGATGCTGATAGGAAGGGACAAGCGTACGGTAGGGATAAACTCCGCATGGAGTCCAAATATCCAAGAGTTCATAGTTGCTACCCGGATAATGAATTAGAAACTGTTTTGCCAGTGACTCGGCTGAGGCACGATGGCCACCTCCGGTATCTGCCGATAGAAACAAGACTCGTAAAGGACCTCGATTCTTCAAAACGAAAGAAATTGAGTGAGAAGATAGTCGGAAGGACTTCCGATGCTTCATGAATCTTACTTACTTCAGCAGGATCTTCGACGGCAACTTTACCAGCATCATTCAAAGACGTCTCATTCAGTACTGCACCGCCTCTTGGTAAATGGTCACTCTTTGTGAGCGAAAGAGAAGTGTCACTCTCGCTTGTAATCAAAAGATTACTGCGTTGCGACGCACCGATGCTTCGTTTCCATCCCCAAGCCGAAGTCAGCGATACTCCATTCCGTGTAAACGCTAGGAAAAGGAAACACCAAGAAGGACACCAAATAGGTCGACGCATAGCTGCTGTGAGTGTCGCTGATGAATGAAGCAAGCAGCAAGTGTATCAATTGCTTGACACAGCAGTTCGATTTTTGCTTCAATGCAATTTTTTTTCCTCCAACCTCCGATCGGAGGACGCGAGACGACCGTTTTGTGTCCTGAATCGGTAGTCTCCATGAAAGAGTAGTCTCGGATGACGCCGTGTACGTGACCCACTGTCCACGATCGTTTGGTGTCAAGGCGGATAGACTGACGTTGCTCCTTTTTGTAAGGTCTGGCCGACGCCACGAAGACCTAGCTCCTTAGCTCTGCCTAAGAACGGGCCCTAGCTATCAAAGCATCAAGCATGTTGCGAACTGAGACCTCCTTACTTGGATTGTCATGCTAGATTTCCACTCACACAACCTACTTTAATTTAAAAGTCGTTGGAACCATTCCGTTCGACGACTCTTTCTTTGTTTGATACCCCGGAGTACAAAGCGCAAGCATAGGACGGTTTATATAGTGTTGCTGAACGGCAAGATAAGTCAATCACAGTAGCACGCTCAATAATCAAAACAAGAATTGAAATAGCAAAACAAACGATCGCTATATTCTAGCTATTATTTTAGATCTTCTTTTGAGGAGGAAGTCCGTCCACCGTGAGACCCATCTTCTTCATTCCCCATCCTTTGGATCCTCCGTAGTTTCCTTCCTTGACAACCTTGGGAACCGGCCACATTTCACCCGATTTACCCATGTTGAATCCGCCCATTGGTTGCTCGTCGGTAGAGAGCTGATCCGCATAGAAAATACCTCCCGATCCTACGAGACGAGGGTAACCGTACTTCTTCAACCATTCCGCACGAATCGATTTTCCGGGTCCACCTCGAACACCATACTGGGCCTCACGAGCCTTTTCGATGGCTTTGAGCTTTTCTTTTGGCGGGCGGGGTTGTTGGAAGTCGCCGTGAAGCCCAATGCCTCCCAAATGCTTTCCACCTTGGGTGGTCCCAAGTATGTCTCTCCAATCAAAGGTAAGTTGACAGTGAAACCAGGAAGATTGTACAAACGGCCGACTTCGTTAGCCTCCTTTTCCGTTCGGTTCATTTTGTAGCGAAGACCATCTTTGTTCAGGCGCTTCTCCAAACCAACTTCCGAAATAGCCTCAATACCATCCCAAGTATCATCAAACGACAATTTGGTGCCCTTGAAAAGTCCGAAATCTGAAAAAATGTGAGTTGATGAGTGAAATTGACGCTTTAAACAAGATTGTAGCATAATACTTACCTTCCATCTTAATAGAGGAAGAAGACGAACGTCCCAAAGCTACGGGGGCGCTCACCGTTTTCACACTCATGCTGCGGAGAGTGGAACGGGTCGGCATATTGTAAGCCGAGGCGCTAACGGCAAGAACCGCCAGAATGGATGCAGAAAGCTTCATGGTGATAATGATTCGTTTGTTTATCGTTTGATACAAGATGAAAAAAAGAACGACGCAATACTAAAGAATCGTTGTTGCGTGATGAAAGACCGCGTTGTTTTGCGTTATTGCTCGTTGTTTTTGTCTCGCACAAAGTCGTTTGGCCACCGCATTCGAGCGTAGGAAAGGTACCAGTACTCTTACTTACATAGTAAATAATATGTCTGCGCTCCCTCCGTTCGCCACACACGTCATTCGCCGAAGCCGGCGATCTTTTCTCTTTTGCTGGTCGTACCTGGTAACCTGTCCATCGATCCGTCAAGCGCTATTTGAGTCTTGCGAAAGAAATTCTTCCGCAAAGTTCTCCGCGTGACGTCCCCAATCAAATTCCAGTCCCTCTTCTGACGACGATCAAGTTGAAGTGCGTTTTCGACGATCATTGGCCTGGAACGTAGACGTTTCTTGCTTAATAGTCAAGTAGCGGTTGCTGTTTGCTAAAATCACTTTGAAGTAGGACGACGTCACACTTCACGGTTTACCTACAACGAGGGAAAAGGTGGAACGATTGGAAGGAGAGCACCAATAAGATAAAAACCGCAACACAGGCAGGTGAAGGTAATTACTGGTAAAAGTCAATGGATTGACGTTTCATTTATACAAGAAGAATCAATAGAAGGGGTAAATAGACAAACACATTGTCTAAAAGAGAGGCCATGAGGCAAATATCACTCTTGGCAACTGCTCTTATGGGAGTAATATGCACAGCATTTCATTCCAAATCACCTCCTCAACGCTCTTCGAAAGGTATGTCACATTACTTTGCCAACGAATGCACAACACGCTAAGAGGGCGTCTCATTCATACAAAACCCGTCTATCTCGTACAGGAAACACCGCCGCTTGGATCACAATACAAACAAGTAGGACGAGTTCCGATTTAGATCTTGATTTAGCGCGACGGAAAAGAAAAGGTGCCAACAATAAAAAGCCTCCGCCTCGTCGAACGCCGTTAGTGGACTCCAATTTACTGAGATTCGTGAGTGCGCAAAAGAAAGCTCGACAACTGCAACGGATCCAAGAAGAAGAAACGCAACAACCATTGCTGCAACAAACATCACGAGAAACACAACAAAAAGCGACCGAAAGTCCCGAAAGAAACGAGTTCAAGTCAAACAACGAGCCAGAGTTAGTTCCATCACTTTCCATAGATGATGGGGCAGCTCTGGGAGCGAATGCATTTGCTGCTTACTTGTCATCATCACTGGCAACAAAAATAAATGAACCAAACGACAATGATGATTCCATTTGGATGGATACAGTTTCGGGAGAAACGGATACAGCGGGTGACACCACCAGCGACCAAAACTGGTTAGGACAGTTCAATAGTAATCGCGTGGCTCGGGTTTTAATGTCGCATGCCGACGATGCGACAGAACTGGAAGCGTTGGCAATCACGGCGGGAGACCGCGTGCAGTCACAAGCCTTGGCACGGACGGCCCGAAGAAGGGTTCGAGAATTTCTCAAACAAAGAGATCGCGTTTGGTTGGTAGAAGGCGTTGAAGAAACAAATTTACCAGTCGACGATTTTCCTGTGGGTATTTCTGCCGCGCCTCGCCCTTTGCAAAATAATTTTGAAAATGTCGTGGATTTGATGCTGGAATACGGACTCTCGGTGAGAGATATTGCAGAAATTCTTATTCATTCACCGGGTATTGCTTTGATGCAAGCGAGACCTATTCAAGGTGCAGGAGAAGGCGAAACGGACGCTGCAAGTTCGTCGGAAGGGGAAACGCTCCAAGAAACGTTACACCGGGTGTTAGTAGATCTATTGTGTGGCACACTCCGTCTGCGCAGATATGAAGCTCGAAAGGTACTTCGTCGGACTCCAGGTCTCTTGACCATGAGAGGGTCTAGATCGGCTATGGAAATGGTAGCCCTTTTGTTCAGTTGTCGGTGTCGGCCAAGTCACTCGCTCGCAATCAGGGCAATCATCTTCCAGTTCTTTTTCGAGGTCACCTGCTTCCGTTTTCCGACTAATAGCGTTTCTTGCCAGTGATGCCGTGCGTATGCCGGTAGAAAGTATCGGTCCTCTATTACGCCGGCCTGGTTGCCAAGAGCTACTGGATACTGTTGCTCCTGTTCCTCGATTGGTAACGCAAAACAGACTTGAAAAGACGGCTTTGAATCTCGCAGAAAACTCGACTTCGTTTGGTGCTGGAATTGCAGGATTAAGTGATAAGGAATCTTCATTGTTTGGTGACTCTGACGCAGATCCAAGTGTTTTGTCGGCATTGTATGGCCGGGAAAGTCAGACCCGACGAGAGCGAATCAATCGAACTTACCAGAAAATGAGTGAAACGGCTTGGACGCTACGAAACGAAATTGGGACTTCCGATCTCGGCAAAGTCATCGCTGCTTATCCTTCGGTGCTGCTGCTCGATGCAAAAGAACAAATCTTACCGACAGCCAAGTATTTGATGGAAGATCTCGGTATGTGGGAAGACGATCTTCCTCGAGTGCTTCAGCTGTACCCATTACTACTGGGCAAGCCGCGTGAAGAAATGCAAAGAGTGGTCGATTACTTAAAGCATTTGGGCGTGGACGAAGAAAGTATGCCCCTCATTTTCAGATCATTTCCTGCAATCCTGACAATGGATATTGAAACACAAATAAAACCTGTCGAACAATTCTTGAGAGAGACTGTGGGTATACGGAACATTGGCAGGTTTGTCACTAGGCTTCCTCCGGTCCTTGGCTACTCAGTCAAACAAGAGCTGCAGCCGAAATGGGAATTCTTGAAGGCGGTAACCACGGATCCTCGTTTTGAGGTGTCTCGTTTCCCTGCTTACTTTTCTTATCCGCTGGACCGAGTTATTAGAAGTCGCTTCATGTACTTGGTCAGAATCAAACGAATACCTGTGGCGCTGTTACCTCGATTGGATAACGTTTTGCGACACGGCGATCGCGATTTTGCTACTAAAATCGCCCGCGATCGAGACGACGGGGCTGCCTTTTTAGAGTTCGCAAAGCCCTCGCAAAAAGAAAAGAATATGCAAAGCGGCAATAAGGAGTAGGCCGCGCACTCATAAAATTGTAATAATAGAAACATCCATGCGGATGGCTAATTTATCATCAGAATATTTTCTACCCTTTGTTTTACCTGCTGTTCCGAGATCGTGAGGATTAAGAACAAATATATTAATAATGGGCAGTAGCATGTGAACCTTAGTTTTTGCTACTCTGTGACATTGGTTCTGCAGACGGATTCAAACAGAAATGATTCTATATTTTGGGTGTTTCTTAGCATAGGATCTCAAGTTCATGCTATAACTTCGGACTCGAGTCAATCGACTTTTATATAAGTCATGAAGATTATCTGATGGGTGATATGCAAAAGTTTGGTTCTCTTATCCAGCAGTATTTTTTGCTTTTGTATAGCATTATTTCTTAAAACTGTTTTAGCGGACGGAAGCCAGTGAATATCGACTAGCTAGAAGAGGGAAAAATATAGTTTAGTCCCTGTCTCGTGACTTGATTTCAATCTTGCCAAAAATTGACCCACATGACACTTTGGACTATAGTAATATCTCCGCGCTCGTCACCTTCGCGTATGTGTGTTTTTGTTGATGCTATTGCGATGATTGTTTATTATCCATTATCATTCGAAGCCCTCCATCATTCATAAAGAAAAGGCTCTAGCATTGTTAACAAGTCAGGAAATCATTTCAAAGGTCGAAAGCTAAGAAAGTAGGATGCAAAGCAATCGGAAAAATCATCTTGTTATCGTTCTTCTCCTCAATTCCCTCGGCGCAACGTTTGCCCAACTTCTCGAATGTCCTTTCGGGTGGGGAGACAATGAAAAACTAATTCAAATTCCTCCAGATCGAATCAACGATGGATATTGTGACTGTCCGACTTCAGGCTTAGATGAAACGGAAACAAACGCTTGCTCGGGGTCAGCGAACTGGCCTGGCATTCATGCCGACACTGCGAGGTAAGTAGAAATAATGAACATCGACGGTCTAAATTCGTTCATTGTGATGTCGTAGTCTTACAAATTTTTGAAACAAACCAGTACATCTAAATATCACTGCCCGGGACAGGCTCAGCTACACATATCCCTTTCGAAAGTACAGGACGGAATTTGTGATTGTTGCAGTGGGGCGGATGAAGCACCGGGTGTTTGTCAAGATATATGCGACGAAGTACTGGCGGCGGAACGACAGGAAATGGAACGACGATTGCACGCTTTCCGGGAGGGATCGTTGATCAGAAAGAAGGAACTCGCATCCTATTCAGAACTTCGCGAAAAGACAGCACTTGATCTGGAAGTTGAGCGGAGTCGAATAAAATCATTGGAGTCTCGTTTGAACGAGGCAAAAGACCAACTTGCACAATGGAAAATAAAGAGACTGGAGCAGCGGCTTGAACAGATAAAGGAACGAACAGCGAAGATTGCCACGGATCCTGAAACAGGAATTTTGAACGGATTATCAACCGATGAGCTTGGTTGGATGATTGTGCATGCGTGTCAAACGGCAGGCGAGATGCAGACCATGTATCCTTTGGAAGAAAGAGACGCGAAATCCAGTGCTAGTAGCAAAGGCACTGATTCGACAACGTGTGTTCCGTTGCGATTGGCCGGACTCGACGCAGGCCTGATTTGGGAGTCAACTACCTACAAGCCAAAGTCTATGGACGAAGCTGTTGACAAGATACTGCTAGCGGAGCTTCTCGACTTTAATGTACAACATACGGGTTCTCCTGCCTGGACACAGCAATCACTTGACAAGGCTAACACTCTTAATGATAAGTCACAAAGGCGTCGACTCACAGAGGTGGAACCAGAGAACGATGAAGGAGATGACGAGGACGACATTGACGACGATCGTAAACCGACAAAAGAGACATCACGCAATTCAAGTAAGCAAGCCAAAAAGTCTGAACAAGAAGAACGACGACTGCAACTTGAACAGCTTATTTTAGGGCAACCATATTCGTTGAGTCGAGTTGCGTTGCGGCAAAAGGCCGAGAAAGTAATCGCAGTGATTGACGCAATGAAAGAGACCGCCGAAGGAGACACAAATATGACTGAGGATATTGAAGAGAGTGGTAATAGTGGCCCTGGTCCAGTGATCGACCCCGTGTCTCTTCCTTTCATCCGCAACAAGCTTGACGATCGCAGTCGAGTTATCCAGACCGGTATGTTGCATTGTATCGTGGATGTCGGTTTTTTAACATTCGTCGATCCGTAGTCGTGTCCGCGCTCGCTAACTCATGCTTTTCTTTATAAAACAGGTCTCGACTATGCGGTTTCGGCAAAGGTATTAATGGATGAACTTGATGCAAGCAACCCGCCTAACTTACGCGCAGTGCTCCAATCCCTGTTGATAGGCACATTGATCCATGGAAATTTATCTTCCTTACAATTTTGGGAGCTACTTGCAAACGTGGTCCCAGAGCTACGAATTGTGGACGGGGAGTCGAAAACTTGCAAAGCACATATTACTTGTCCACCGACGACTATCCGACGTAACTCTATTGGTATACCGTCGACGGAAATATTGAAAGCAGCAGAGGAAGCTTGCATTGGACTTTTACAGCAAGCTCAGCAATCTTGCGTGGTAGAAGATGGAGAAGACGCGTTATCTGGAGATATTCCAAACGGCTACGGTGGATTTTATGTTCTTAGTGGTCGCGATGAGTTTGACTTGTTTCACACCATTCTAGGCGACCTGACTCTCGTGGACAACGACGAAGCGAAAAATGAAAGAGACGAACTAAATGCTCGTATCTCAACATTTGAAACGGAGTTAGAAAGCTTACAAAGCAAAATAGCCGATATGGCTGATCTAGTAGATGGCGGAAAAGACGGATCTCATGGCCCTGACGGCGAGCTGTATTCAATGAAGAATTCATGCCACTCCATAGAATCCGGGAAATACACCTACAAACTTTGTTTAAATGATTCAGCGACCCAGTCAGAAGGTGGCCCTGGAGGCACTCATCTTGGAAAATGGGATGGGGCTAGCGTGGAAGATGACGGAACTCGCGTTTGGAAATGGACAAATGGGGCAAAATGCTGGAATGGTCCAAAGCGTTCCGCCACAGTCCATGTCACTTGTGGCATTGAAAATCAGGTCACATCTGCTGATGAACCTGAAACATGTCGTTATGTTTTTGAAATGGAGAGTCCCATCGCATGTGATGAATCATATCGACTGAAGTACGGCTTACCGACGCTGGAGTAAAGCACTCCTTTCGTCAAGAAATTCATAGATTTAGTTCATTCTACGTATCAGTAAATAGGATCTCCTCTTCGCCCTTGGGTCTCTGCCGAATGCCGAGGGCTTTCCTGCATGGGTTTACTGTTGTTGAAGGGAAAAGCTGACTTTATAGTCTTATCAGACATAAATTCTTTCGACTTATTCTTCAATTTTTTATAGTATAAACAGAAAATTATTTGGGAACTGAAGTAGGGATACTCGATGAACATTTTGCTCATTTTGACCGTGCAAAGGAATTCCGTTATAATTTGTGCACGCTCTGTGGTCCGGTGTCCATAATGTCAAAACATTGGCTAGAAACTATTCGCTGTCGAACAACGCCATCCATTAAACGACGCTTGTAAGAAGAAAGCGACTTTATGACAAGACCGTTCCGGTTTACATTTTCAGCCTGAAAAAGCAATACGCTGTAACTGCAGCGCATTGGGTGCAAGTCGCATCATTTCAAACAGAAGATCAAGAGTGATGTTGGTTGAAGCAGCCAAAAAAACAGTGTATAGGTTTGTTGAAGCATGAATCCGTGTCAAGGACTCGGATTGAGCTGTCATGAGCGTTCGGATGACATTTTGGATCAATTTGGGGTTTGTATCATACCACACATTGCGCAGGACGGCATGAAGCGGAATCTCAGAGCAACTCGATGAGATTGATACTTCTTCCAGTAACTGTTCTGGAAAGAGTCGGCATACGATTTCGACAAGATCCGGTAAAGGTGAATATAACGTGCTTACGCGATAAAGCAAAGTAGGTGTTGTAGCCATGTGACAAGGATTTCGGAAAAGCGTAACGATACGCACCCATGACTCCAGCACAGGCGAACGATTCTCACTCCCATTTGTTGACAACGCGCTGCTTTCCAAGTCGCGATCAAGCACAAAATCGACTATTTCGCGCATTTTCGACATCAAATCATCATTCACGGGGAAGAAATCCGGATGGCTTCGACATCTACTCCACAAATTCAAGAGAGGCGAATCGGCATGCTGCTCTTCCTCAATCGTTTCTGTTCCGGTCCATGGCGCTATCCATGGAACAAATCTTTTCGTCTGGACCAGAATATCAAGTATATCAGCAGGTACATTTCCTACAGATGCGATGAACAGCGGTGACCTTCGGTGTACAGAGACTGAAGCTTGTGTTCTTGCCTGTTCCTTCAGCGCTGTTTCGACGAAAATGCGTACTAAAGAGAAATTTTCCCGGGTATATTGGTTGCTACAAAGAAAGTGAATTGGAGTGGATCCAGTGTTATCGCTCTCTGACACCAGAACAGCATGCGGATTGATCTTGATCAACTTCAGGAGGAATTCTGTCGAAGGCGAGGCAATCCCCGGCATTGTAGCCAGATGCAATGGTGTGCGCTCCGAATCTTCGATTTTGTAAAAGGCTTCCCACGGAGCTACTTTTAATCTATGGATCGCTACATCCCAATCTCCATCCCAAATAGCCAGAAACAAGGGACACCGCCATGGAATGACACGTCGGTAACGCGGAATATCTTGTTTTAGCTTTCGTTTCAAACATTCCCAACAGCCGCCCCAGCACACCATTTTAGTTGGAATCCTCTTCAGAGCGAGCTGAACGATTGTTACGTGATAGGAATGGCGAATGGCTATACCAGTAAAGCGGTTGCTTTGGTGGATTTTATCATCTTCCTGCTGTACCTATGGTACAGTTTGTACCATGAGCCATGAGCGTAGGATTTGTGTACATTCCTTACAAAGTATGGTACAGCATTTGTACGATATTAGGTCGCGTATTGGTTCATTCCTCATGACTGAAATGCAGTCGTGATTTGCGAGGGCTATCTCTTTGGGTCTTAGTAAATAGGGAACTCAACCTTTTGCAAGGTTCTTCGACGTAAAATTATAACGATGTAAGATGCTGCTACCGGTAAAGACTACGGAGTATTTCATTGCAACGACGGCAAATGGAAATCAAAAAAAAATATTGAAGGACTAAAATGCAGTCGTGGATAAGTTCTACTCCGAGTCAATACTTTCCACTATGGTAAGTGAAAAATGTCATTATTTGAAGCAGACGGAATTTCTGAAGTGCTGTTCCAAAAACCAAGAAGTCTCTGGGCGTTTGTGGGTTCACTCACCAAGAAAAATTCTGGGCGTTTGGTGTTTTTCAACTTCAACTTACAGAAAATCTGGAAGTGCGGTATATCTACGTACCCAGAAAATCGAAACCACATCACAATGCGATAGGTCGACAGGTCAGTGGTCCAATTTGACGATGGTGCTTGTCATCAACACAATCTAATTTTATTTCCTCTTCCCCATAGTTGCAAGAATGAGAAACTCCCTTTACTCTTAATTCTTCCTTTCGGATCGGCTTTCGTTGTGCCACAATCTCCGACTGTGCGAACGTTCGGCGTGTCCCTCCATGCGGTGGCCTTGGAACCGGAACCAGAGGGTGGCGAAGAAGTTACGCCCCTCAAAACCATGGCGGGATGTCGTATGAAGAAAATGGAAGAACTAAAGAACGTCAAGAGTGAAAATGGTCCGGCGTATCAATTCTGGATGACAGCGACCGTAGATGGAAATATGATCAAGGACAACCACACGGAACTTTTGAAAAACGCGAAAAAGAAGGCTAACTTTCCAGGGTTTCGAAAGGTACAAGAGTATTTGTGTATGCTTCGCGTAATTGCTTCGTTGGAATCACTGCCTTACTCTTTTCCTGTTCACCAGGGTCAAGTTCCTCCGTACGCCATGCCTCAAATTACACAATTTTCTATTCAAGAAGCCATCATCAAAACAGTAGAAGCCGCTGTTGATGCACATGGACTCAAAGCACTATCAGGGAGTGATGGACAGGTGGAAGTGAAAGAAAACGTAGAAGACATGGTGAAAGGATACAAATTAGGAGATCCTATTCAGTTCACGGCCGTCTTGAATCTCTCCTACAATACAGACAACTCAGCGTCGGATGTGATAGATGAGCCAGCGGGTGTTGTAGATGTTGCTGCAAAAGAAGTCTAAATAATATAAATAATAATATTTGACGCGCCTCTTTGTTCATTTGCGATTATCGTGTAACTCGTATCACAAAGACGCGCTTGATGGCGTCTACTCTCAATGCCGCTGAGGTTGTAACAGATGCGTCCCAGGTCCCACTCCCAGGCTAAAGAGACTTTGCGAAAGGAAGTAGGCCTATTGTTCTTTCGATTTAGTAAGAAGTAGCATTTATTATGAGATTGGTATTCGGCTGATGACAATCAATACTGCATGATCACCGACCGCGGAGCTTTAGCTTTCGTGTGGATCTCTTCCTACAGTTTTTAAGCCAAAAGTAGGATTTAATCGAGACCTTGGTGAATGAGAGCTTTGCGGAAGCTGACGACCGCGAACGAGCAGAGCCACGCGCTGTCGACCGGACGAAACATTTGGGTCAACACCGTCAACAGAGTAAGATAAAGCACAGCTTCCCTTTATCATACAATACCTTGTCGCTGTAATGTCCGATTTTTCTCGCAATGTCTGTTTCGTTGTTTTCTTGCTCTGGTCTTGACCTTTCGTCTTTACAAATTGTTATCTACGATTGTGGCTCGTACCATTCAAGATTCTCCGTTCGATCAAGCAATTTACATCTGCAACTCTTTCCGTGAAGTACGGAAGAAGTCGATCATTCGAGTAAATAAAATTGATAGTTCGCATCGGGCAATAGAAATGAAGCCTGGCGTCAAGGTGTGACAAACGCAGCGAAGTGAATTCATCAACGAAAATCATCAAATAGAGTTTCCGTATGGCAGACGAAGACTGCCACAACATCTCTCCCATGTACACTTCTTTGTAATAATAGTATCTTTGAAATGATTAAAATAAAAGTAAAGCGTCGAGCCAGACCATTGAAAAGTGCATGCCATGTTGTACGGTGAAGCAGATGAAAAGCAAACACTCATCTCACAATTTTTCACAATTTTTCCTTACAATCCCCTTGCAAAATATTACGGATTTCACTTAGTAAAAACGACAAGATTCACAAGGTTTATATTACGTTTTTTAAAACCAGTCTCCAAGTGTGGCTGAATGTGTACACTTGAACCCATGAAAGGGACAGCAATTTCAACAATTCATTAAGGTTATCCAGCTTTTAACTCAGATAACCTTAATTAGTTGAGCAATACCCATTCTGTATTATGGTTCCACTCGTACACATTCAACCATACAGGAAAACTGGTTTTGTGCTGTTAAATAAAATCCATGTGAATTATGTCGCTTTTAATAAGTAAAATCCGTAAAATTTTGCAAGGGGATTGTAAGGAAAGTTGATCATTCTCCACCGTTCATCCGTCCGCAGTCGGCGGACTAGTTTTTCGTATTTTGTGTTGCATGCAAACAATGGAAAGACCATACAGCAACAATAACCGAGTTAGTATTGTAAAAGTGAGGCAGTATATTCCATTTCTTAATTCAGCAACATGAAACCAGAAGAAAAAGCGATCATTCCTAGTAGCTTAAAATGCAATGCTACCAGCAAATTCGCTGTGATGGATGCCCCGGGTGTTTCGCAGCCATCGTCTTCCGTCAAGGCAAACAAGGAAGGATTGCAAGGACGACGCGCCAAGGCGTCCTCGGGTCCCAAAATGGATGCCGGGCTCAAGTTGGGTGGTGACTCGTTTGTGAAACGCACGAAAGATCCGGATTGGTTGAAGCAACGCATGGATGTTTATCAGAAGATCCAGCAACGCCGCGCGGAAGAGTTGACGAAGAAAACTCCTGTTTCGATCACTGTTACTTTACCCGACGGAAAACTGATTTCCGAAGATAAGCAAGGCAATTCTTTGCAAGCGTGGAAAACATCACCGTACGATGTGGCGGTCACCATTTCGCAAGGATTGGCGGATGCTGCTACGGTAGCTCGAGTTACGTACGAGTCGTATTGCGATGATTACTCCCCGGCAGAAGACGGCATGGAAGGCGAAGATATGTTAAGTGACGCCATGGCGGATGCTGGCTTGGAGAAATCTGACTCGGATAAGACTTTTTTGTGGGATATGACGCGACCTTTAGTAGGACAAGTGGCGAAACTAGAATTCCTCAAATTTGAAACGGATCAGGACGCCAAAACTGTTTTCTGGCATTCCTCTGCGCATATGATGGGAGAAGCCTTGGAGCATTTGTATGGATGCAAGTTGACGATTGGACCTCCTTTGGCCGGTGGCTTTTACTACGATTCGTACATGGGGACTGATGCGTTTCGTGAAGAAGATTGTAAGTTCAATCGACACGTCACAATGCTATTTTGTGTGCCCTTTAATCTCATTAATTGTTTTCTGTTATAGATAAACCGGTAGAAGAGGAGGTGAATAAGATTGTCAAACAAAAACAACAATTTGAGCGCATGGTGATCACCAAAGAAGAAGGTCTGGAACTCTTTGCGGACAATCCGTTCAAGCAGTCCATTTTGAAAACCAAAGTCCCTGATAATGGTCGCACTACTGTGTATCGATGTGGTGACTTGATTGATCTTTGTCGGGGACCTCACGTAGTTCACACCGGGAAAATCAAGGCGTTTGCAGCAACGCGCCATTCGGCTACCAACTGGCTCGGAAACACAGACAACGACACGTTGCAACGAATGTACGGTATCAGTTTCCCGGACAAGAAAATGTTGAAAGTATGGCAAGAGAATCAAGAAAAGGTAGGTGATGGATTTATACTCTTCGTCGCGACCCTGGCTATGAGGATACAAAGAAATCTCATTCACGGATTACATTATGACCGAAAACATTCGTCCGCTGATTCTTCTGAGCCGTGTTTCCGCAATACTGGATAATTGTTGTTTATAAGCTGCTTATACAAGCTATCTAACATTATCAACTGTCATCGAAACAACAGGCCAAAGAGAGAGATCACCGGCGCATTGCTGCAAAGCAAGACCTTGTCATGTTCCACGATTTGTCAGCCGGTAGTGCATTCTGGTTGCCCCACGGTGCTCGAATCTACAATAAGCTCATCAGCTTTATCAAGGATCACTACTGGAAACGTGGTTACGATGAGGTCATTACTCCTAACATCTACAATCTCGATTTGTGGCACCAATCTGGGCACGCCATGCATTACAAGGACGCCATGTTTTGCTTTGATGTGGAAGGCACAGAGTGGGCGATGAAGCCCATGAATTGCCCTGGTCATTGTCTTATTTTTGGAGGCGCTATTCGCTCTTATCGTGATCTCCCTATTCGTATGGCAGATTTCGGCGTTCTCCATCGCAATGAGCTGTCTGGTGCGTTGACAGGATTAACGCGCGTTCGTCGCTTCCAGCAGGACGACGCCCACATCTATTGTCGCGAAGACCAGATTGAGTCTGAAGTCGTTGGGGCATTGAACTTCATGAAGGATGTCTACGACACATTCGGCATGTCGTACAAGCTCGAATTATCGACCCGGCCAGCAAAAGCTTTGGGTGATATTGAATTGTGGGATAGAGCGGAAGCTGCTCTAGCAAGAGCGATGAACGAATTCATCGGCGAGGGAAACTGGCGCATCAATCCCGGAGATGGAGCATTTTATGGTCCCAAGATTGATATCAAGGTCATGGATGCTATGGATCGTGTCCACCAGTGTGCTACCATCCAGCTAGATTTTCAGCTCCCAATTCGTTTCAATCTCCAGTACACTACTGCGAGCAAGGAAGAAGGCAAACAATTTGCTCGTCCTGTGATGATCCATCGTGCGATGTTGGGAAGCGTGGAGCGCATGTTCGCCGTGCTTTGTGAACATTTTGGAGGCAAGTGGCCATTCTGGCTCAGTCCTCGCCAAGTCATGCTCATTCCTGTTCACGCTGATTGGAACGAGTACTGTGAAAACGTGAGACAGAGACTGCATGACGAGGGTTTTTATGCTGATGTAGATTTCTCCAAGAACACGTTTCAAAAGAAAGTTCGAAACGCTCAGATCGCCCAATATAATTTCCAACTCGTCGTTGGCAAAGTCGAGGTGGAGAACGGATCGGTGAATATCCGTACGCGTGAGAACAAGGTTGAGGGTGAAAAGAAAGTGGAGGATCTTATTGAAGATCTGAAACGCATGCGCGATACGTTTGAAAAGAGTCCAGAGATGTTAAGCGAGACCAAAGAACAGAATTAAATTCACTGGCAAACGGGTAAACGTATATAATCATCGTTAATTGTTTTTTTCCTAAGTAAAGACATCAATCAGATCAATGTAGCCGTTGAGACAAGTTCATTCATTTGAAAGCTGGCGACGGTTTTTTCATTAACATTCCAGTAACATCGGAGACAGTCTTATTTTTTGTATGCCTTGAGCGACCGCACCGCTTCGCTGCAGCATCAAATAACGCACGCGTGTGTGCATCCTCGAGCTCGACAGGCGGCATCGTGCCTCGCTTCATTATCAGACCAGCCTGCACCGGGATATCTTTTGTCTGACGATCTGTCCTTTTCTTGTCGAATTGTTTCGATGCTTCAAGCACAGCTAATCTCATACCGCGATGTCTGCGATACAATGCTCTATTTGCCATCAAGGGCGATGCAGATGTTAAACTAAGTTCTGAACTTTCATCCTCATCGGTTTTAGATGGCAAGAAAGCAATACTCGCGGATCGATCTCCATCGTCCCACTGAACCCCACTTTTAAGTTCGTGTGATAAAGACTTCTTTTTCTGAAAGCGAACGGGTGTTTCTCCATTACTGAGCTTATTGATAGAATCGGACGTGTGATCTTCGGTGCTCTCTCCTTCAGGCAAGACCCCCAGAGACCCTTCGCCTATTCCCTTACCGACACGACGGAACGATGATTCGGGAGTTCCCGCTTCCTTTGGTTGTCCTTTCATTAGCTTTTTGAAATTTTCAAAATCGATCGTATCTTTAGAAGTGCATTGTTTTAAACTGTCTCGCCATATTTTCTCAAGCTCTTCATACGCTGTAGAGTTACCTAGTAAATTCTGGAGATCTTCGATACTTATGTATCTGCGAACAGCGTCGTTTAGAAAAAAGAAGCAGCCTTAAAACTAATGGAGCACTTTACTTACCCTCGTCGATTGCCATCAAGTCGATCAAAAGCCAAACGGAGGTTTCTGTCGTCAACTCGCGCTTGAGAAAGTCCAGCTGCAAGAAAATCATGCCAACGAATTGTGGGTTCATTTTTCCGTGTCTTTATTGCGTCGAATATGTCCACGATTTCTTGTTCTGTCAAAGCGCCTAATGTCCCAGCTTCAGCATTCTCGAGAAGAACAGTGCGCAACGCTTTCAGCGTTATCTCTCCATCACCATCGGTATCTATTAATTCAAATTCTTGTCGGAGATCCGCGATTTGGTCGGGCAAAAGCGTAAAGCTAAGTACTTCCGATAGAATCTTCTGCATGTCAGAGTTTTCTTTGAACGAAACCAGACTTTCCAAAGTTTTCGAATTTAGCTTGTTTCCTTCGCGTATATCCTTTTTCGCCCACACTTGAATCCAACGATCTTTTTGTATTTCCCGTGCAGTGGGCCTTTTCTTCGGATCGGCACGTAGCAGCCGTTTGACAAACCGCTTTCCATCATCGCTAACTTGAGCCCAAACATCCGCCGGTTCGAAAGTCAGCTCGCCTCGCATGATATTTTCTTTTACTAGAAGAAGACTTTCGCCGTCCAATCCACCGAAAGGCGTCTCACCGCTCAGCAGTAGGTAAGTTATGACACCAACTGCCCAAACATCACACTTTTCGTCATACGCGCCTTGAATGATTTCAGGAGCAACCGTGTACGGCGTTCCAACTTTGTCGTGAAGGCTTTGTCCTAGTTCAAAATGTTTTGATAAGCCGAAATCGATCATTTTCAGTTCCGAGTCTGGCTCTTGGTTGCTAAACAAAAAGTTTTCCAGTTTTAAATCACGATGAATGATCCCTTTCGAGTGTAAATATCGCACGGCGGATACCATTTGTTTAACGAGCCTGGCACATTGCGCTTCCGTGTAATGAAAATCTGGTTGTTCATCCAAGCGATCAAACAAATCACCTCCATGACACAATTCCTGCAAAATATATATTTCATTGGTGCTCTCGTACACTTCTTCTATCCTGACAATGTTGGGGTGGTCGAGCTGGCACATGATAAAAATTTCATTACGGAGTTGTCGCAATCCTTCTACCGAGTCGACCAGACCAATATCGAGGCATTTTACTGCGTAATTGACGCCTGTTTCTCGATGTGTTACCAAGCGAACGATCCCCGACACTCCAGAACCCAAGATGGGTCCATCGTGAACACCGTCGTAGATTTCTTCAATTGGCTTTCCGAAAGGGGTCTATGTTGTTGTGAAAGAGGTAAACAGTGAGAGGCATTCGCAATAGATCGACAAAAAGACACCTCACTTTTAAGATACATACCTCAATTCGCACAACATTGGTAGCAATTCCACCCTTCTCTTGCATCTCTTGACGCAAATTGACCAGATCCAATATTCCGCTGCGATTGAGGTCTCTCGTCGAAAGATCCTCTCCGATCTCGGAACCATCATACGAAGATGCACCAGAAGAGTAACCTGGTCTGATTTTCCAGTCATTGCGGCGTTCCTCGGCTGACTTTTTGCTGTGATCGGAAAGAGGTTTCAACTCTCGATTGGAAGAAGAACCCTTTCGTAAAGACTCCGCCTGCGTACTTGCTGCCGTAGTATTCTTCAAATTTATCGAACCTTTTCGTTAAAATAGTCAAGATAAAAACGATGTTGTCAGAGAAAACGCAAGCAAACAAGGAATTGAGTAACGCAAAGAAAGCTTACGTGGAGTAATTGTCGCTTTCGAGGTCTCTACCGAGACAGCTGCTGCTGCTTCTTTGCTCGGTCCACAGCCCATTTGTCTTTATTTCCTTTTCGGTATCACTTGCTTTCGATAGACAGAAACTGGCTCCGATGTGTTACGGCTTGTTGCAGTTCTGTCTCGCTCCTTTGAAATGTGCTGAAGCTGAAGTCCATTCAAGAAGAAAGTCTTCGGACAAGGAAAAATCTTTCTTTGCGTTCATTCGTTCGCTCGCCTTCCTTCTTCGGCGTTTTTGGCGAAGTTGAGATACTTTTAGTACCGGTACGAAGCAATAAGTTTTATCTCCAGAACTCCTTCCATGTACTGTATGATGGGAAGTAGTCTTGGATGCATTTGACTACCGGTACGGTACCGGAACGATGACTTGTAAAAGGCGACCAACTCACTCGTGTTATACGTTCTTGACTCACTCCTCGTCTCCACTTGAGCCGATTGCTTAGACCGCCAATAGTAAAGATAACTAGAGATGAGATGAAGGTAAGACGCACAATACCGAAAGACTCTAGAGCTCCTAGCTCACATTCCATTGGCAACATCCGATTTCGGTGCCGATCGAAAGACGGACAAAAGAAAGCATCGATCACCGATCGCTTCCCTAAGCGGATTAGTGTCGGCTACTTCCTTCAGTGGAACAATTAGAGTTACTGATGAGTTGTCGGTCAAGGTCAAAAGGAAAATACCCGATGCAGTCTTTAAGCAGTCTTGGATGCGCACGATTCAACTCACAGAATATATTACGCAAAGCAACAATGCGCTTCAACGAGAATTATCTAAACTTTAGCGAAATTGTTCAATCGTATTGCATCAACTCATCGGACATGTTAATCCCTTCCGTGTAGCATCGAAAGCTGTCAACAATGTTGCGAAGATTCGGTTCCGTCTTCTTGAAACGCGCCGATGTGGAGGCAGCCCAGAGAACTTCCACAGCAGGACCTTCACTAGTAATACTAGCAACACCTTTTCGATCCACTTCGAAACCAGCACCCGTCAACAACTGGTACTTGAAATCCGCCATCACGTACGTTTGGCCCGCTTTCGTAACTGGCGTTAACTTGGTAACCTTGAAATTCTGGTACATGTTCTCACCTTTCTGGCCGATGGACTTCATCAACGCCTTCTCAAACAATTCTTTTGGTTGTGTAGCAATATCGTTCACATGTCCCGGGTCAGAATAAACAAAGAAGGTTGCCGTGTCGCCCTTTCCGTAATCTCCCGCTTGCACCGTTCCATCCTCTCCATTTACGTCGTTACTCGGCGTTTGAACAACCCAAGTAATGGGATGAGAAAAGGAAACAAGAATGGGAAAACGGTTTTTCCCTTTGCCGTAAATTTCGAGAAGGGGGGCAAAGCCATCGGGGACCGGGCCCAACGGCGGCAGCCCGTAACCGCGTAACTTGGCGTCTACCTTACTCACTCCGCTGACGGCATTCGCGGGTTGCAGCGACAATGTTTCACCGAAACAGGCCATTCCAGTCGTAATGGCGGCTTGGGAAAGGAATGAACGGCGTGAACCTTCCGTAATCAAGTTATCTTCCGATAGATTCAGAGAGATCATTCGGCGATTGGCCTGTTCTTGCACTGTGAATGCACTGCAGCCAGCCCAAAAAGCGGTAAAAGCGAATAGATTTCGGTATAACATCTTTGCTCACAGAAAAGTTGCCGTTAATTGTCGTCTTTATGTTGCGAGTTGCAGCAGAGATTGATCACAATAATATGTTGCAATAATGGTGTCATCATCATGCTGCGGTTTGTCGAAAGGCGCGATCTTTTTCGTCGGACGGACGGATCGCGGATGCTTCTTTCCACGTCATAGTCAGCTGCCTCTTGTATAAAGGATTTAAGTAGTAGTATCACTCTGAGTCACTTACGTACGCAAGAAGCCTTATCGCTTATCGTGATTTGATCCAACCAGTGATTCATTCGAATGCCCGATCCACCGAGCTTTAGTTTTTCCTACTCCGTATCATTTTACAACCAAGGAGAAGCAGGTCCAGAAATTCTGGACCAGGTGTATTTCATTCGTACAGAAATTCAGGGCTGGTCCAGAAATTCTGGACCATGTGCATTTCATTCGTAGAGAAATTCTGGGCTGGCCCAGAAATTCTGGAGCATGCTTATTTCATTCGCACAGAAATTCTGGGCTGGTCCAAAAATTCTGGACCAGGTGTTATTTCATTCGTACAGTTCTGGGCTGGTCCAGAAATTCTGGACCGTGTGTATTTCATTCGTACAGAAATTCTGGGCTGGTCCAGAAATTCTGGACCAGGTGCATTTCATTCCTACAGAAATTCTGGGCTGTGTCAGAAATTCTGGACCAGGCGTATTTCATTCATAGAGAAAATCAGGTTTGGTCCAGAAATTCTGGACCAGTTGTATTATGAACCAGAAATTCTGGACCATGTGTATTTCATTCCTACAGAAATTCTGGGCTGGTCCAGAAATTCTGGACCATGTGTATTTCATTCGTACAGAAATTCTGGGCTGGTCCAAAAATTCTGGATCATGTGTATTTCATTCCTACAAAAATTCTGGGCTGGTCCAGAAATTCTGGATCATGTGTTTTCATTCTTACAGAAAATCTGGGCTTGTCCAGAAATTCTGGACCATGTGTATTTCATTCGTACAGAAAATCTGGGCTGGTCCAGAAATTCTACACCTTTCATTCATACAGGAAATCTGGGCTGGTCCAGAAATTCTGGACCATGTCTATTTCATTACAAAGGGAAATCGGGCTGGTCCAGAAATTCTGGACCATGTGTATTTCATTACAAAAAATTAGGCTGGTCCAGAAATTCTGGACGATGTGTATTTCATTACAAAGGAAATCTGGGGCGGTCCAGAAATTCTGGACCAGGTGCATTTCATTCCTACAGAAATTCTGGGCTGTGTCAGAAATTCTGGACCAGGCGTATTTCATTCATAGAGAAAATCAGGTTTGGTCCAGAAATTCTGGACCAGTTGTATTATGAACCAGAAATTCTGGACCAGGTGTATTTCGTTCTTACAGAAAATCTGGGGCCTCCCAGAAATCAGGACAAGATTACAACAATACAGAGTAAACGTATCACATGCACTAAACCTTAGTTTTTATAAGCTCTTTAAGCAGAGGCATATGTTTTTCCTGCACCATGTTCTTTGGTCCATTGGGCGTTGTCAAAAGGATCACCACTCCACGCCTTTTGGAAAGCGGCTTCGGCATCAAAGCTAGACGGATCATCAATTCGCTTCTCAATATCAGCCTTAAAGTGACGAATCAGACCTTGGACAGGCCAAGCTGCGGCATCTCCCAAAGCACAAATGGTGTGTCCCTCAATCTGTCTGGAAATTTCTTCAAGCATGGGAATTTCGCGCTTGTCGGCGTCTCCCTTTTTCCATGCGAATCAAAATGTCCTCAAGCCAGCCTGTTCCCTCACGGCAAGGAGTGCACTGACCACACGATTCGTGCTGGTAGAAGTGGGATAAGCGACGAATTGCACCTACCATATCAACCGTGTTATCAAACATGGTGACTGCCGCAGTTCCCAATCCAGATCCCTTGGAGCGCAAGTCATCAAAATCCATAATGGCCTCATCGCACAGCTTCTTATTGAGAACTGGAACAGAAGATCCTCCAGGAATGCAGGCTTGCAAGTTGTCCCATCCAGTACGCATACCACCGCAGTGCTTGTCAATCAATTCGCGAAGAGGAATCGACATGGATTCCTCGACAACAATGGGATTCTTCACATGACCAGAAATAGCAAAGAGCTTGGTTCCACGGTTGTTTTCACGTCCAAAAGATGAAAACCAGGAAGCGCCTCGTCGCAGAATCGTGGGCGCCACAGCAACCGTTTCAACATTGGTCACGGTAGAAGGGCATCCAAAGAGACCAACACCCGCAGGGAACGGAGGTTTGAGGCGGGGCTTTCCTTGCTTTCCTTCCAAGCTTTCAATCAACGCAGTCTCTTCTCCGCAGATGTAAGCACCAGCTCCGCGGTGAAGATAAATATCAAAATCGTAACCCGATCCGCATGCGTTCTTTCCGAGCAATCCGGCACTGTAGGCTTCGTGAATCGCTTCATCCATCACCACTGCCTCGTTAAAGTATTCCCCGCGGATGTAGATGTAGGCAGCACGAGCACGCATCGCATACCCGGCCAGCAAGCATCCCTCAACGAGTTTATGAGGGTCCTTTCGCATAATTTCACGATCCTTGCAAGTACCTGGCTCACTCTCATCGGCATTCACTACCAAGAAACTAGGACGACCGTCCGTATTCTTGGGCATGAAACTCCATTTGAGACCCGACGGAAAACCGGCACCTCCGCGTCCGCGCAAGCCAGAGTCTTTGATTTCTTGCACGATCCAATCCGGACCCATGCACATGATTTCCTTCGTCAAATGCCAATCGCCGCGCTTCATCGAGTCTTTTAATCGCCAGTCTTGTTCACCGTAAAGATTCGTAAAAATACGATCTTGATCGGAAAGGAAATTAAAACCACTTTAATTTGAAAGATATTGTGAAATGCGGCGTGTAAGAAGAAGCTAACGCTGAAAAAGAGGCACTCCACAGGCCGCAGGGAACGGTCACTTACCCCGCTACATTTGTCTCTGCTTTCGAAGACAAAGCGCGACCTGCTTGGCGCGCAGCTAGCCTATTCGCCACGGGGCGAAGGAGGGATTGCGGAGTCAACATGGTCTTTCAACTTGCATTCAAAAGAAGAATAAGAAAGACTAAAAACACAACAAAAAATCACACTGCATCAACAGCAAGAGCTTCGCCGTTTCCACGCCAACTCAAATTACGGTTGGCATACAGACAAAACTAGCCGGGTTCTTTTTTCCTACGACAAAGCTACGTAAAAATGTACGTACAATATAGCTGTCCCGCAGATATCACAAGTCACGAGTTTCAAAGAGGGTCCAGTCTGTCCGTGCATCCTCAAGGAAATTTGAGATACACACTGCGACATGAAAAAATATTGGAGTGCCACTCCGATAGAGACAAAACTCTTTTCGTCTAGAGTACTAATCCGGGTACTTTGTAGTATTACTGTGAAAAGCATTCTGATTTTTGCGCCAAAACGCAAGGGGGTTGTCCAGGAAATTTTCACTTTTTGTCAACACCTTCAAATGTTGACCTTTGGATGGTATTTCTACCCCATCTTTGCAGTTCTTCAAACGATAATCATCATTAACGCTATGAAAGACACCGGTGCTGTATTAGGTGGCCCAAAAGTCGAGTGATTCTTTTGTTTTTCCAAGCTTGGGTGGACGTTAGAACGGCACTATCATCGTCAAAGCACTTCGACGCGCATCTTTTCCCAAGAAAAACGCTGCGTCTTCCTTGAATAGTGACTAATTTGAAAAGGAGAAGAAAAGAGGGATAAGAATGTCCTTTGTATAAATGGACGCACAAGTAAAAGAGACAGATGTCTCATCAAATTTGACAGACCGGAAATGTCAGACAAAACGATTTTAATTATAAGAACAGTGTTTTCTATGAACACAAAGTGCGGACATGAGTACGATAAATATCATTAAGGTAAACAGATCGTTATGTACTTAAATCACATTCGAAATCATGATTTGCATTTACATCTCAATAGAAGTGCAATTAATTTTGTACATCGCAAGATCTGCTAGCATCTTCGTCAGCTTCGATGCTTTTGGGTTGTTGCCATCTTCGTCTTTCTCTCCCCACACGCTGGAAGGCGTCATTGCTTCCCAAACATGTGAAAAACCCTTACTGGTGGTTTGCCGTGTCGTCCGTTTCTTAGGCCGGTGATCCACCGAAGCAGGCTTGCTACAATTGCCTGCTTTATAAGCCCGTTCCGCAGCTCGGTCACAAACAGCAAGCCATCGTAGGTAAGGGAAGTAATCTAAAAAGAGCCGTTTTTCGATCTGCATCCATTCTGGTAACAAGGGGTGAAGAGTCCGATGGACATTCGCAAAAAAACAACAGTGGCGGTTGCGCTTCCTCTGCGAAAAGCGTGGACTGCAATGTGTGTATAGCACCTTCTCGCAATTGTTTGGCTTTCTCGAAACGAATTGTTCGAGATTCAATAACCGCGTACGTGTCTTTCGTTCTCGACCTGGCTTCTCGCAACACATGCGGCAGTGACAAGATGCCTAAGGGAACTGGATTGGGAAAAGGAAGTCCTCAGAATCGCGAAAAGTAGGAGCTACATCATCTTCTGCATTCTCCTCATTTTCACTCTTCGCGACTTGTTCAGGAAGTGCCAATCCACGTTCCAACTTCTCGGTGTCAACAAGTAGCAGCCTCTCTGTTCGAGTTAGTGGAAACGTCATGGGAGCATCGGGACCGCCGTAGAATCCGCAATCGTCTTTCCACCCCGTTTGATAAAGAGTGCTTTCAAAAGGCGGTCTGGTTTTCCGAAACAAGAGGCGTAAGACGCATTGATTGTTGTTGTCTCTGCAAAGTTGCTGCATCGTTACTTACCTTTTGCTTGCCTCGTTACTGCACAAAGGATACGCTTCGGTCAAATTGTATCCAAATCCAGGTACGGATCCGGCGAGGTATGGAAGGCCATCCAGTCCAATATCTTCCAGCAAAGCGGCATCACTAGTTAACTGGGTATCGATGCACAGCTGTATTAAAGACTCCGTGTCACATTTCTCAGGCGCTATATTGGTTGTTCGGGTACTGAACTCATGCACATCGGGGTGCCTTGTCAACCATGCGTCAATACCATCATTCAATATCCTCGACACTTCTTCGTCGTCATAAAAGACGTTGTATGCAACGTTTTTGTGTATGACGACGTGATCTTCGTCTTGAAATTCAAACTCTCCCTCGGACTCGCTGTCGCAGCTTTCATGTTGCTTTGTTTTCGGAATATCGTTTGCCGTGCCTTGGCTTTGAAAAAACTGGACGTTGACTGGCACGTGCTCTGTTAAAAGTGCGCTTCCGTCTTCCAACGTCTTAAAAACGAAGCCGCCGGAAGTTGTGGACGTGATACCCGTCCGATGTAATGATGCAATCTTAACCTGTTCATAATATATTGACCTTCGGTACCCCCTGCCCTCGGCTCGGCGTGGTGGGCATACGACCATGATTGTGTCGTCGCTAAGAATTCGAGCTGCCGGGCACTGTTGATCACCAATGCACACATTGACAGCTACGCCTCGTTTGCTAGAACCGTTCAGTTCTCCGGAGGTCTCGGCGAAGACTGAAAACTCCGTGCCCGTGATTTCCAGCAGACTGTACTGATCAGAATCAACTCGGTTTGGATGTACGTAGCTCACCGATGGAATCCCAACGCATTCTCGATTGTCGCAAACAGATTTTTCTAGCATTACGGATGTCTCGTCGTCTTGTGTCAAGTCCACCGTCTCGGATCCTTGTACATGGGAATGGGAGTATGCGTGCAATTCATGTGCGACTTTTCTCATGTCGCGTCCACATAAACGAGCGAGTTCGCTGAGAAATTTGTCTTGGTCCTCTTTTGACTCGGATACAAATTGAAAAGACATACTCTCCCGTATACATCGACGCAAGCGATGAATACATTCCTCGGGTCGTGGTAGTTCCATCTGGACGTGTTCGCAGTAAAAGGTGGCGACTCCAAATTGTTTGTCGTCAGAAAAATCGGGCATTTGGACTTTCTAGACAACTCATGAAGCGCCTGCCAGAAGCCCCCGTCGCCATTGTTTTCGAAAAGAATATCCACTTCATCTAATAAAATTGCAGTCAATGAGCTTTCAGTGTCAATTTCTGCATTTTCGACAGTGCTGATCCCAAAAATTGAATTTTTCTTGGAATTCCGCATCAATTCCGATGAAGATAAACTCTGAGTCGCCTCACCAATAGCTCTCTTCAATGCACCGGCACCACGTTTTTCAGCGGTACTTAATTCGAACAATCGACAGCCGTGAGACTCGACCACAGCCCGCACCAAGTCCGACTTCCCACAACCCACGGGACCCGACACTAGACAAAGACTCGGTAATCCAAAATCTTCTTCGGCATCCGAATCCTCAAATAAGCTATCGTCATCTTTGTACTTCTTAGCTTTCGTTTTCTTGGTTTTGATATATTTACTCGCCATGTGCGTTAGGCACTTCTGTCGGGCTTCTTTCCACTCTCTCAAAAACGCTTCGAGTTCGGATAGCTGATGCCTGTTACCACAAAGATCCTCAGGTAAGTCTTTAATACGAAAGCGATCCACCCATAACTCTGTAGACGGACTGCGGTTGAATAAAACTCTCAAATTCTTGCACAGCAAATCGAACAAGTTGTCATGCACTGATCCGTTCTGTGGTTCCCAAGACGTAGTATTCTCATTCAAATGATGCACGGGTTCGTGATATTTGTCCTGCACACGTTCACTGGCCAGTGATTGTGCAGCCCATCGACGGTTCATCATTTCAAGACGATCCGACGTGAGCCAACCTTGACTATCAGTTGACATAGTAACGTCATTCTCCATCGGCATGACATGATTCGGGCACGGAAACATAGGAGCCGCTCCTTTTCGACGCTTGATCGGGTCGTGTAGTACAGCGGTGGATGACTCTACAACTTGTTCATTTCGTGGTAGTTTCACCTCATCCTTTGCTTTGCTTTTCTGACGATTCGCTTGATTCTCCAGCGCTCTTTGCTCGGCTAATAGAGAAGCAGGATTCATACCAAGGGCAGTGGCTAAAGCGTTCAGTTCTTTGTTCGTCGTTTCCTCCGTCGGTTTGCTTTCCTTTGCTAACTTTTTGGCATTCGCACCATACGAAAACTGGGCCTTCCACTGCGATAATGATTTTTGATCATCGTCCGATGATGCCTTTGCTGCAGCGTCTGTGTTCTGTTGCTTCATGCGGTCCGCTTGACGCTCAAATGCTTGTTGCTCGGCCAACAAAATTTCTGGACTGACTCCTAAAGCTGCGGCCGTCTCGTTTAAAGCATTGTTGTCTGTACTCGGTTGAGAAGTAACGTGTTTGTTTGCTGTTTCTGTTAGACTGGTAACATCAATTTCAATAGCCTTTTGAACTTTCGAAGCTTTACTGTTTGCCTTGGTTTTCTTACATCGTTTCGGTTCCGACGGAAGAGGTGCTTTCCTCTTTGAAGGCTGGAAAAACGGATGTAGTTTCTTCTCCGGTTCCTTCGTTTCCGTTTTCCGGTTCGCACTGCAAATCTCTTCATGAGCAATGCATTCTTCTTTTGTAGGAAATGTCTCAACACAACAAAAATCGCACTTCCATCGCTCGACTTTTGCGCGTCAAGGGGACCGGCGAATGAGCGTCGTCACTTTCGTCTGTTAACATGATTGCTGGTGCAGCATCTATTTCTTTCTCGTTTCGACTCATACTTTTCTGCACGAGAGAAGCCATTGTGTAGAGCAAAAGTGCTTTGCAAAGCTTCTCAAACAAAAAAGTATACAAAGTAATTGCTAGCAACAACATCACCTCGTCCTTTTTTCTCGCATCACAAAGCGGGAAAATTATCCGCCTCTGCGCCTGCCAGCTTCTCACTCCATTCAAGTACATCTTTGGCTATACTGAATTTCTTATTTAGCTCCTTACGAAATTGTAAGATACAGTTAAAAGTATAGTAATACTATTCACTTAATCTGGTTCGAATTTTCTACTTAGACGTATTTAACGCTCCTTGCTCTTACTATGACATTGACACACGAATGCGGCCTTCTTTCTGTTTGGCGATCACTTTTTTGGTTCTTTCGCCAATCCATGCGAACAAAAGGTGCAAACAAGTTGCTCATTCCAACATCTCAAGAAAGGAGTTACAGCAACAACAAAGAAATCTTGTTGAAACATAATTGAAACGAGAAGAATCGATTATATTTAGTATTCAAGGTTACAGTCGGTGAAGCTTTACCAATCGAGCCATGTTACCTGTCGCCACTTTGGTTTCGACGGATCGACCCGTCGCCGTTCAAGGTACGCTGGATGACATTGCTGAAGAAATGTTGAATGGACTCTTCTGCCACTACGAGCCTCCCGCAAAAAAGAAGAAGCATCGTGGCATTTTAAGGGCGCCCAAAATGTTCCGTCGGAGTGAAAGCAACCTGACGACCGTTAGCGAAGCCACGTCGGCCAGCAAAAAAGGTGTGCGCTGGAGTCAACGTGTCGAAGCCTCGTACCCGAAACCTCCAGCCACAGAAGTACACTGCAATGTCATTGAAAGCGTCGTGGATGGATGCGCCGAAGTAGGATTGGTGAAATCACCGACGAAAGCGAAAGAAGCATTGGCCAAGTACGATTTGACCGAGTTGGAAAAGAAGCACGCCATGATGGCGGCCAAGAAAGCCGAAGAGTCGGACTATAAGAAGAAGAAAGCCGCGATGCGAAGGGCCATGGAAGAAGACAGTTCGGACTCGGATGACAGTGGTGTCGTACAATCCAGCAAAGTGCGTCCACCGCCACCTCCTCCCCGCCGCCACCGAGAAACTGCGGATTAATTGCCGATATCTGTGGGGCCGTTCACATGGAATGTGGTAATACGAAGGATGCATCCACTCCTAGGAAATTGAGGACAGCGACAGGCAGGCAGTACTCCGTGTAGAGCATCATCGACGCCCGAAGCAGCCTTTCGATTACTTGGAAGAAGAGGATGAAAAAATGGGGGACGGTCTGATCGCCTCGGTTCCATCTGCTGACTCGTCGGTCAAGAGTGGGTCGAGATTTTCGTCGTTGAAGCGAATGTGGCCAAGAAAACGTGGTGGAAAAAACGGTTTGAATAGCTTGGAAGGGTACGAGTCCGATCCAGAAACGCGAGGCCGCGGTCGCCGACGCTCTCCAGCACGACAAGGGGTGGATCCGGTGATAACATCCAAACGTGGTAAATCAACTTCTCGTAGCGCCACGAACGAAGACGAGGACTGGGATCAGAGTATGCCCCTTTTTCCCTCCGACAAAACAGAGAAAAGCAAGAAATCATCTTGGCTACCAAAAGTCTCTCAAAGCAAAGGGCGTCGTGCATCATCTCCGGGTCCGTCTCGGGGTATCTATAGTGGCTCTGTTGAACGTCGTAATTCAATTGGCGAGACCGGAAAGCGATCGCACAGTCCATCAGCTGGACTTATTGAAAAAAGCGAGAGTTTTGACCGAAATCTGCATGCCACGAAGACCTTTATGGGTGGTAATATGCCAAACAACGGATCGGCGATTGATGACTCTTTCGAGCGCCAGAGTATGATAACAGCGTATCGAAATGCTTTTGACCCTGCTCTTTCCGAAGTCGGATACAATGGAATGGATGATAGTGATCGTCAAAGTTTCATAACAGCATACCGACAAGGACTTGGAGATCGTCCTAAAGATGATGATATGTTTGACCGGCAAAGCTTCATTACGGCATCGCGACAAGACGCTCCTCCTTCTCTTAGTAAGATCCCAATGGATCAAAGAAAGTGGGCAAATGACCGAGAAAACCAGCATGTGGTGAAAGGAAATGCATCGCCGAGAGATCGCTTCAGTCTACGCAGAAGTCGATCTCCAAGTCGGCGCAGTCGAAGCCAGTCACCCGGTCGCCGGTCACGTTCACCCCTTGGCCCGGATGCTGGAAGCCAGCAGCCTCTATCCTCCTTGCCTTTTCATTCAAATCATCAGAATGTATACGGACAGAACCATCACGCCGACAAATTGGGTCCTTATCCTAATCAGTCGGCATTGCCACATCCTCCAGTAGATGCAATGCAGGTGTATTATGGAGGCGCCCCCTACGCTGCTGGTGTCGGTCATCTCAATACAGGGGAAACGCCCGAAAGTAAGAAAGCCGAGGAGCTGAGTTGGGAGGAACGCACAAGACAGGCATGGGAGCGACTTCGAGGTAGCACGACATCTATTGCTGAACAACTGGCTTCATCCCTTATGATGACCGATCCAGAAAAGGATAAAACATCTGATGCAAATCAGACAACACAACAAGGTTGGCTTCAAGGGCAACATCAAGCGCCGCACACTCCTGTAGGAATCTTGAAGAAGAACTCGATGGAGAAAAGAGTAACGTTCGGTCCCCTTGACGAGCAGTACTACACGGATGTCCACGATGAGAACATGTCTATCTACGAAGCACCAAGTCACGAACATCGGAAGCGGTATAAATTTCGAGGAACAAAGATATTAACAGAAATGTTCAGCAAGAAAAGAGAAACCATCCTGGATCGAAGAAGCATTTCCGAGGACTTCACCAATCAAGATCAGGCGACATGACAGCTTCAATGTCGGCTTCGATGTCTCGTTCTTGGGGTGAAGAAGGTTTTCATCCACCAGTGCATCCCTATTTCTCCTCGCACCCACATCAACCACCATATCATCCTGGATACCCACCTGGATACTTTCATCAGCAACAGCAACCCCCAGTATTTCCGCAGCAATCGTATGTAATTCAGCAACCAGTCCCCGGACAGCGTACTGGATATTTCTATTCACCTTCCCAAAGAAATACATTTCAAAGTGGGTATAACATTCAGCCCGCGCCACTCAATCAAAGTCCAGTTCGGTCTATAGTTCAATAAATATATAGTTCATCCAAAGTGTATGTGAGATGATTCCCCTTAAACTATTACTTGTAGCAATTGCCGCATATTTTTCAAATACAAAATAATATAAGCTCCTCTTCATTCCGAATGTTAATTTATCAGTTCCTCTTATCTTCGTTAGCATCGGAGATCTCGTTTTCTGAGGGCAACTTATCAGAGTATCGCAAACCAAGACGCCCAGTTTGAAACAACCGCTCTTCGTATTTTGCACGACCTGCCTTTTGCTGATTCCATGCCTGCAGGACAGCATTCGCATTTTCGCCAAAGGCTTGCTTTTCCATACTGAACCGACCTTCTTTCTTCCCAATTTCGGATGCTTCGATTGGTCCCAAGTCGTCACGTACATAATGCTCCAAGGGTACGCCAGTTAAGAGAGTTGCTAAATGATCTTGTAAAAAAGCTGCACGACCACTCGGCGTTGCATACTCATCCAGAAGCGGACGAAGTGCTCCTAGATTCAGAATACGTTCCAATTGCTCGGACTCGGAGAGCTTCCAAAAACTCGCAGGTATCCAAGGTGCGGCAGCGGCGGGAGGCGCTCTGCGCTGTGCTGTTCAAGCCAAATTTGGGCGGTGCGTTCATCTTGCAAAGCATCCCAGAAAGCGTCCGACTCGGCTCGGCTATCAATAGGAGGGTCTGAGAGTAATGCCTCTCGGGTTGCAGTATAGTCGATTTCACCTTGAGAGCCGGGCATGACCTGAGCCACATACTCATTTTTAAGCCACGAATCAAAAGAAGTTTGCTCTTCGGTGGACCAGTGTGTATAAGGAGTCTTTAACTGCTTTTGGCGCCAGACCTGTAATTGATCCACCAACAGATCCAATTCGTGTGCCACAGGTTCTTGTTCCTCTGGAAAGGATGTCTTTGCCTCATCATCCGTAACTTTAAGCGCACCCAACGAAGCTAACAACTCCTCGACTGTTTTTCCACTCGTGGAAATCTCTTCCTCTCCAATTTCGTTTTCTTCGTCTTCCTGTTGGGCTGCTAAAGTTCCTCCAGTTTCCGGAAAAGAGCTTCGCGAACAGCAACAATATCACGGCCCACGGCGGCATATTCTTCGCCTTCGACAACACTCCACCACGTCTCCTCGGACAACCCCAAGATGCACCGAGCAATCCAATGATCCAAAGCAGTTGAGGAACCAACCGTCCATTCCCGGTAGGGTACAGCCTGCAAGCGATCACTCCATCGCATCATTCCTTCAATCAGGCGAGGATTATCCGCAAATATGCTATCCAGCGTCTTGTCAGAACCCGATCCGTTCGTTTCTTCGACATCTTCGTCTGTCTTATGTGATTTGGTCTTTGGTGCAAATTGTTTGCCGAGCATGCGGGCGTTTGTTTTCGCGACAGCTTGGGCACGCTGTCCACTGACTTGAATTTCCATCTTTTCTTGCTCCTTGAGCAGTTCATCTACAGCCTGTACGGCTTCCTCATCCGACATATTCTGAGTCCGCTGAAGTTTATAATGCGTAATGGCAGCCGCGTATGCCTTTTGCAACGAAGCCGGTTTGAGGGTCAGGGACGTCGAAGAACCGGAAGACCCTGCGAGAGACGGAGCCGGCACTCCCAACAAGCGGCGATAGTATTCTTCCACGCTAAGCTGTGTCGACTCTTCTTCCTCAACACGCTGTTGTCGCCGATAATATTTTTCTACTAAAGGTTCAATTGGATTGGGTTCTTTGGGCATGGTTCGTAAATACTTTTTGGGAATGACAGGAGGATCGGGAATCGGCGGGTGTTGCTCAAGGATACGATATTCGATCGGATAATCGTGAACTTGCGACCCACGGATAATATCTTGACGGAATCTTCGCATCACAACGCGAAGATCGTCCTCCGAATCGTTGCGTTCTTTCATCACTTGCTCAAGCTCTTCGGATGTGCGATACGTCCCGGCTTTGACGGATTGACGTATGTAATCTATGACACGCCCTTTATTTTTGAGGATACGACGCATTCCTGCACTCATCTGGAGCGGCGGTGTGCGACGCAACATGTTGTGGTTGTTTGAGTGAAAGACTACGTTAGTTTTTCAATCGATTTTGCCTTTGAGATTTTGATTATTTGAAAGTGCTCATGGTCGCTGCTTTGATGTTGACCGGTCGACCGGTGAAACGCTGGCCTCAAGAAATCAATTATCGCACCAGTATAAACACACTGGGGCAAAGAGTTACTCCGTAGTTTAAGACGACTGGTTTTCAGTCCCGGCTAAGGTTGAAAATGTCTCTATTATTTTCGATAGAACACAATGAGAACTATTTTGACCAGGTATTCAATCATTGATAAATCTCATTTGTTAGTTTTGACGCTATTGTACAAATGTTTTGTGCCAATTGACGATTGGTTTCCCAAAAAAAGGAAATTTATATCCAGACGAACATCGCCGGCCACAGCTCGTTCACCCACATGCGTCTAAATGATCGTCGCAACGTATACTGATCCCTAGGAAAGGCGACTTACCAGGTAGTCTATACAATCTAGGGACGCTTTTTCGTTCAATTTACAGATAAAGACGAGACCCTCAATGTATCCAAACAGAACAAATTTTCATGACACTTCCATCCGCTGTCGTTTCATGTTGTGGTCTTCCATCTCTTCCTCCTCGTCGTCCAAGTGAGTCAAGACTTCGCACACGTTTCGACGCAACGCGTTCCATGACTCCTTTTCCTGTATACGCACCGTGAGGCCATACAAGAGTCTTCTCTGCTGCAAAGACAAAGGTTCCTTCGATGCCAGCACTAGCTTTAAGAGTTCGTGGTCGTCGGTAAATTCTCTACCCTCGTAGTAGATGGACTTATAGGCCGCCATACGATCCGATATGACTCGCAACAACGACGTCGATACAAGTTTGCCCAAAAAGTAGTCGTCCAAGAGGCTGGCATCCAAGAAACTTTGCCTGGCTTCTTGATAAGCACAAAGTGGTAAAAACGACAAACTGGCTGCGGTGACGAGTGTATCCGACAACGGATCTTCGGCCGTGATGACAATGTTGTCGGGTAAAAAGTCCGTATTGCGATTACGATAATCACGGGGCATGTCCCATGGTTCATCCTCAAGATCCATGTCCTGCATGGATTGCGCAAGTTGCTGCGGTACCGACGACTCGATGACATTCCAACAAGCTTCCAAAACATCCTGCTTTGCCACAATTACAGGAGTGCTAATGGCTTGCACAGTTCCTTGCAATGCAGCAAGAGTGTCTTCCATTGCTACGAAACCAAACGTCCGCAAAGACTCTCTCGCATTTAATCCTGTACCATACGAGTGTTTGATTTCGACAAGAGCAGGAATATCGCGCTCGGCTTTCATAACAAAGGCGTCCTGTTCAAATTGAAGAGTGGTGACGGGGTCAATCGGAGTATGATTCAACAAATCAATGACCGGCAAAAGAAATGGCCCCGGGTAATTTTGACTCGCCGACGCCAAATGAAAAGCCCTTGTTGAAATCATTTGACAAGCTCGTGAGAATGTGTCAAAATTAGAGTTTAGTTGACAATGCTGTTCTAGATACGGTCGCACATGTTCTTGATAACGTGCTTCAATCGCAGCCACATCAATGTACCAACTATTCACCCGATCCTCGTCACTCTCCGCCACATTGAGAGAAGGGGACGTTCCCGCTAAGAAAGAAGTGATTTCTTCTTGAGACCAACTCCATAACGTTTCGAATTGTTGAGGCAGAGATTGTAGATACGGGTCATTTTTATCACTGTTGTCGTGTTGGTATTGATGAAAAGCTGCTAGACAACGAAGCCATGTCGATGCTTGCTTTTTGGTTCCTTGCTCTACCAAATACTCGATAGGCATATCTTGTCCGTGAATAGCACATGATAGAGGTAAACGAATCAGAGTTTCTCCTTTTCGAATCGCAATTCGACTAAACACGCCACGATGATCGGAGGCCATTTCTCGTAAGACCAATTCCGGATGAATTGCACCGTTCGAACGGTGTATGTGATCACATAGTGAATCCCAAACTTCTTTTGTGGTTGGTGGCGAAGAGATAGAAGCCATCGCAAGTATTTCACTTGATAAAACAACTTCCAGATGTTTTGACATCAACAAATGAAAAAGAGAAAGCTATGTTTCATCGCGTGTCGTGTTTTATTGTTATGGTCGTCGCGCAGCGTCGCGTATCATGACTGAAAATTGTGCAGTCACGGAAACAGTCGCTTACACTTTAGCGTATATAGATTTACAAGTGCCTACTGTATTTATGGAACGCTATGGAATCGTAACGGTACTTATTCAAACTGACAGCTTCATTTTTTAGCGATCGCAAAATATTGGCAAAAGAATGAAAAGTCGACGCAACACTCGAAGGAACTGCAGAAGACCTTACTTTTCTCAATCAAATCGGATCATCTATTAGCAACAACAGACAATTCGAAACTACAGCAACCTGTCATCGAGGTAATTACGAGGTAGCAACACGATGAAAGTCAATAGGAAAGGTGAGTGAGGAGGCACGTTGTGGATGTAGATCCAGCATCGTCTGACACAAACCGTATCCTTCCAAGTCAACATCCTTCTCGTTTTCTTCTTTAGCAGCACAGGTGCGACGGATTTGTCTCTTCGTCAATTTCATACAAGCGACGATACTGGCCGCAACAGTCGCATCTTTGATGTTTGTCCGGATGAGGATGCTTGTACCGAGCGTCTTGGCTTTTTAACCAAATATTCGGTTCGATTCCTTGACGGAGATACCTGCAGAACGGAATGTACGTTCTTCCCTCGAGCTTACATACTGTCCGGTTACGAGTGCGGATCTTGTCAATGTAACGCCGTTTGGCAGTGTGGAGATGTCAAGACCATTTGTGGCACTTCGGGCTCCGAAAACTGTCTCTGTTCCTCCGACACGGAAAACCAAAGTTTTTGTTGGATCAACGACAGTTGTAATCGCCAGACTTGTACAACATCAGCAGATTGTTCCGGAGAAGATCGCTGTGTCCCTGGGAATTGTTGCACCGATGAGGGCACGGGCATTTGTCTGACGCCATGTGAAGTGACCACCATTTCTTTCGCGGAAAGCGGCATATCCAACGAGCAAGCGACCGAAGAGATCCGTCGTCCCGGTGGACCTTAAACGTTGTTTTGAAGTGCTTCTAGGCATGAGTTCCAACGAAAATTGTTTACAAATTTGAGCAGCGCGCAGGGTAGATAATTTAGCCATACCAAATCTTACACGCCTTGTAATGGATCTCAAGTTAGAGGTTACAGACGACTAGGTCGAAATCTATAATCTTTAGTCCTTAGTTTTAGGGAGATGTACGTGTATCAGTAAGTAAAAGTCTACTGGTAAGGTTTAAAGAGATAGAAACAGTAACAGCAAAGAATGACTGAGTCACGAATTTTCTTCCTTATTTATGAGTTACTTAGAGCTAAATTTCTCAAGCAGCGATTGTGATACGGATCTCTGTACTTTAAAGACATAGAGTAGTTAGTCAACCTCAACACTGAGTCCGATACACAAGTACTTGCACATGCAGCTACTATCTACTAGGAAGCAGTACGCAATAATGCACAGCGCGAAGTGGACGAACGCGCGTCAAAAAGATACGCCAATAACCAAAGCGCAACAGCACAATAATAGCACCAACACACCGATCCGTCGTCGTGCCA